>JARIHO010000110.1:0-307178 GCA_029282495.1 Mycena albidolilacea | reverse complement strand
GCCCCACAGCCATCCATGACGTGTCTACAGCTAGGACTATGTCCATATCAATGTCGTAGTTGAGGGGACGTAGTGCAGGACTTTCCGCGATTGCTTGTTTAAGCCTTTTCATCGCGTCCTCTTGCTCTTTATCCCACACAAACTCTTGATCTCCTCGAACTAGCTTCGCTATAGGCTGAGATAACTTCCCGTAGTCCTTTATAAACATACGGAGGACCCCAATTGTACCCAAGAATTGTCTAACTCCTGAGACATCTTTCAAGGCTCCCCAACGGATTATTACACCGATCCTATCCATGCTATGCCGTCTCCCTTCATATGAACAGATATGCCGCACAACTGGGAAGGTATCCCAACATATAATAGACTTTGCGCCTGAAAAGGTTCCACCGCAATATTTTAAACGCTGAACTATCCTGTTCACGTTCTGGAGATGCTCCCAGACAAATTGTCGTATGCCCTTATTCTCAGGGATGGTCTCAAATGTCCCATCTTTATCCTGATACCTCGAACTAGGCCCTCGGATAGGTACGTCGTCGATGTAAGGAATTATTACATGCGGAATCTCATCCTCCAGGATATATGTCACATCGTCGTGAAAGATAGGGACCGAGTTCGTCCATCCCTGAGGTAATTTTACTAACCTCAACGCCCCAAAAGGCGTTTGAAAGGTAGTAAAATCCCTGGAACCTTCCGCGATATCTCGATGATCATATCCTGAATATAAATCGAGACTCCCCCCACAGGCACGTCCTGCAAAATGATTTGCTAGTTCGTCCGTAGTGGGTGGTACTCCTGAATGGGCAATAGTTACCGCATTCAAGGGTTCCAACGCATGTACCAAACGGATGCTTTTACCATCCTTCTTTACTACACCGAAGAATTTACTCCTATACGAGGCGTTGGAAGGTTCATATACGCCAGCATCAATCTTCTTCTTTATGATCTTGCAGAACTCTTCTAACTGCATAATCATCCACTGTCACCATGGTACTCCACGGCTGGCAGGTTGCAGCCACCCGAGTCCCACACGTTGAGGGTATGTGGTTCTTGGTTCGTCCAACTCAAGAGCCAGATGACTGATGGTTGATTATAAGGTATCTGTAATCTCCTCACCAATAAATCTGTTCGCTGGTACCAGTATTAATTTTTGTTCATTGGGTTAGCATGAATGGTTATTTTTTGTAACCAAGTGTAGGTAGGTAGGTGGGTAGTATTAAGTGAATCAATGTATTTGGGCTTCATTCACTCATCTGCCAAAGCGAAGCGACAGCACATCTTGTCTTTCTTTAATACTGCGCAATTTCGTTCAATTTGGCACGGGTTGTGACCCGTGACCCAAAATACCGATTCGGCACTTCGGCAACCAATGAAGTTTGGCGTGACACCTGCAAAAATTTGGCATTCAAGACGGAAATTTTCGAAATTCTGCCTTTTTTGCACCTCCGAGGGAGATTTGGCCTAGATGTCACGCATTTTACATTTGGCACTGGGTGCCGTGACCCGTGACCGAAACCAAAATTCATCGCGCCACAGGGGGTGCGTGACGCGTGACCGCTGAATTGAACGAAATTACGCAGTAGTCATCAGACTATTTAGAGGCCGTTGAAGCGGCAAGTGAATAATTCTGAGTAGTTCCCTGATGTTTCACCTCCAGCGCATAAGACAATGGTTTACCACCACTGTCTATAGCTCAGTGTAGAATATCATAGTCAGATGTAACAGCCTTTTGGGCTGCCTTGTCAAGTCTGCTCAATCCTTCATAGTTGATTTGTGACACTGACTTTCAGCCATCAATAGTGTAGCCTATCATCCCAGTATCAGCGGGCCACTCTGGATTGGCAGCTGATATGCTGACAGACCTGGTATTGGGGCACCTGAGCATTCATTCAAAAGCATTTGGATTGCAACTTACTATAATGTGCTATGCTACATTAAGATGTCATCTCATTGGGGCTAATTCTGACCTGGGCAGTTAGTTAAAAGGGATATAATATGTCTCAGACCATTAGAAAGGTGCTGGACAATGACCCTGGTAAAGGGTTGACGTGAGAAGTCACTAATGGAGCAACCATGGAAAGTGCCCAACCATCCTGGAAACAGATTGGGGCTATTCCACATCCCTGACTAAGGATGTATTATGAGGGATAATCCTTTTGCACACGAAGGCTTACTGCTTGATATCATCTGGTATCTTTGGGACTGCCAAGGAAAGATGGAGCTCGGTCAATCTGTCAATTGACTAAGAAGCCATAATTGGGTACCAGGAGACAACAGCTATCATAGCTTTCAGACAAATCAATCAAACAGTTCAAGGAGGAACCAAGGTGGACATATAGTTACCGAGGCGGGTAATGGTGAGCCAGCAAGGAAGTCGGCTAAATTGACACATCAACTATATCCCATCACAATCGTTCTAAGCGATGCAGATCTTTATTCATCGCAATGTTCAGCTTGTTGATGATTATAAATCCGCCTTGTTTTTACTAATATCTGATATCTGACAGGAACAAAGCCTACGCCGCCCAGATTCATGTGAAAATAGAGTGCTGTGAGTGCAAGGCTGCCTCAGATTGTGAACATGTGATTGAGGCGGATCAGCAGGGCTAAGACTATGACAGTGTTTACTGGACAAACATACGATGCCATCTGATGGCATCAAGTGCCATCAGATGCACTCAATGCATCTTAGTGCAATTCAATGTTATTAAGTACAAGCGGCTGCTCGGCCACTTCACGGCCTCGCATCCCCTTCCGAAATCCAATTTTTTAGGTTAAACATGAGTGAAGGGTTCTTTTCTTATCAATTACGCTAAAAGGTAAACCGTATATTGAATAGTTTTACCTGAGTTGGTGAGCAGAAGAACCGGAGATGGTGTGAACCCAGCATTGACACAAGAGAGAATCCTCTTCCAAAATTCAATTCTCGACGAATGAACAGTTTAAGGGCGGCCAGAAAGAGAAAAAAGGCAAACCATGCATTTTGCGTGAGTGTGAAGAGAGGCACAGGAGTTGACCGAGGCCACTTTGAATACGGTGTTGCCGTGGTGCAGGCACAGCCAATCTGTGGCTGCGGCATAAGACCAAAGCCAGAGATGGACGAAAGGGGAAAGCTCGGCGGAAAGATGTTGTTGGCGGACTTTGAAAAGGCTTCAGACGGACAGGCTTAATTTTATAAAGAGAGTGACAGCAATGCAAGTTATTTTTGCTCAATGCAACTCAATGTTTTTTGGTTGGCCATTCCGGATTGTGCACAGATTGTGCATGGACATCAAGTGGACGGAAGTTGCACAGATGGAAGGAATGGATGACCAAAGGACCTGCTGACCTGGAACCGAGGATCATCCAAAGTTGCAGCTCCCTCAACTTATGTTCATGCCGAAAACACAAGACAGCAACTTGCACTAACATGAAGTTGCAATTCATGTAAGTTGTCTAATTTTGTTGACCAAGTAGTCAAGTTGCATCTAGATTCCATGCATGAACATGTAAATACTTTTTGCAGAGTATGTGTGCCATAATACAACTCCAGATTTGTCTTTGGCATCTTACGTCTCTGAAACATGTCTTTCAACATCTTTGTCTTGGTGGGGACATCTTTCGTTTTGGCACGGAGGTCTTTGAGCATCTTGGGCCTTGGTGATATGACTTGGGATTGGGCCTCTTCGAGGCGGGTGCTGAACCTTTAGGTCAAGGTGTCAACACTTTCACAAAATCCACACTATACCAACACAGTCACTACTAGTACGTTCAACAGGTTCCAACAAATCATCTCAATTGGAAGCACCTTCAAATAATTGGGTTGGATGAGCACAATATAATGTGTTTTACACTAAGTGGAATACTACCAACCATTCTCTAACACAACGAACATATTATCTGTAAAAAGTGAGAAGCATATGGGTTTGGTGCCTGAAATTGGCGGACTTCCCACTGGAGCTTCTGTTTAAATACATTCACAAAAGATGGGGGCTTCCACCTCGGCCACTCTAGAGCATGATCCCTGCTATATGATTGTCTGATTTGTTGTACCTACCTGATTTCCAGAGCTCAAGGCCATTGGCTGAAACCTAGTAAAGTCACAAAACAAACAGGGCAAATATTATTTTTGCAAGCAGGCTGCGGTGTATCAAGGCAACAAGGATGTCCTTCACCTTGATACACTCTGATCCATCTACCCGCCTAAATGTGTCTGCACTTCTGCCCCATCCATGTCCCTCACAATTTTTGCGTCCCATCATACTGCTGCTTTCCCGAGATATTGTGTTCCTTTCTTTTACTTGGTCTCGTCTAAAAAATGTCCCTGATAAATTACCTCCTGATACCTTACATCTTCCTTAACTATGGTAGTACTGCTGCATAGCAGACTCTGGCCAGGTACACTGTACAGCGTAAAAATAGAAATAACAACAACAGCAACAACAACAGTACATCACAGAAGCCAGAGGAGCCAGAGGACATGGAGGGTTACAATGCAACATGTGATGCGAAGGATGAGCACAGGTATGTTGTAGAGTCTGTCTTGGAAGTAATGTCGAACTTGATAGCATGGCAGGCTGTGATTGATAAGCTGAAATGACTAATCACGGATACTGTTCCGAACACAAAGCAGAAATGACTAATAACGGAAAACTGGACTCGAGAATATCTGCTGGTTCCAGAGGATTAAATGGGCTTGTACCCCGAGGATTCAAGGTGGTAACAAGCTTAAAAACAAATCCTTGCATTTCGATTTATTTCTATATCTTACCCCACTTGCTTTCGATTTATTTTCGCAATGACCAATGTTGCATGACTAAATTTTTGTTTGTACGTGTAGCAAAAGTGCCCGAAACCCATCTTCTCCTGGGTAGCCAAACCTAAAGGTTCAGCAATTATGTTCATTGTAACCTTGATTAAGAGCTGCAAACGGAACTCACTTTTACATAGTTGCCGCTCTGTTCTGTGCCACAGAACGGTGGCTATGCAAAACACTGCATTCAGACCCCCCCATAGGCACACATGTGCCTATGTTCGCAGATCTCTGCCGAGATGCGCCTATTCGGGTCTATGTTGATCTATGTTGGTCTATGTTGGTCTAGTGTGTCTGCCTACGCGAGGCCTGCCCACGTTGACCGATCCGGGCCGATGGTGGTGTGCCGATCGTGGCCGACCCTGGCCGAGGTAGGTCCGCCTATTCCGGCCGGAACACGTAGACCAACCTCGGCAGATAGATCGGCAAAGGTTGGCGTGGTCTGCCTACACATATGCCTACTGGGATCTGGCAGACCTGTGCCTACAGGGGTGTCTGAATGCAGTGAAACGCAGCCACCATTCGGTACAGACCAAGGCGGCAACTATGTAGATTTTACACTCTCAAGAACGGCGCTTCAGACAGTAGACAACTCAGGACACAAGGTACAATCATATTTCAATAAGTTCGACTCATCGCAAGAAAATAATCATAAGGTCAGGTTTTCTGATGCTCGTGAAGATTTCAATACAACGAGGTACGAGTTTAGAATGCATTGAAGTGTCTGTGAGAGACTAGGCTGGATGCAATTGTGGTTCATCAATCCCAATTCTTGGTAAGGCATGTGGTGCAAATGCCTCTATTCCAGGAAATTCCCAATCTCTCCAAGAAAGCGGATGGAACAGTGGTTACCATTGGCTCATTAACATTTTAAGTTCCCAGCACACCTTCCTTGCGATGATTTTGTCCCGATCAGATTTTATACCAAGTGATACCCGCAATTCAACGATGATATTTTTGTGTGCAGAATTTGTTGAAAGTCACATGAGAACGTGGACAAGATTCCATGTCGCACCGCGGTAGCGAAGACATACAGTGCATTCCGTGAGGCTCGCGACGACGGTCGGCCCACGCTGTGCGGAGCCATTGCGGCAGGTTCGTGGCACAGCCTCGTAGGCCGTATAGTCTCTGCCATACCGCGGCAGAAGGCTGTCAAATTCCGCAAGCGGGACCCATGGAATGCAGCGATAACTATTTAGCTTGTGAAACCCCACTTTCTTTGCTAAGACATGTAGTGCGAATGCCTCTATTAATTCCCAATCTCTCGAAGAAAGCGGAGGTCATCATTGGCTCATTAACGTTCTAAGTTCCCAGCACACCTTCCTTGCGATGATTTTGTCCCGATCAGATTTTATACCAAGTGATACCCACAATTTAACGATGATTTTTGTGTGTGCAGAGCACAGGGCTGTCAAATTCCGCAAGCCTTTGTCGCGGGCCCACGGAATGCGGTGATACCTATTTAGTTTGTGGCACCCATTGGTAGTCCGAGGTAAATGTGTGATAGGCGTGTGCGTAGGATCCTCTTAGGAACAGGGGCGAAGTTTGATAGAAGGGTGATGTTGAATGCCGCTAATGCCGAAGGATTGGTTGGTGTTTTGCCGGGAAAGAAAATACCGAAAATGGACGGACAAACAGATAGAAGCAATTTTATAAATAGGGTAATAGTATTTGGAGGTGATTCCGTTAACACAGCCCAAGATCCGTGTAGACGGCGTTCTTGGTCATGTAGTTCGCACTTTTCGAGTATCCGTATGCAATGGTTTCACGTCGTGCGCTTCCGGATACCTATCGGTTTTTTTTTTATGTCGCTGCAATTCATGAATCATTATATTAGTTCTATTCTCCCTAGTAGCAAAGAACATAAAAGCCTTATCTTCAAGCGAATCTCTGGATTGAATCGCCGAATGAGAACTATCTTATTTAAGAGCTGAAACGGTGACATAGTAGAAAGCAACCGCGCAATACTCTGGAATGATGGCCACAAAACAACTTCCTCGCCCGCACAGGCATGATATCTATGAAATTCCATCGTGTCTTCTCCCGCATCCCGTGAAAGGAAACCTCGTGCGTATAAAGGATTCGCGGACAAGATAATTCCGGCAAGGTCTCGTACCTCCCTTCAGTCATGGATGCGACAATAGGTCGGCTCTCGTGTTTTCTGTGTGCGGAATAGTTTCTCAGCAAGCTTCAAAGAGGCGCCATAGAGATCGGCACGGTACTCTCGGGAGTCTTGTTTGGGCTGATCACTTCCCAGACTGTGTACTTCAAAACCTTTCCCAAAGACTCTCGTTTCTGTAAAGTATGGGTATGTGGTCACATTATTACTCTCAAATAATCTACTGACTGTCATCGGCGCAGGTGGGGGCGCTATGGTTCGTGATGCCGCTTTACTAGAAGGCCTTTATGTCTGAACTCATTCACAGGATCGTCGAGCTTGTACACACCGCCTGCATATTCAATGCACTGTACATGTATACAGTGACGGGATATGGGGATCCTAGCTCGCTCGAACGGTTCCCTGTGTCCTTGAGTGTATCGATCGCCCTTCATGGTGCTGCTGTAATTATCGGTACGTGTCCCGTTATTTGCACTAGCGTCTCACTGATCTAGACCCACAGTTCAATTCTTTTTCACCTATCGGATCTCCAAATTCGTTCAAAAAATGCACTACCTCTTCGTAGTTGCTGTCTGTCTTTTATTCGTACGCTTTGTGGCGTTCATTGTCTTAGGCGCGGCTGCAGCGAAGATGACTGCCCTCTCGGACTTCATGCGTTCCTGGAAACCCCTCATTCTTTTCGATCTTATCAGGTGAGTTTGAAACAACTTGAAATTGAAACATTACCGACCCCACCTCCGGAAAAAAAAGCTGTGGCGCTACAGATGTTATGATGTCGTCATTCTTGGTTTACCAGCTTGCACGGGGGCGTTCCTATGTCCATCAGAGGTACGACTCCTATGTTCCAGCACGTGACGTTGTTCATCAGAGAACTTTGTGAACAGGACGCTGGCGCTCATGGATAAGCTCATTATGTGGTCTGTGGGTCAGTATCCTTACTTTTATGTCTTTTCGACTTATCTGAAACATTTACTCAGAAACGTGCCTTGTAACGACGTATGTGGCAGAATCGGTGAGTATCCTCTCCGAAGATTAACTGTTCCCTAGGGCTAGCACTGTCGCTATCATCATCTGCGTAGGCCTTCTCTGATATTTCCCTCGTGATACAGGGTTCTGATTTTGCCGCAGTTTCTCACCATGGGGGAAAACTGTGAGTGTCCTCTTGTGCATATTTCACCACCCCACGGCACAACTAGTCGTATGGCTTGGTGTACTCCTTGTCCAACCCAAGAGTAAGTCTCATAAAATCCAGTATCAATAGCATCCTGAGACTCGATCGTTCAGTCTTCTCAAACGCATTATTGGCCAAGTATGTAGCTAAAGCTCACGTCTTCATCTGCGAATCTCACCACTCCAATATAGCCTCAACTCCCGCTCCGCCTTTCGGGATGCAGCCTCCAGTAATTTTCACGAGATGACGGTGAGATCTACCGCCGACAGATTTGAGCGAGGAACTGACAGATTGTTGTATTCAGCTCAGCCGCCCACACTTCTCACCTGGCCGTGTCACTATGAGCAAACAGTCCGAGACATTCAACGACAAGTTTCTACAAAGCCCAGCCCAAGACAGTTTTCCAACCACCGACAGTCCAGTTGAAGAGATATTTTCGGGCCCCAGTACTCCGGTGGACGCTGGGGGGAGCCATGCCATAGCATTCGACTCGATGCAAGTTTGATCATTGAACTGGATCTTATGCCAACTTCGAAGTCAGTTCAGCATGCCCATCGTCGAGGTTCAACCCTGACATCTTCTTGTATTATCCAGGGATATTTAAGACTACTTTTTGATCAGTCAGAAAGACACAATTTTGGATTACGTGGATTGTCGCGGATACATTCCTGGCTCGTTGAATAATAGTAATATCGCTCGCGTTAACTATTATTTTTGACCCCTACTCGGCCACCTAAGCATCACCCACTTTATAAAATTGAGCCTCTCTGTCTGTCTGAAGCCATACCTCCATATGCTTATATTACGCTGCCCAATCAAAGCACGGGCCGCTCGGCACGACAGCTATTAGCGGCATCCAATCAGCATGTGGAATTCAATTATATTTAGCTCTGCTAGGCTGCTGATCTGCGGAATTGCTGGTCGATGAAATACAGTTTTTGTGAAGGATTTTTTTTTGAACTTGAAATTCTTTCTTTGCTCTTAAAAATTAACATCAGCAAGAGGGAGCTGGCGTGGAGCGCCGGTGAGCACTTGTTCATACTTCAGTATCAGTCTTTGGCATCGTTCCACACGGACAGAACAAAGTGAAATGAAAGGCAGGCATCCTACGAAGAGTTTAAGCCTACACCCACATATATGAGGATTTTTCCTTGCAGTGAATTTTTTTTGGACGGCAGTTCAACAAGCTCAAATAACAGGCCAGTTGGCCACCTCCCCAAACCAAGTTTTGGAGCTGGAACACGGCAACCGGAACGATCGGGAATCGTACCCAGGACATATACTAACAATTAGAATCTATCTCGGTCTACATGTGACCCACATGTGGGGTGTAAACGAGTGCTCCTCGGATGGAGGAAAGCCCAAACTCAGGACACTGGAACAATGGTGTGTCTAGCAAAGGATAGAACAATGTTGTGGCTCAAACTAGGCTTCAAACATGTCACAATTCGAGCGCTTTTTACCACGTGCTCACACCCCTCACGTGACAGTGCCATCAGCCCACCTCCTGATGATTACTGAAGCAACAATCGAGGAAGTTACTGAAGAAGCAGTTTAATTATAAAACAAATGATTGGTTGGTATGATTGACAGTACACATGCCATACACATGAATAGTTATATATACATGATCACCTTACATACATAAGGTGTTTACTAATAGCCTTGCAGACTACGGCATGTTCTTGGTAAGAACATGCCTGCTATAGACAGAAGCAACACACAGACATTTCATTTTAGTTATATATAGTAGCATAACATTACTTACAAATGTTTACCACACCGAAGCCTTACACTCAGATCATAGCAGCTACTTATTAGGAAGGTAGTTTGTATGGTTTGACTAACAGTATAAAGACAGTAGTATTTGTAGTTTATTCTGTACCTCTCCTAGTGTTTTATTCAACTTCATAGACAAACAGTTAATACCTTGCACCCCCCAAGCCCTATCATCATACCGATAGTGGATGCTCGGGTGTTTGTGATTGTAAAAAAACACATGAAGGAAAGCTATACAACATATTTTCGTTGCTAACTTCATACCCAAGTGCTCCCAGCTCCCCCAAAAAATCCCAAACTAATGTAAACAAAAAGTAGAAATATTCCTCGAACCTGTGTACATGTTTATCCCGGCTGACACCAGAATTCTAATGTTTTCCAATGAATTCTGAAGATTCGTATAATCATTGGATTCCAAAGGAAACTTGGCAAATCCACTGGTTTCCATCATATCCTCTGAACTTTGAGTGGAAATGATGCATTAATGCCAGCCATATCAGCTGATGTCATCTGACTCCATCAGAATCCAATGAATATACTGTAGCATTTGATTCAATTTGTATGTCATGTATCGCAGGCCCTAAAATTTACGATTTTTTTAGTACTGGTCACAGGTCACCGAGGGCATATATTAATCCTCCAAACAGGTCACAAATTCACCAG
Organism: Mycena albidolilacea; assembly: GCA_029282495.1. Taxonomy (NCBI): domain Eukaryota; kingdom Fungi; phylum Basidiomycota; class Agaricomycetes; order Agaricales; family Mycenaceae; genus Mycena; species Mycena albidolilacea. The sequence goes on along the minus strand of JARIHO010000110.1, from coordinate 296,654 downwards.
AAAATAGCTCAAAAATTTGAGTTTTCACCTCCACGCTGTCTGCTTGTCAAGCGGTGGCACAGCATTCCCATGAGGTGCCAGTTTTGATGGATGCGGAAGCAAATCGGTGATCTTGTCAACTTCTTAGAGTTTTTCTTTTCAACTCCTTTCTCCCTGTTGTCGCCAACTTCAGCATCAGGAAGACCAGCCATTGCAGCAAGGGTGTCGGAAACAAGAAAATTGCAACAATTATGTGAGCAAATAATGCCAGGGCCCGTTTTAGAATCCCAAGTGAAATCTAATTATTTTGAACCATCCTACAACTACCTGGTCATTAGAGGCTTTGCGGCAGCCACCAGAAGCCACCCGGTGGCTGATTGGGCATGCTGTAACCAGTGGCTGTGGCTGATCTGGTGGCTGCCATGCTGCTGCCATGGGTACCTTCTTGCACCTGTTCCCCATGGAGAGAGCCACCCTAGAGTTCAGCATGTGTTTTACAGCACTCTTCAAACTCATTGTGAAGGGATGAGAGGAGGATGTTCTAGTTTCAAACAGTATCATCTTATTTTGCTGTTCTTGCGCATGTTGGAACAGGTGTAGTGCAGGGGATGTTAATTGATGTGTTAAAGAGCAAAGGATGCGACATCATACATCCAGCCACCACAACAGCCACCACCACCTGTTACCGCATGCCCATCAGCCACCGGGTGGCTTCTGGTGGCTGCCGCAAAGCCTCTATTGCTGGGAAGGCAAAATATGAATATCTGAGGCCTCCAGCCAACTTTCGGCTGATTTACGGGGAAAAAAAAATTAGGTGTCACACTCACCCTGACCCAAATACGAAAAGTGAATTTTGTATGATGCAGTCACAGGTCACAGGGTACGAATTGAATCAAATGCTACAGTATGCCCCACAGAGTCCTGGTGTCAGCTGGGATAGCAGTGTAAGTCTCAAATAAGTCCATTTCCAGAACATTCCATCTGTGCAATCAGCAGAATTTGTTGCCAGGAACACAAACAGCATTGAACGTACGAGGTAGTCACACTGGTATAGGGCCGAAGACACCAAGGTAGGGTGAATGTCGTGTGAAAAGTGGACGGTGGCAGAGGAAGTAACTTCATGTGGTCGTGTTTGGATCGGAAGATATCGGACACGCTACACACCAGTACTGTACTATTTTGTTCAATTCATATGTCACCCATCACACCCAATTTCGGAAAACCCCTGCAATAATTGTTTCTCAATTTTAGCGGATTTTGGAGATTTGTCGGAAAAACTAAAAGTCACGTGCTGATACAAATTGAATGAAATGGTACAGTATGCTCAGAGGTGATGCGTAGTCCAGGCATCAAGGCTGATCAAAGATGTCTATCAGGGAGAATGTATTTTCGGAATATGGCAATGGTGCTCCCTGTCATAAGAAAAGACGCAGGCCATGAAATCTCGCACATTGATCAAGTCATCCCTGTCCTTGCTGCATTGGTGTATGGGTCCTTTGGAGACATCCAAGTGACTCTTGTGCTCACATACCAACTCTATGACATCCTTTGCAGCAGTGGCCTCAGAGAACTATCTCAGGAAGTACAGAACATACTCAGAGTCCTGGAGGCCTTCCACACCAATACTACAGCCCTGATGCAATATCTCGGGACCGTTTCATTCATCGATTTATCCAACCACGCACAGAGGATCACCGACAAGGTCTCTGCAGAGCTGCAAGTGTACGAATCACTCATGGAAAAGCTGAAGGACAAAGTTGCTAGCTGTAGCGGCTTCTGTGTGCATGTACTGTGGGCAGTCTTGGGGGCACAGGCGCTAGCAGCTTGGAGAGCCTAGATGGAAGAACATCGCAAGAAAGTCAACATGTATCCAGAATTACTGCTCATGCGCCTCTCCATCATCGTAACTTAACATGAATACTTGACCGCTGATGAAATGAGTAGTATTCTTTCGATTGAAGGCAGATCTGAAGCGAAAGAAGTCATAACTGAAGTGAAATATCCTGGGACTCTGGTCAGGTAGGATCTCTCCTTTGCCTTTTGACGTGTAGCACCCAATTCATGCATGCCGTGGGCCATCAGGGATGGTCTAGCAAGTCAAGTATCATCAAATACCGAGTCCCACAGACAGAAACTCGAGCACATGGGGACTGAGGTGGGGGATGTCAGGTCACAAGGGGACAATGCGGCATGCGTGGATCCGTTGGTAAAGTGCCACTGGGTATGGTTAGAAGCACCCAGAATTTTACTATTTTGTTCAGTGTGGCTACCCAGTGCGGGTACAGGTATCAAATCTCTGTGAATGAAGTTCGGCCATTTTCTTCGAAAGAATATAAAATTGTCTACAAACCCACACTTTCGTACAATAGATGTTCATCGACCTCTTGCAGCTGAATTAATAATTGCATCACAGGGGAGGACGAGGTCAGTGGCTAGCACAAGAGGAAGAAGATCCAGACATATTCTGCCTGGTCGAGGTCCAGGCTAGCGTCGTAAGCATTATGGAACCTCGAATCTATGCTTCTCTGACCAGCCTCAGTTAAAACTTGAACCAGACGTGAGTTCTCCTGTTGTTTAATCTGTGAACTCTCCCTGACTGGTATGGCTGACAGGCCCGAAATAAACATGGTACTCACATCTGTAGTATTTGTGGAGCTGCCTTGATGGCTTTACACAATTTCAAATGTATGGTGGTTCTTGACACTTGTTTCGGTGGTGGTATACTGATGTGCCCTCCTATTTTACAATAGTCCACCTCAAGGCTCATCTCCCGGTCGAGCAACATCCGTGCATCATGTGTGAGGCACGCTTCTTTACGCCACAGGGCTTGGAGCGGCATGAGCGCGCTTGCCTTGAGACTGGTCCAAGACAAAAACAGTCGGTGTGACTGGAATCCGTGACAGGATTGGGTTATTGTATGAGCAATATTGTCGTTAATCCGTAAAGAATGCGAACCGCCGAACGTTGGTTGAACAACGGAAGCAACTGCCACGAGCGCCGATTACCCGTCAACCACTGCATTCCGTGAGTCCCTAGATGGGCCTAGACGTGCGGAAATCTAGTCCCACTGAGCCGCCTAGACAGCGCCTAGACAGCGCCTAGACACTCGGCTAAGCTGTCGAGGCGCTGCTAGCCGGCTCGGCGGGACTAGATTTCGGCATGTCTAGGGACCGGCGGAACGCAGTGTTTAGAACGTCTCGCACTCGACTTACTTAAGGAGGTAAAATTCAATACTGCTCACCTCCGACCTTTCCGTCCGTTGATTCGTACCCAAACCACTTGTTTTTGGATTGCATTCAGGCTCAAGGAATATAGCATCAAGTTCCAGCAGCCTTCCCGTACTCTTCGGTATCTACAATAACACCTATGTATTTCACGCTTAGCCAATTCATTTAATAAATTTTAATATATACTAAAGTTTGTCTATCGTCTCAACTTAACTTTATTCTAAAGGATAAAGCACCTGTAGGAGTTATATAAAACAACAACGTTTGCCTACGCACCACAAAGGATTTGAACCAGATTTGAATCTTGTTTCGCCATAAGGTTGGCGCTATGGTGTGGATGTCAAACACAGTCCGTAGTGCATGCGTCTTTTTGCTGCTCGAATCCGCAGCCTTGGGATCTCTTCAAAAAATCCAGAACAGCTGTTTGCTTCAGTACTCGTATTCAGCTTTTCACCCGCAAGTTGCGATCATTCAACGGTCTAGATCACCAAAAGCACTTCGCCCTGCTTTTAGATGCACGAGCGAGGAATCGAACATCTCACCGTAGATTCACTTCACAAACTACCGCAATTGGCCAGTGTTCGTGCCATACACAACTGGTGCTCCCTACTGAGTGCATGGACACCTAATCCTAGTTGACCATCCCGCAATCTTGCCGCTGCTGAAGTGCTGAAGCTAGGATTGAAGGTTCGCGCGACCTTTCGTCCCCTTGATTGTTGAACTTGTTCAACGTTGAATGGTGAGCCTATACTTGGTGCCTTTCACTTCCAGATCTAAACTGTTCAATGCAACACTCTTGTGAGAGAGAAAAGGGATCTTAAACTTGTACAACACATTCTCATGCACCAGTGAGGAATGGAACCCCGTCTCACCGCGGAATTCCATTGCGCGCCATTTAGTCGGTGTGTGCCATACACTGCTTTTCCAAACGTACGTACCTACCTACTAGGATTGTTGGAATATACTCATGAAGTGTTGTCCCAGGACGAACTCCCGGTATTTTATAATAATGTCCAAGCTGGCTGGTGGAATTTCCGATGACATCAGGGTTTGAGGTTTCAACCCACCTCAACAGTTCCCATTTACTCCAAATTCAAAGATAGCTTTTCTCGCGATAGCCCGGAATGCAACTGTTCACCCTACCGTTCTGGGTTGAGAACGGAGAAAAAAAGAGGCTTTTGGATCGCGAATATGCACCAACGGGGAATCAAACCCCGTCTCGCCACTGAACTCACAATAGAGAGGTTGTGCACAAGCCGCACGCGGCTTTTGGGCATTGTGCAAAGCCGCGGGGATTTTCCGAGTTCACATAGGAAGAGTTGAGCTTTCAGTGACCCCGTTGAGTGCAGGGGAGCCTTTTAGACTATTGGATGGTTGCCTGATTCATCATTCAATTCGTGGGTGGTGTGGAATCAGCGCGGATACTTGAGGACAAATCATTGTATTCACTGGGTTTGATTGGATGGTTGCCTGATTCATCATTCAATTCGTGGGTGGTGTGGAATCAGCGCGGATACTTGAGGACAAATCATTGTATTCACTGGGTTTGATTGGATAGCCGCATGAATGGAACATTCAAAATGGTATTCATGCAAGTCAATTATAGTTAGTTTGTCAGTTCAAAATATAAAAATACTCCCCACGGCTTTGCACAATGCCCAAAAGCCGCGTGAAGCCGCATGTGGCTTGTGCGGCTTTTGCACCACCTCTCTAATGCATCGACCCAAACGGCCGGCGCATGCGCTTCACCCCACTGGTGCTCCTTACTTCAGCAACTATCTCCTGGGTACCTGCTCCTTACCCTCCGGAATCAAGCTCGAACGATTCCTTACTAGTAGCTACGTACGTACGTATTATGCACTTTCTATGTTGTATGTATTCATTCGTACGCACCCCAACATAACACAAAAGGAAGGAAAAAGTGAAAGAAAAAAGAATCGAGACAGGATAAAGAAAAGAAATCGAATCATAGCTATAACGGACCGACACCGGGGGTATGTACACTAGTAAACGATGGATGGCGATATAAAAGGATGGATGGCGAGATAAAAGGATGGATGGCGAGATAAAAGGATGGAGGGACGGATGATAAATAGGAATTTTGTGGTGTACTGCAGCGCCCTCCCCCTTCCTCGTTCCCCCCTTCAACGAACCCGCCTATTCCTCTTCCCTGGCCCTCCCACCCCCGCCCACCCCTCCCTTCCCCTCCCCTGCCCCCTCCTGCTCCACCCGAGGGCAAAACAACGCCTCGCCCTACAACAACGAATCCAGCTTGCTCAGCACCTCCAGCACCGCCGCCACCAGCTCGAACCCCGCGTCCTCGTCCCCGCCGACCGCCTCCGCCCGCGCCGCGGCGACGAGGCCCCGGAAGCTGCAAGTCAGAATGAGCGTGGCGAAGAACGGCGCGATGCGAATCAGGTGGCGGCGTACCTCTCGCGCGACATGCCGTGTGTGGGGCCGGAGGCGATGGTGGGGCGTTTGCGCGGGGGGGAGGCGGTGACTGGAAGTGGAAGGGTGGGCCAGCGTGGGTGGGGGAGGAACGGAAGGGGGGGAGGAGAGGAGAGAAGGAGTGCACAGATAAAGGCAGGACAGGTGGAGAGGAAAGAGGGAGAAATGCGTGGGTGTGCGGGAAGAGGAGGAGAGGTGGCGAGGAAGGGAGTAGGTACGCAGGCATCGGGGACACCGACAACAGGGAGAGACCGTGAATAGCGGGAGGAGGGAATGGAAGGCCAAGAAACAAGAAACAGCGCTCACCCCCGCCCGCACCGCCGCCAAACGGCCACACGCCAAACTCGCCGAGGATCTCGTCACATCTGGGGACGGGAACGTCGGTAAGCAAACAAGAGACAGACGAAGATGAGGTGCGGTGAACAAAGGGAAAGGAAGAAAAGACAGCGAACAGAACGACACGGACCGCCGGGTACACGCCGCGAGGGATGTAGCCCCACCCAGTACATGTCGACGTCCACCCGCTCGGGCGCAGCGTGCGTTCTCCTCGCGACGCCGTCACCCTATCTCCCCATGGCATCCGACATGCCTAGAGACACCAAGCAGCCGCGTCCCCGCAGCGTCCGCGCACAGCGCCTGAGCTCCCGGAGTAGCTCGCTGCTCTCGCCGATGCGACACACTGCACACCCGCCCCCAGGACCTGCCATCGCAGTTGCACACGCAGACATACGTCGCAAACACCGTGACCTGACACGCGACACGCCCGCCCTACGGGACGCGGGGCAGCGCACCCTCGCTCGTCCCACACCCTAACCCGCCACAGCGTGAGCGAGACCGGGCGCGCACCAACCGCCATCCGTCGTCACCCACCGCGTCGCACACCTCAGGGAATGTCTCCCTCCCCACCCCCTGTGACGCGCAGCTCTGCTCGTGCGCCCCGGAGGCAGGAAGCCGCCCAGCGGTCTGACACGCCCGGCCGCATCCGGCGCTCGCCAACACCTCTCCTTATCTCCAAGTCCCTGAGCTTCATCCCCCCCTCCGCCGCATACTGCGTCAGCTCCTTGAAGGAGCGCGTCCACGCCCACGCCCGCGCCGCGCGTCTGCCCATCCCCTCCCCGTCCTCCTACCCCTCCCCGCCCGCAGACAATAGATCGATACACCAAAGCACTTACCGCCCAAACGCCCCCTCCCGCTCCTCATACCCGAGCCGTCCAAACGCATTGTCGAGGACGGAGGGGGGGGGGGGGGACCTGCGGGGTGGGTTCGCATGGGGCGGGGAGGCATAAGAGGAGAGAGGGAAGGATGAAATGGAAGAGACGGGAGGGAGCAACGGGAGCGCGGTGGAGAGGGGGAGAGGGTCAAAAGAGGGGGAGAGCGAGGTGGGGGACAGGTAGGGAGCAGAGGAGGCAAAAGAAGAATGAAGGAAGAAGAGAAGAAGGATGATAGAGACGGGGGAGGAAGATGGAAGACGGGAACGGGGACGGACGGCGAGATGGGAGAAGAGAAAGGGGATATGAGTGAGAATGGGGAAAGAGGGCAGGAAGCAAAGAGAACGCGGGGGACGGGGAGAGGGTCAACGGAGAGGCGCGGGCGGGGGAGACGGGGAGAGGGACCAAAGGAAGGTATACGTAGATGCAGGAGGGGACGAGGAGCGGGGAGGCATCAGAAGGCGAATGGAGGGAGATGATGGAGGGAGATGAGGGAGGGAGGGAGGGAAGAAGCTGGGAGCGAGGGAGGGAGGGAGCGAGGGAGGGCCGGGAGCGAGGGAGGGCCGGGAGCGAGGGAGGGCCGGGAGCGAGGGAGGGCGTGCGATGGGTGCAATGCGGGTAGGACTCGAGGGACTGCACGAGGGGAACGAGAGGGATGGGCAAACGAGGGAGGATGCGAGCGAAAGGAGGGAGGACGGGAGGGAGAGACGAGAGTGAAGGTGCGTCAATTGTGAGGTGAAATGGAGAGGAGGATGGCATGTGAAGTGAGGGATGAGGAGGAATGGGGGAGGGAGAGGATGGGGAAGGGGACGGGGGGATGTGGGAGAGGGAGGGATTTGCGTCGGAAAACCGAAAAAAAACGCTACGCACCGCACTCGTCCCGCTCGTGAGGAGCGCCACGACCCGGTTCACGACGCCGGCTTTTACGTGTGCGTATCGGCGGCTGAAGTGACATATTCGCGCTTTACACCACATGAGATCATCTGCGGGCTGGAGAGTCGGGGAGCCGCGTTCGATGGCTCGTCGGTGGCAGGCAGCCACTCGGCGTACGGAAACCAAGTCCCATCATCTGGAATGTCGTCGATATTCAGATCGATTACATCGTATTCGTCGTCCGCCGCGGCCGGGGAGGGAAGGGGAGGCATGCTCAGCGTGTGTTGCGGTTGGGGTTGCGTGAAGGGAATTGTAGAAGATGGCGTTGTTTCGGAAGGTGAAAGAGAACATGAATGGCACGGTGGAGGACAAAGAAAATTGATCGCCTCGTGGCTGTGTTGATATGTTAGGCGCCCGGGCGCTTATTTCTCGCCCTCAGGACTTCGAGTGAAAAGAGCATATCAACAAAAGAAAAAAATCGCGCGGGAGGCTCTCGAAGTCGCCGTTCAAACAATAAAATTTCGTCCTTAAGCTTTTCATGGCCAATGACGCTCCAGTTTCAAGTTTCAACTCCGAGCCGCTCCGGCTACGAGTTTCTATGTCAAAGACGAACAAGGAGAGGATGGCGCTGACCGAGCCGGAAGCGATCGTTTGAGAAATTAGTTGGAATCTGGCAAAGTAGCAGTCCGACTCTCACCGTGTTTATTTCAGCGTTCGGGCTATCGCGTTCTCGCTTGAACGCCGAAAGGCAAACGTAAACAACAATATCAGTAGTCTCTGTTAATTTACCCATATTCCTGGGCCTCATATCGATCCGAGTGTGCATCTGGACATTCACCCCCGGGCACGTTCTGTATCCGCCCGAATGGGAATCATCGGTCTGATGTCTGACCATGATTTTTACGGTGTGATTTATCATATGCAAGCCTCTGCCACTCTCAAGACTACATGCCAGGCACCCTCTTCCGTTCCAGGAATGCTGTATTTAGGAGGATTTGGGCTGCCCGAGATCGCTGAAAGCGTTCAGATTCCAACCCAACCATTCAAGCTCGAGGTTCGCTGTGGCTAAATCGAATACGGGGGTTCAGGCCCGGCGTTCAGAGAGCGGTATTTCCTGAGTCTGAACCTTGCTGGTGCCACGATTGGCCACCGTCATCCATTGCATAGGAAGTGCCTGCCTCCCAGGCCGCGGAAGAGTCATTGATGGATGCCAGTCCAAACCAGCCATCAAAATGAGAATTCCCAACCGGACGACGTTCCTGTGGCGATTCCGAATAGCGGTAATTGTCGGATATTAGTTTTGACTGGAACACGGTAGGGTACTGAAATGAGTTTTGACCCGCCATCAAAGTGACTCATCTAGATCTTCAACGCCGGTTGTTCGCGGATGATCGAGGCCCGACTTATTTAACGAGGTGCTTTTGTCAAGCCAACTACGAGCATATGCCAGGAGAGATTGGCGGCTTTCTGCTCCCCAATATGTTCTAATATCTACGAGTAAAATTTACGCGTAGCATCCGCTCTAATCCGCTGACCTACATTGGTTTACTCTCCGGCCCCCGGCCTACCTTGACAAGGTCAAAAAATGGCTTCCATCAGCAGGATCGGGAAATGAAATGAAGCCACGACGGGGTCAAGAAGCCGCTGTATCACTGTCGAAACTTGGTCGCTAACAGTCCCGAGTGCCAGGCCCGACCCGCGCAATGTCAAAGAATGACTTCTGTTACTGAAACCCAACCACGACGGTCTGAGGAGGCCGGAAACATCCCTCGCATCGCGGCTAATTACACGGGGCCAGAAACAGGTTGCAAATTGGCGCAAGCCCTAGAATCCTATATAAAGCAGCCAGTTCAAGCAATAGCCCATCAACCAAATTTCAAGTTCTTCTCACTCAAAGATGCAATTCACCCTCTCTGCCGCCTTCCTCCTCGCCGCTGTCGGTCTCGTCCACGCCGTGGACAACAGGCTGCTCTACACCATCCCTGCTGGAGATACCATGCAGACGTTCACCTCGGAGTACGCGTAACGCACTCTAGGAAATTCCAATTACTAATTACTTCTACTCTACCCTATTCCAGCTTCACCGATGCCTGCTCCACCTGGCCTCCCGCGGTGAACGCGGGCCTGACGTTCGTCGAGGCCCTGGTTGAACCGGGTGATTTCTCGGGCAAGAACGCGGACAGTGCGTACTCTCCTCACCTGCAAGCAAGTTCACCGACCCACTAACCACAATTTCAGCCGAGGCCAAGATCATTTGTGTAAGTGTTCACGGAGAAACTTGACTTGAAACCATGTTAATTTCTGCTGCACATAGGGCTGGACTGACGGCACTACCTTCCCGACCTTCACCGAGGATGTCGCGGCGTCGCTTGGAGCCACCCCCGCTTGAAAGTGTCGACCTATTAGGGATACCATTTTGTACACGAGTAGTTCATTGCTAAGCTTGTTGTCCAGAATCAAATAGGTTCCATGTGTTCTTCTCCAACTCGTTCCAGCATGTCATTCTTTCGAATTACTGATTTTTCATTGTCGCCTGCCCAATAGCATTATCCCTTTGCTGATTTGGATCGGCGAGAGTGTGGATCCCAACGCAAATGAAGAAATGGGCAACTGCGGCGAAATAATCACAATCATATAAGTAGTACCGCAAAGTCCGTTTTGTTTCACGGCAGGAAAAAAAGTAAACGTACTTATAACCGCCGATATCCCAACATCCACGACTCTCCATCTGAACCACTTTCCTCCTGGGAGCCACGCAGTGGCTGAAGGCCGTAGAGACGATAGCTCGCCCGTACAACGGCCGAAGATGGCATTTTGGAGCGGAAAGCCATCACCGCCCTCTCAATAGCCACATCGACCACACCCTTGTGGTATAGCATCCCGTCCCCGCACGAATTTCCGCGGTTGCGTTCTGTGTCTGGGCCCACGATAGTGAGGCTGCGGAGCGCCGGGAGGGTCGCGGCCGTTTCGAGCAGAAGTGTCTATTTCACATACATGGGATGGTTAGACATCGGCTCTGATGATAACTTGTTCGAAACATACGACGCACCACGACGGGATCGATGTCGGCTTGTTCGACCTCCACCGAAATGCCGGCCATCGAAACGCCGTCTACGAAATAACAGTTCCCATCGGCGTCAACCCACTGACTCGTGGGATTCTCAACCAATCGAACCGCGCCGGCGTTGACGCTCATCTCGAGTGTTCTGAGCTTGCGGAACAGCGACAAGCCATCCACATTGTGCGTCCCAAAGCTTAATCAGCTCTCGTAGGCCGCAGGGCACGAGAGCGCCGTGAGAGACGCCGCATGCCGCGGGAGAGTAGCGTCGAAGAAGCTGTCGGCAAGGCGATCGGTCTGCTCTCGGCTCCCACCGTCGGGGGACTTCAGAGTCAATTTCTCGAGCCCGGAGTACGAGGCGAGATAGGTGAAGAGGTCTGGGGTCACAACACTCGGCGTAATCTCTGCGAGTGTGACCTGGGAGCCCGAGACGTGTGCGCTTGTTCGTAGTATTCGCCAGACGGTGGACCATTCGCTCGGACCCTCCAGGTGCAGGCAGTGGAGCGGGTTCTGAGAAACTAGCGCGGCGACTTGGTGATAAATGGGTAGCTCGTTGGCGGAGTTCATGGAGAGGTTGTGGCTGACCGAACCCGGGCTCTTGATTATGAATTTCCCAACTTCGAGCGTCATGTGCGTGCGCCTCCCATCTACAAAGGAAACTTATACTATATGTCACAGAGAGCCGCGTTGAGACTTACACGACCGTTCGGATCTGTTTTAACGAGGCCAAGGCGGAGGTGAGAAGATCCCTTATCTTATCGCGCACCAACCGTTTTTGGGTTTCTGGCTCTCCGTATGATCCCCTGATCGGCGCCACAGTGTCCTGGCATGGAGCGACCATCCTATGTCGCCATTCGCAAGAGCCTGAAGCATCTGTACTCCATTTTCACTCTGCCGTTGTGGGTGCGGGTTCAAAACAAGGACGGAGAAGAATAATCGATTAATGGCGCCGTTGAGGTCCTTGCATGCTGCGCGTAAGCTGGCTTGGTCGCTCTGGACGAGCTGCGCATACAATCATTACTTTCGCTCGTATACAAGCCGTGTTGGTGCGAACCTGGTGGCCGATCTCCTCTAAGAGTTCCACGGATAGGCCGAGAAGCATAAAGAGAAGATGTTGGTGAGTCCTGAGTGCCGAGTGAAGATGGGGGTTATACGGATACCAAGCTCACTGGCAGCGTTTACTTCCAACAGTGTGTGGGAGAAGACAAGAGGGGCGCCATCTGATGCAAATACGGCTTCTCCCGTGATGCCAGTACGGCTTCTCCCGGCCGCTCACACCGGGGGCAAAAGCCGATGCACCTGGATTCCAGGTGCCTCCGAGGCATGTGGTCCGAAGGCTACAATGTGGAATACAAAAGGTCTACAAAGGTCCTTAGGTCAACAAAGAACAGACAAAGGAGGAACAAAGGATAGGCAAGATTTGCTGGGTGGTGAAAATCCTGCCTGCCCTTTGTCTCACCTTTGTTAATTCTTTGTCCACCCAAGGACCTTTATTGGTCTTCTGTCCACCAGTTCACAACCTGTGGAGAACATGCCCCGGAGGCACCTGGAATCCAGGTGCATCGGGGTTTGCCCCCGGTGTCACACCTTGTCACCAGTCTCGACCAAGTCTCGACATCAACTCGACATTGGCCAATGCGGTGCACTCATCTACTGCCCGGCCCATTATTAGCGAATCGTATCCGGGAGAAGGGATAACAAACCAGCGTTCACAGGCTGGGTGGCGAGTTCGGTTGGCCAAGGGGATGGCATGTGAGAAATTGATGGTATCTTACCGGTCGATCGGCCCCCTGGCAGACTCTTGAAAATTTTTTTTGGAAGAGACATACTGGAGCTCTGGATGAGGTCAGAAATGACTTTGGAACACTTCATCATTCACCTGGTGGCTGCCGAGAGCTCAAGTCCTTGTTTCTCCAAGAGGTGGCGCCGATCCAGATCGCCCATCAAGAAGCACGACCCACCCCCCAAATAAGGAAGGAGTGATGGACTGGTGTCAATGCGGCAGTTACGGCCATAAAAGGCGGCACAGACAGCACGGGGCTAAAATTTTCTTCTCAACGCATCGCGCTTAGTGGTACTGCGTCTGTGCGCCTTCCTAGGGATCTACAAGCACGTCGACGTCAATCCCAGTGTTCGCATCATTGAGATGTTTTCTGATGGCTGAGGTGATTTGAACACCGTGAATATTCACACCACCGTCCCTGGTGGCCAGCCAGCGCAGTATTTTGATTTCAATCTTGTTATCATTGCTCATTGGGAATGCAGGTAGATATTGCGCAAAATTACAAGGACCCGACTCAAACCCAACTGCGACCCGAACAGTACTGCCGAATGATCCCATGTGTGCCGATAATGATCCTTTCCTTGATGCGCTGTCAGGGTGCTGTCAAGTCGGTGGCGTATCAGGGGCTGAGATCTGGATTGGTGCCACCTCTTGTGTTTCTCTCAATACTCGCTCAACATGGAAGTGACAAGATAGTGTGTCATTGACTCTGCGTAATTGCAGCCCATGACAGGTGGCGGTGAGGCTTCTTTTTCACTTCCGTCGATGTCTCGACATTCAAACACATCCAAGGCTGTCTGTACATGCTTCTGCGCCGCTGCTGATTTCAGAACTACAAGATGTTTGGCTCAAGCTCAAACCTGGACCTTGCACCGGAATTCAAGGTGTGCCTGCACAACACTTCATACAAATTGGTGGACCGTAACAAGACCATAGGCAGATGACTTGGTGGTAGAGGATGGTCACCTCCAGTGTCCTCACTGCGGCCATAAAATTCCTTGGGGTGCCTCTTTTCCCACCGCCAAAGCGAATATGAAGAAACATGTCAAAAAGAATGAAAAATGCAGGGCCAACTGAATTGCGCAGTATCACAACGATGAAGAAGTCGGGGTGGTTCCACTGGGCAAGATAAATTGCGATGGTCGAGAGATTCCCGCCAGCGCACCAGATTTATCTGAGAGTGATGATGTACATGAGCATATAGTTTTTTGGAACATTGTCTTGACTCGTAGCAGGAGGACCTACCTTTACACCTTGCTTTACCGAAGTCAAGACAGAGCTCATCTGCGGTTGAAGACGACGAGGACATTACTATGGAAAAAGAAGTATGCACATTTATCCTTTCGGTACTGAGTATGACTGACCTCGTTCCATAGGATACTCGGTCAAGCACCATGTCCGATATACAGCCCGCAGCCACTCCTACTGCACCCTCTCCCTCTCCGAAACCAGCTCAAACACGGAGCGGTAGACGTATCAAAAAGCAGAATTACAGGTCGGAATTGGGTGGTTGTGAATGCGGAAGCCCTGTGGAAGAACACGAACAAAACGACAATGGTGCAGTCAGATGCACAGGTGCCGGATGCGAAACCCGCTGGGTAAGTTGAGACTCATGCATCGAAATCCATCACTGATGGTCTGTATCTCATAGTTTCATCTCGCATGTGTGGAATTGCGCCCAGATTGGAAGTGTTATGCATGTACATGGAAGCGGGCTCGGATGGGTTGAAGATGTAATTTGCGTGAGGACAAGCATGTTGGCTGAGGTTGTAAAAGTTGAATGTGGGTTGAGCACAAGCTTGAAAATTGGCCGCTCATCAAAGACATAGAACCTGCATCACAGTGGCTGTTCCCAAATCTCATGATGAAAACAAAAGGTGGCGACAGCGGCATGGCTCCAGGCGCTAACACCGTGCCCACAGGGACAACACAGGAGCGCCCAGCAGCTATCCTGCAGATCTTTAATACTGCAGTGGTCCAGCCGACGAAAGGTGACGAGAATAGTAGGCTCCTATTCTCGCCGCAGATTTTGGAGCTCACAGCAGCGGGAATATATCTGGAAATGTCAATTTTCACAAATGAGCACATCCTAGACATGTTTGTCAACCAGAGCGACCTGAAATACCAGCTGAAGAAACAAACCATTCTCAATGACGAGGGCAAGACAGTCACTGTCTACACCCTAGACCCCTCCATCTTTGGAAGACGAGACGACCTTGTCACACATTCATTTTGACGAAGCCCATGCAAACTACAGGAGGTGGTTTCTGGAAAATGCACCCTTGGAGGCAGGGCAGCTGGAATCATATGACAACCACAGTGTCATGAATCGCCCGGGTTCTACTTTTTCATGCAATGTGTCCGTATGGATACAGAATACAGACACATCTCAGCAGCATGGGACTCTCATGACATCACCACATGACCCTGAAACCCGGCCACAGATTCTAAAGCAGCAGACTTGGGAGTCTGTGTCATGGGATACTGAAGACATTAGGGACTAGGAGCCCATACAGAGGGATCCTAGTCCCTGGACGCACCACGGCTGATGCAGAAATGTACATGAAGTACATGACTGGTGCAAACTGATTGGGGTTCGAACCACTGGATACAATGACATTCAGGATTAGAAACCCGAACATCAGTCTCCTAAGTCCTCCAATGCCACAGAAACAGATGCAAAAGAGCCCAGGAGATTGGCATTAATGCTCCTTAATGCTGTGGTACAGGAACTGATCACGACTGACCATGATCACTTTAATTTATTAGAAGCCTATATAAGCTTGGTAGAGTAGATTCTACCTTGTCTAATCTCAGGCTAGTGGTCCACTTTGAGGTTGATGACTCGCAGCATGCAATTTCAACCGGTTTTCACATCCCCTGGATGAAGGTCACAAAGGAAGAAGGAGCCGATATTTGCATCAGCGAGCCTAAACTTGCTTTATCCACACAATATGCAGTTTGGCAGCATTTACACGCAAACAAGAATGTGCCTGCATACACGTTGCTGTTTGCGTATGAGAAGGCCAGTGTGGAAGAGGGATGTGCCCAGCCTGTAGGTTTGTGTAATGGGTTGGTAGTCCAGGTAATGGTGGAGCGAATAATGTTGATAAAAATATAGAGATTGGTCCCAACTCGTAGAGTGTGAAAGTGGATCAAAAGGAGGGTAATGAATATGCCGAAATGTCGTGTATATTGAGTGCGCGGTCATATGATGCAGAATCCGGGGTGTTGGTGGCTAAGAAGCCCCTGGCAACAATATGGGAGTAGGGGGTGAAGAGACACCAAATCCCTTCTGGGTGTATGCCCTGCACCGGTCGCGAATGTTGTGGTATGTGGCCAAAAGATGGTGATCTGGGATTATTTACAGTACAAACAATGCTGTAACATACAATAGGGGTAAGGTAAGAATACAAATAAAATCTATATAATAACCAATTTCCACCTGCGGGCCCTCCAACCCTTCCACACCAGAGGCGGCTTCCACAATCTGACCAAGTCCAATTACTTGGCACAGATAAACAGCATATGGAAGAGCAGAGTGATGCTTACAGACATAGCACTCACATTGGGGGAGCAACTGAACTGTTGCTCCGAGGTGTCAACCCAGATGTTGTGGCACAACAAGGCCAATGGTCATCACACTCCTTCCTGCTTCATTGGCAGAAGATCCAATCCATCTTACCCTTGTTTATTAACAAACAATTTGGTGTCGATCAAGTCGCACAAGCACAATGAGGGATAGCTAACTTTGTCAAGAAATACAAACTACAAAATATTAACTAGAATGTGTGGGAAGCCGAACTTGGCAGAGGTAATTCAACTTGGTCCAGTTTTGACTGGTCAAAACTGTGTTTGATGGGTTAGTCTCATTTGGTTTGACTGCTTCGTCAGAGCATATTCTCCGCTCCAAACTGCAGGTACTTGCCAAGCAGCTAATTGACGTGAACAGATCACTAGCTAGCTTCAACACGGCAAGCCCCCATTGGTTCCCCCCACAGGTTTGTTCTGAATCAGCTTGATATCACTGGTTGGGAGATTCAAATCTTTCAGCACAATTTACAGTGAAAAATGTTGATTGTTTTTCAGACATTTTTCACTGAAAAAAATGGTGAAATTTGCAAACCTTTTTCACCCCTTTCCAACTTTCTTTCAAGTTTTTCACCTCAAACCAGAAAAGTGGTGAAAAAGCATTGAAAATTTCACCATTTTTTCACTGAAAAATGTTTGAAAAACAAACAACATTTTTCACCGTAAATTGTGCTGAAAAATTTGAATCTCCCAACCAGTGTATGTATCGGAAAAGTTAACGAAAAATTACTTGTCCTCTTAGGACAATTCACACCGACTTTTCGCGAGGCAGGCATGAGGGTCCTTCTCACAATATTTTTTGGCTGTTGAACCATTTTACTTTATTTTCTCCACCACATCAACCTAATGGAAGTGATTTAACTTCCCACATTCATGCTGGACTGATTAAATGCTGATCTTTCATCTGTGATTAAACAGTGTTATGGAGTCAACCAGTTTATTGATTTATAGGTCCAGTCAATGCTTCTCTGCCCTCAGGCAGAAGTATGATCTTATGTTTCAAAATGATGATTTTTGAAGGATTTACCTCGTCATTACAGCTGTTTGCGGTACATGAGGCGCGGACTGTTTTTATTTTTTGCAACATTTTGCTTAGAACACTCACCATGACCTCAATTCTGGTCAGAATCCTTCGGGAATAGGTGCGTTCGACTCGCACTGAAAATCCGCAGGGGATCGAGTACCGGCTTTTTTGATGTAATTATGTAATGAAATTTCTCCCGAAAAATCGTAGTTTCCATTAGAACACCTGCTCCACAATGAATACTGGGCCAATTGACTTAGTTCTTGGATATGTTATGTATCAAAACTAGTGCCAGGGGATGGTATATCTTTTTTGGGTGTTATCCCAACTCATTGTGATTTGGCACTCACTCTACCAAACACCATATTTGTGTACTAACATAAGTAGAGCCTACCGTGCAGATTTGAGTGGATTTATATCTGTAAACCTGATAGTCCCCTGGTAATAGTTCTGAAACATAACATATCCAAGATTTAGGTCAATTGGTCCAGTATTCATTGTGGTGCAGGTGTTCTAATGGAAACTACGATTTTTCGGGAGAAATTTCATTACATAATTACATCAGAAAAGCCGGTACTCGATCCCCTGCGGATTTTTCAGTGCGAGTCGAACGCACCTATTCCCGAAGGATTCTGACCAGAATTGAGGTCATGGTGAGTGTTCTAAGCAAAATGTTGCAAAAAAAAAAAAAAACAGTCCGTGCCTTATGTACCGCAAATAGCTGTAATCCAGGTTTATTGGTCCAGAGGATTTGACTGGTTCAAAGGATTTAACTGGTTCAAAGGCTGTTTAAACTCCATCTTGTAAATTGAACTCAATTCAATTTATGAGGGGAAGTTGAAGTGCCAAAATCTTTGATCATGTTATGGCTCTCGGTAGCATTTTTGTATGTTGCCCTGATGATGTAGTGGTTGCGGTGTCTAGAATTACGTGTGTCGCTGCCAGTTCAAACCCCACTCTTGCATGCTTTTTTATACAATTCCACTTGCACCGGATCAATTAATTAATCAATCCCGGATTTTAATCCAGGATTACTGTCTCAACAGTGATTGTTTAAACAAAACTCCTAGGGTTGCTGGTTCAACACACAAGCCTCATAATGGTTGAATAACTTGAATAGCAGCAAGGAAGTAATTCACTCATGGTGGCAATGACACTCAAATGCAGTCTATGAGAGAGTTAAGGCTAGCCAGTGTCAGAGAAGGAAGTTTGAGTGCTGCAACATTGCCACTGAACACAAGTTGGGACTGCCGCTAAACATGTGACATTGCCGCAGTGTCACACCCTCTAAGTGCTGCAGAACTGCCGCAGCATATGGCACACTGCCGCTGCAAAACTGCCAAGTGCCGCTGCAAACTGCCAATTTTGCCGCTGCCAAGTTCTGCTGACTGCTGCTGCAGAATGTTTGCATGTGTTTTGTTGCTGCCATACTGCTGCAGACTGCCGCTGCATCGAAAATATTTCAGCTTTTAAATGTAGTGGACAAGACTTTCTTCAATGCAAGACAAAGGGACCGATGTATTAGATACAAGAGAGTACCCTGGCACATTTCAAACTACCAATTATGGTGATACCAACGAGTTCAACATGTGTTGTAAGTTCAACTGCTGCAGTACTGCCGCTGCAAGTGCCGTTGCATGCAGAAAAAGCACTGCAGCAGCAAAATCCCTTTGCCCCAATTGGAGTCGAAATTATGCACCAATAAAAAGCAGAATGAAGCCCGAGACCACAAGGAGAGAGACAATAGAAGTGTGAGCAAATGTAGATAGTATACCATTGGTTCTGACCACCCGGGAAATGTGGAGAGCAAATAATAGAGTCAGCAAGAGGCAGAAGAGCGAGACGTTGACCGTGCACCAGCGGAAAAGGTTGAATGATAGAGCAACATCGCTGCTAGGTGAGGCATCCATGGGTACCTGTTCGACAGTTGAGTCATTTCCATGATCAGACACACCTGAACGATACTGGTGGATGTGCTTTTCTAGGTCTAGCACTTGAACAAGATGTGCGGGGCCAGCCATGGCAAGAAGAGGGTCGACGAAAATGCAGCAGGAAAAATTCAGATCTGGGGCGAATGAGCTGGCTTGTTTTGACGAGAACAGAGCAGAATTTATATTTTTCTTGAAATCACAGTGTCAGGGCTGGAGTAACTAGCTAACTAGCGAATGAATTGTGGTGCACCTAAAAGGAGAATTCAGAGCAAAAAAAATGGAGAGTGGAGTTGGTTCAACTTGGTTGTGAGGTGTAATCCCAGTAACAGTGCAGGGTCACACTGCCAGATAGCAGCAAGAAATGCATTGCAACTCCATTTCGTCCCCCAGCCGTGATGCTGTAAAGACAGCCGTAACCGCTCCACAGACACAGTCAACATGGCTCATTCACGAGCCGTGCTCATACCGCATACAAAGGACGTGCAAGCTGCATGGTCACAGGACCACAACTGTAATACGGTACCATATTCCATGCTTACACGGTTACGGTTGCCAGCTCTAGCATTGCAGAATGGTCTGTGTACACACAGCATCACAGTCTGTGGTGTTGTTGAAGAAAAAGCTGACTCCCAGGTGTGGGCACGTGTGCATGAGTGGCAGTCTGGGAAACAGATCAGGTAGATCCTAGTCTCTTGCAGACAGACACTTCAATATTAACTGATCTCGTACCTCAATATATTGAAGTCTGTTAGTAAGCGCGGGGGTCCGATCAGGGTAAAACCTTGTTACATAATCTGCACAGCCACGCCGCCGGATTTCGATGTTTTGTGCCTACAGGATAGATCCTTAAACTGGTTTTGGTGCAGATGAATCTATATTAGTACACTGAATGCTCCTGCCTGCTCAGATTTTTTATCTAGAGCTCAGAATCCAGGTGGATGAAGCACCGAAGCATGACATGTGACTATCACTTGTGTTGCACTTTGAGCCTCAAACAGCACTCTAAAAGTTCAAATAAATTGGAGGAGCTTTGAAATGGTGAATAAAACATTATGTATGCTGGAATTTCTCGAAAATATTGATGCTAGTTTTGCGGTCACCTTTCAAGGAAAAATGTGGCTGTGCTGATTATATAACAAGTGCTTACCCCAATCAGGACCCCACGCTTAACAACAGACTAGGTAGATCCCAGTCTGTGTCCATCACTTCAAGGTGCATGAGGTTGCTGAAGACGGAAGGTGTGTCTTTGCCAAGGGGAAGTGTATGGCACACATACCCTGCAAAAAGTATTTACATGTTCACACACGGAATCTAAATGCAACTTGACTAATTGGTCAACAAAATTAGACAACTTACCTGAATTGCAACTTCATGTTAGTGCAAGTTGCTGTCTTGTGATTTTGGCATGAATGCAAGTTGAGGGAGCTGCAACTTTGGTGAGCAACAACTTCAAAAAGTTGCAGCTTTGAGCAGTTGCAACTTCAGCCGTGTGCAGCATTGAAATGTGCAGGTTTGGTCTCATGAAAATGCAACATCAGGCAGAACAGTCACAACTTGGATTCTCTTTTGCAGCAAGTTAAAACTTATCACTTATTTCAATCCTTGGGATGACTGGATTATCGAAACAATAATTTTCTATGATCAATTGCAATATGTCTGAGGTGAATGGCTCTGTAATCCTCTCTTTCGCTAAATGCTAACAAAGATAGTTGTTCTAGGGAAATTGAGAATTCAATGTTATATTTGCAGAATATGACAACACAAATTCAATTATTTTTCCATTGCTGCAAAACAATCTGTTGTGATGTAAACAACTCTGCAGTAAGTGTTGATCCCCCAGTTTCTGGATTCATCTCCTCAACCTCGTCATCATGAATGATGAAGACCCCAGTGTCTCGCTTGGCTGCTGCATCCACAGGCTCTGTGTCAGCACAGAGCAGATTCAGGGTTCTGGGATGATGAGGGCAACTGAAGTACAAAGAAGTCCAATGAATACGTCTGGAGTTTAGACTAGAATAGTGTAAATTACAGGAAAGTAGCTATGGCTTTATATACTAAATCCCCTGAGGGGCAGTAGTTAAGGTACAGTGTCCAAGGGCAACAGACAAGATTAATGTGAGGTAAATGTATATAAGCACAAAGGAGGTGATTGGGAACCCGAAGGTCGGGGGACCAATCGAAACTGTTTAGAATCCCAAATAGGTATCTTGGTTCGATTGATCAGATAGTTGATCTGATCAATGATTGGGTTGTTTGGGTTCTGGAATTAAAATGAAAAGACGATTCATGACACTCTGTCAGGGGAACCCCCGCTCCAGCTGCTTCTATGCCCACCACTCCAGCTCCTTTTCCGTCTGTCACTCTGGACACTTCTGTGTCTGCCCATCCGCCCAGGACTCCATTTGTCTGCCTGTCTGCAGAACTTTCCAGGACATCCATCTGCTCTTGCTGGCAGGTGCTATGTGTTCAGGCCTGGGATCATTGTAGATACCTATGGACACGTGCTACTGGGTAGTTACCAACTGTATATAAGGTTTTGCCTAGCGTAGGAATCCTCATCCTTTCTTCTCTTTGGATTCCCTAACTAGGTGTGAAGTATTTCCACACCTGTATTCTAGTACTTGAAGTATGACTCAACTGGCTATATAGCTGGCATGGCAGCTGCACATACGGTGCACCCCTGTGCATAGACCCATCCCCCATAATATGTACTTGTCACTTTAGGTTTCTTACCTATCTTACTCATACAGGCGATTTTTTTCGTACCTCTCTTATACCCCATTGATATGCTGGGACATTTTTCAGGTGTTCACCTTATCGTGCCCATCTGAGGTTTGTTTCTTCGTTGTCTTTTTTTATTCTTCTTACTTATATCTTGTAGTATTACATCTTACAGGTATACAATAAATTTGTTCACCTTATTGTGCCTGTCTGAGTACTATGTCTTACACTTTGGATTTCCCCACTAGTTTCCATGCCCTGCCTTGAGCTTAAGGTTGCCCTTACACCGCCTCAACACCTCTCTAGAGGATGACCAAGCCTCGAACACCTCAATCCCCAGCACGTGCTGAGATACACTAGAGCTGTGCTTCACAGAAGCTGGCCCAAGTACAGAAAGAGGAAAAGGAACAGAAGAGATGTGGTCTATAGCATACTAATGGAATGTGGGGCTCCATCCAACTAATGTTGCCGCGACTCGAAAAGTCGAGTCGCGACTTTGAAAGTCAACTTGAATGCAGATTTGACTCGACTCGACTCAACTCAACTCGACTTGATAGGTCAAAGTCAACTCAAGTCGACTCAAGTTGACTCCAGAGCATATTTTGGACAACAAGGTATTTTTGGGGTTCTAGCTTCATTTGCAGCGGTTTCGCGAAAAATCACGGAAACGTGACAGATGTCACCCGGATGTCACGCGCTCAGGTCACGGACCATCAAAATTCAAGAAATTGCTGTTTTTGTGCTGTAAACAACCTAAAACACCTTTGGAAAATATGGAGCACCAGGTCGACTTGAAGTCACTGGAGTCGACTTGGAAGTCAACCCGAGTCGCAGCACCGACTCAGCTCGACTTGACTTAAGTTGGCTGCAACTTCGACTTCAAATGGCTTGAAGTCGGAAGTCGCGGCAACATTACATCCAACCCTCCTGTCCATTGAGACAGTGTGTTTGAACTTACATAGTGCATCAAAACTAATGTGGTCAGGTGACCTCTTCTACATGGCTGTGAAACGAGGGTAATTCGTGTTTGAGATTGGAACACATCTCCAGACAGTATGAATGGGTACCTGCACAATAAGAAATAATCATTGAAAATAGAGAGTGAATAGAAAATAGGTGGCTGTTAACACCTGCAGAGGAACTTGTGGTCATCATGCATAAATGCATGAGCGACAAGCAAGACAGAAGGCACTTCCACTTCCTCTCCTCCTTTCCTATAAGGGAAACTTAACATTGTGCATTGTGCTGTACACTAATTCAATGGAATGATGAAACAGGTGAACCATTTTCTAGTTTCACCCCCAATTCACCCTGCTGCCTCTAATTCCCGAGACTCTGTCTGTCTCTGTCCAGAGGACTCGATCCAGGCACTAAGTATTATTAATGGATGTTATAGTAAACAGTTCATTATACCAGCAGGGATACTGTAGAGCATGTGGCCTGAGCCTGGCTAGTCTCCCCTAGGCAGACACTTCAACAAAATTGAGCTTGTACCTCGCTTGTTGAAGTCTGCTGTTTACCACAGGGTTGGATCACAGTGAAAGCTTATTATGTAGTTTTATGTAATCAGATGCCGATTTTCTTCTTACTGCATGGGAAACACCGGTTTTGACAAGACTTTCTTGTGGGATAATGTCTTCTGCAGTGATTAAAACATCTTACCACTTCAGAATTTTTAAATATGAGGTCTAATGCACTCACTGGAACAAGCCGTTTTGGCTTGCGAGTGCCACGTGATTGATAGATCAAACTTCGGCCGAGACACAAAATCAGTTGGGGCTTGCCTGAAAAAATCGGAGAAAAATAAGAGAGTGTCTAGTACTCGAGAAAATCTTCCTGGATGCAGAATAGCCCATATTTATAAGTCGTATACGGAGGAAACACAAAAATGATGGAAAGTGCAGCCATCAATTAGGTAATAAGGTTCTACTACGATCTGAGCCCTGCAGTAAACAACAGACTAGAGCCCGGCATAGTTGCAGCTAATTGAAGTTGTCACCTGCCGAAGTTGTCCTTCCAAGGGTTCTCGGTATTTGACATTGTACACTCTGATTCTTTGACATGCTGAGAATGGGCAAGTTGAATTTATGAAGTTGTGCAACTCCTGATTTGCACCTATCAGAAGTTGATTGTTGCGGAAGTTGTCGCTCCAATTTAACCTGAACTCGAAGCTGTGTCTGGAACTTGAAGTTGACTTCTTTTTCAACGGAAACTGGTCAGATATGGAAAATACTTTTTGCAGGGTATGTGTGCCATAGAAGCGCGTCGATAAATCTGGAAGCTTGATTATGAGATGCCGAAGCTTCTGAAGGGCACTCTGGAACTAGTCTCTTGCAGCCAGACACTTCAATATTACTGAACTTGTACCTCATTATATTGAAGTCTGTTATTAACCGCGGGGTTCCGATCAGGGTAAGATCTTGTTACATAAGCTGCACAGCCACATCGACGCTTTTCGATGTTTTGTGCATACAGAATCGATATTCTGATTGATTTTTTGCACAAATACATTCATGACAGTACTAAAAATCTTTCTATGTGCTTGGGATTTTTAATGCGCTCCGGAATCAGGTGGTAGAAGTACCCAAGTACCCACGTGACTGTGTGCTATGTTCAAGGTACCGAGCGTTAAATTGCACCCTAAAATATTGAATAAATTTGAGAAGGTTTGAATCACCAGTGTAAGTCTTTCTGAGTAGTTTAAATGGGTGCAACAGCCCATTGTTCTGCCGTGGTTAGAGGTTCGATACCACGTAGCTGTGCTGATTATATAACAAGCACTTACCCCAATCGGGACCCCGCGCTTAACAACAGACTACTCTGGAACCTACATTATATCATGCTCTATTCTGCTCCGACTCTCCCAATGAGCAACAGCACGTCAAAATATCTGGCTTCTGCATTATTCCTCTGAAGACTCTACTGCAGCTAATCAGGGACAAACCACCGAACTTCTTCCAACAAGCTGACAGACATCCCTTCCTAGTCGACGGCGATGATTCCAATGTCGACTCCATCCTCAAGGCCCACAATCACGTTACCAATTTATTCGCGTATTTTGACCCGACTCCGTATGCTTGCACCCTGGGTGCCCTTCAGCATCTTCAGCGTCTTGCAATCGCGCTTCCTACATTCTTGGAACACTTCCCCCTAGACAAAAAAGACACCTTCCGCCTTCAGCAAGCTCACATACCTCGAGCTGATGGACACCAATCTGAATGAGAATCTGTGCAATTTGAGTAAAAGGCTGCTCCTCATGCCCAACCTCATGCACCTTGTGCTCAATTCATTATTCGATGACCTTTTTTTCCCATGCTATACAACAACATGCGCCTACAGACGACTTTGCAATGCATTGTCGTTTTGGACCTGGACCCACCTCCCATAAACACGATGAGCACCCACCTGTTCGCAGACGATGATCGCTTCGTTTGCATCCACCGGCAGAAGCCGTTTCGCTTGGACTGGCTGCGTGGCGCGCTAACTGGCAATGACTACTGGGCATTTGCAGATGTGTTCATCGCTGTGAGGTGTGCCCGTAAATTCAATGGTGCAATTGTGTTTTATGGTCTTTACCACCCCGTTGTACGGCTCGAGGATTGTTCGAATAGCATCCCCTGTATCTTATCTCTGCCATAATCGATCACTTCCGGCGTAATTCATCAGAGGGCGCAATTTTCACGTTCAAAGCCCGGTGGTCTCCGTGCTCAGTGAGGCAGAGTGTTTGTTCATTTTCCGTGCAATATTTGAAAAACAACATCGCTTGGTCGGGTGTACTGTAGAATTTCATTCAATTCGGCGGTCACGCATCACGCACCCCCTGTGCCGCGATGAATTTTTGGTCTCGGTCACGGGTCACGGCGCCCAGTGCCGAATGTAAAATTCGTGACATTGGGGCCAAATCTCCCTTGGAGTGCAAAAAAGGCAGAATGTTCGAAATTTTTCGTCTTGAATGCCGAATTTTTGGAGGTGTCACGCCAAAATTCGTTGGTTGCCGATGTGCCGAATCGGTATTTTGGGTCACAGGTCACAACCTGTAGGGGTTGCTAGGTTTCATGTACGATCGGCCAAGCCGATCACACTATATAGCGTAGCTACTCTGTGATTAGCTACAGGACTCCCCTTGAACGAGACCACATTTGCCTGTTTACCTCTCGTTCACCCGGACTCCGACCACTCGAGGGAAGACCGCTCTGATCGACGGAGCGTCTATCCCTACACTTTTTTAAACTCTCTTAGCTCTCTCGTAACCACCCCCCCCCCCCCCACCCGCGTCGGCACCGTCGAGACGTCGACATCGCCGACTAGTGAAGATGCCGATGCAACTTCGCTCCAACAAGACCAAGGTACCTTCTTCCAACGGCTCGGCTGACGGAAGCCTCGAGATGGATGCCCAGACTGGCACCTCGAATGGCATTGGTGAGTCTTTGACTCCTCTGCCCGCGCTGAATTCCTCTGTTTCAGATAACATGAGCCACAGCGCTAAGTCCCACTCCAGCATTCAAGATGCTGCCGAGTCTGGGCACCGCTCCAATAGCGGAAATGCCGCCGCCTCGCACGTGCCGGTTGGCCACAGCGCCCTTACGTCGATGGGTTCCCACCACGCCGATGCGTCGGTGCCAGAAGCCCCTATCGCTCCCGGACCAATCCCCGTCAATTTCAACACAGTACATGGACCCCTCTCCGTCAACTCCGATGCCTCGGCCGCCCCTATACCCCTCCGGGCTGCCAGCGAGACGTCGGTGGGCCCTGCCAACGCGGGCCATGACAACGAAGGTTTTGCCATCCCGAAGCGCACGTCGCGCGCGTCCAGCGCGCGCAGCCGCTCACCGGGGTTGGTATCGGCGCCACGGTACTTCGACGGGCAGTACCTCCCGGAGGACGACATAAAGGATGTCGGTCCAGAGGAATCGCCACTGATTAGCTGGTCGGATTCCTCGGACGACGATGGCTTAGGCCCCATCCCTCCTAGCTGGATTAAGCAGGAGCCGGTTTCTGTAGAACTTAAATGGTCTCCCCGTATAAATGACGAATTAAATTTTTCTTATAACAATCTTGTGAATGAGATTTATGAGAACTTAACCATCGGCGAGAAGGAGAAGCTCCATCGCCGTGAAGCTAACATGAGGAACGTACAACTCAAACCAGCGGGTTCGGCGTCGACTACAGAAAATGAATCTAAGTCTGATACTCCCCAGATGAATACCCATCCGTTGCATGGTAATGCAGCCGGCCAACCGTACACGTCTCCCACTTCCCGCACTGCCCAAAGTACTCCTCGTATCCCGGCGGCTGCAAAGGGCAAGACTAGAGATTTTACGACGGCACCGAGCATTGATTACAACGAGGACGATAAGTCGGAGGAGGATAGCGACGCCGAAGCGGCGAGGGCCTATCAGATTCAGGCGGACGCTTTGTTAGCAATGAATATGCAACAAAGGTTCGACAAGCATACCAGCGGCGAACTACCAGATGAGAATCTTACTGAGTCTTTCCACGCTACTGGACCAATAGATTTTGAGAAGGGGGCGCCGCCCGCGACTCAAACGGCTGGTGATTTCAAAGTGGCGAAAGCTCTTCAAGCCATGTTCGACGCTCAATATGCGCGCCTTCGCAGCCTCGAAGATGAGCGTATGAAGGAGGCAGGGCATGAGAACTCACGCAACCATGGGGAACCCAAGGTGGACAGGCAACCCATTCCCAGGGCTAGGCCAACGCCGATGGAACAGATTCCCAAGGACAGCGTCTTGTTTAATGAAATTCACGCCGACGATATCAAATCTGGAAAGTCCACCCGTAAGCGCAGGAACAAGTCAAAGAGGAAGTTGGCCAATTTACCAGGCGATGATTCCTCTTCAAGCTCCTCCTCCTCGGACGATGAGAAAACTGGCTTACCACCATTCCTGACCGAGAAACAGAAGGCGAAGAAGAAACCGAAAAAGTCAAAGAAAAACTCACGGAGACGCAAACATAAAAGCTCACCTCCGTCGAGCGATGATTCAAGTTCGGATTCGGAATCTTCATCGTCGTCCGAGTCCAGTTCCGATTCAGGTTCGGACTGGAGCTCGTTGGGTCGCGCGCCGTCAGACATCGATTCCGATGACTCTGTAAGGACGAAGCGTTCAAAGAAGCGTGCGAAGAAACATTACAACGAGCGACTTAACCGCCTCAGAATGGAACAGTCCAATGCGAAACCTGACCCCCCGTCCAAGTACAGCGGCGAACCCATCTTCAACAAGTATGAGCGCTGGGTTTACGAGTCTCGCCAATGGGTGAAACAAAGCTATATCCGGCGCAAACTTCGGGTTGAGCGCCTATCCAAATACTTGGACGGACGCGCACACACATGGTACATGCGCAATGTCGCGCGGGACGCAAAGAAGTGGTCCATGAACGACTTCTTCATTGAGCTCTTCAATTATTCATTTCCGATCGATTACCGGACTACTCAGCGCAGAAAGTTCCACAAATTCGAACAACGGTCACATACCATTCGTGAATACCGTACGGATCTGGGAGCCTTGGCAAATAGCATAGGCGGGATCACCGACCGCGCGCTGGTCGTCCAATTCTGGGAAGGTGCCAACTGGATTATCCGCCGTGAATGGGCGCATGCCGGCTTCGACGTCGAGACCGCGACCCTGAGCGAACTTGAAAACGCTGCTGTTAATTATGAGCAAGCGATCAAGGTGGCGGATAGTCAGGGCAAGAACAAGTCGTCTGCAAGTAGATGGACTGATCAAGATCAGGATTCTTCGAAGACGCAGGGCGATAAGAAAGACAAGAAGGCCTTCCAGAAGAAGGGCAAGAAGAACGGCGACCGGAACGAGTCGAAGCAACCAGAGGCTTCTGGATCGGCCGGTAAATCTTCCGAGGGTTCAAGCAACAAACCCAAGGGGAAGAAACCGTACGCCAAGGCGGAGGGCGGGAGTAAACGGCATAAATTGACCAAGGAGCAATTAAATGAGTACCGGGCACAGGGAAAATGCTTTACCTGTGCTAGTACCGACCACTTGAGCAAGGACTGCCCACAGAACAACTCCCTTAAGCCCCCGAAGAATGGGATCAGCGCCGCGTCTGTCTCCTTTGCAAAAACGGAGAACTTACGTGACTTGAAGGACGCGGAAAATCTCGGCGTATTTTCGATTAAGGTGGAGCAAACCAAATTCTCACCAAAGCATCTGCAGGCAATAGATGAGGTTTTACTCCAGAAAATGCGTGCCGACATTCGGGAGGACGTACCCTATATCTTCGATTATTTCGGTGACCCGGACGACGACCCAATGGCGGAAGACCGCTTCACAATCATACCGATCCCAACGGGTTGGTATATTTCTGATGGCCACACAAACGACTCACATGAGATCTCCCGTGTCCAATTGTTGGACCCCGACTTTGACTTCAGAACGTGGTTATACGAAGCGAAGTTTGAAGTCGAGGATCAGATGCTCACCGTAAACCATCCCCAACGCGTAAAGAAGCGCCAGGAGATGAAGCGTGTAATAGATGAAAGGAACCGTGATCCGTCTACTCCGCCCGTAGGTATCTGCGACTGCGAAATTTATGCGGATCCGGTAGAAGGGTACCCAAAGGTCTTTCGAATGTTCTTACACCAGATGCGGCATCGACTTAGAAGACCTTTGTCATTGACACCGGAGGCCTTGTTAGCACAGATCAATGCGGACCTGCGAGGCAGCATACCATATTACTTTGACCCACCGAGTCAACCGGCGATCCTCGCAAAGGATCGTTTCACGCTAGAATATTCACACGAGCCATTCTTGCTGTTAATAGACAATTTCCATAAACGAGGCTACGAGTTGACATAGGCGGAGTTACTTACCGACGAATGGAACGCGCGCATGTACCTTGAGCGCGAGCACATGCATATGGACCAACTAATGGCAGAGCCCGAATCAGACGACGAACCCGAACCGGACTTATGCACCGAGCGGTGGTCCGACGATCCTGTCTCTGAGGACGACTGGTCAAGTTGGGGTTTCGCCTCGGATGACGACACAGACCGTTTCCTGTTGTCATCTCCAGAAATAGAAGTTTCGGAATTGCCAGAATTACAAGAACAAGAATTATCTGAGGACGAAGAAACGGATGAGTCGGAAGACGAATCTATTACCTCGGAGAGTTCTCTTACCTCAGATTCCGAGTCAGACGATGAGGATGACCCTGATATGCCGGGATTACGAACTGTATCCGACTCTGAGTCTGAATCCGAGGATGAAACCGATGACGACATGCCCGACTTGCAGAGTGTATCGGATTCTACATCGGAATGTGATTTCGAAGATGACGCCTTCGACGATATGCCTGAACTGGAGGGCGTGTCAGACTCTGAGTCGGAAGGCAGCGACTGCGACGAAAATCGGGGTTGGACAGACCTACGGGAACATTTAGGATTCAACATTACTACCTGCAATCACAATGAGTTCTCACCGGCACCCGAGACGCGTTCACACGATATTCATGCTTGCGCCGCGGCACCTTCAAAGGCAAAAGGCAAGGGAAAAGCTCGACCTGAAGGCCTGGAATATCAGCGTACAGCATCAACTATTCGTGATTTCACTCGCCTAGTTCCCCGCCCAATGGTTATTGTCGTCTATATAAATAACCATCCCGTAACGGCATTGGTAGACTCAGGTTCACTAGGAGACTTCATGTCAAGCACTCTTGCTGACCAGCTAAAAATCAAACCGGACGTACTTGCCAAACCGCTCAATGTGACGATGGCCGCTTCAGGCTCGCGCACGGTGGTCAATTATAACTGCAAGGTTCGGTTGGCCTACCAAGGAATCGATGAAGATCGCACTTTCGATATAATGAACATCGCAACTTACGATTTGATTTTGGGAACACCATTTATATTCCAGCATCAGCTCTTATTTGGCTTGGACCCACCGCAAATCGGGATCGGTAGCCTGAAAGCGTTACCTATTCGGGGCGAGCAGGTTACTACGTTGGCTTCGTTAGCGACGGACTTGTATGAGGACAACATTGAGATATTACGGACCGAGCTTCGAGCATACGCCGCTGATATTTGCATTGACGCGTCGAAAACAGACCTACCTCCACTGCGAGCTATCAATCATATCATACCACTGATTGATGAGTCGAAAGTATACTCATACAGGCCGTCAAAATGTCCCGAGGCTTTGAAACCCGTGTGGCGCGAGAAACGAGATTCTTATCTTGCAACGGGGCGCTGGAAAATGCAGCCGGGACCCAATGCGGTTCCTATGCTCATGCTCCGTAAACCTAACAAGCCGGGTGAGACTGGCATAAGGTTACGCACGGTGTTTGATTGCCGTGAACGGAACTTGAATACCAAGAAGATGGCATCGCCGCTTCCCGACATAGATGGAATTCTGCGTAATGTAGCAGGACATAAATACAAATCGACGTTGGATAACAAAGAAGCTTACGAACAAATCCGCATAGAGCCCGAGCACGTCAACCGCTCGTTGTTTAACACGCCGGATGGCACGATGGCTAGCCTGGTTATTCAGCAAGGAGATTGTAACGGAGGCGCGACTTACCAGGCGCTGATGAACCACCTTTTCGGACCATACATCGGAAAGTTCATGGACGTATACCTTGATGATGTCTTCATCTACTCGGACACGGCGGAGGAGCACATGGGACACATGAAAACCATTATCGACATATTGAAGAAGGAGAAACTTTACCTTAACGGCAGCAAGATTAAATTCTTTGTCGAATCTGTAGAGATTCTCGGTCATATTGTCGATTCAGAGGGCATCAAGATGGACCCTCACAAGGTAGATGCTATAGAGAAGTGGCCGGTTCCAACGAACGCGACCCTTCTGGCGGGATTCATCGGCGCTGCGGGCTTCTTGGCACCAGACTGCGAACGTGTCCGGATCATAATGGGCGCTTTGACGCCGATTACCGGAGGCGTGCCGTGGCGTTGGTCTCATACGGAGCAGCGGGCATTCGAGGCTACAAAGGCCGAGGTCGGTAAATGGAGGAACCACCATCGTAAGAACATCGACTACTCACCGAATGCATTGCCCATATTCGTGGTAACGGATGGTTGCTTGACCGGATGTAGCGGCGTCATCGCACGAGGAAAAGACCTTGCTTCAGCCCACGTCATCGCATTTTGGTCGGGGAAATTCAATACCACCCAGCAAAACTATCCTGTGCACGATATTGAGATGCTCGCAATTGTTGAATCCCTCAAGAAATTTTGTACCTTACTTCTCGGTGCTAGGTTCACCATTCTCACGGACCATCGCTCCCTTCAGCATTTCATGACCCAGAAGAAGATGAGCCCTCGTCAGTCAAGATGGCTGGAGACGTTGAGCGAATTCGATTTCAATATTGAATACATACCCGGTGAAACGAATATTCTCGCAGACGCTTTGTCTAGGATCTACAGCGCCGACGCCCCGGGAAAAGTCCGTGCTGCAAGCGAGTTTGTACCCGTAGATGATGAGGAGGTCGACCCAGTCAAAGTGAGGGCTGCAATGACTGCGATAACGCGTCCAGTTAACACTGGAGATGAGGTTTTTGCCAAGTTGGGCTTACTCACCCCGATCACGGATATTGAAATTCCTGCTGCTGCGACTACTCCTGGCCCAAAGCCCAAGCGAAAGACAAAAGCAAAATCAAAAGCCGATAAGAAAGCGTTACCACGCGTCTTCTTGCGTGTCCGAAATCCAGCCAATAACGAGTTACTTCCAATAACACCGAATGTGGAGGGCGGGACTCTCAAAGATGTTGATCCAGCAAAAGAGGTGCAAGTTCCAGCCCAAGAGGACACCAGAGATACGTTGCCTGCGCCGGTTGAGCCCCCGAAAGTCACAGTGGAAGCGCCAGATGGTGGAAAGAAAGCAAGGAGTGATCTGGGACCCATAGACACAAACAATGACATACCGGGTCAGACTCCGGATGAAGAATTGCTTTCTAATGTCGCACCTCGACTCACAGATATAATATCTGAAGGCGATCCGTCAATAGACCTTCCTGGAAGCTTGAAAGACCGATACTCAGAGGACCCGTTCTTTAAACTAGTCCTGGAAGACCCGTCTCGATACAAGAACTTCGAGATATCAAAGGGATTGATCTTTCTCCGGGACAGTGAAACTCGGATTCTATGCATACCAGACATTCGTATTGGAGGCCGGAGTGCTAGGGATATTGTCATAACCCACGCTCATTCCATACTTGCTCACCTGGGGCCGCGAAAGACTCTTTACTACCTCAAGGACAATGTCTGGTGGAAAAATATGGTTGAGGACGTTAAAGTCCACTGCAAGTCCTGTTCCATCTGCGACACCTCTAAGGCGAATACTCAAAAGCCCTACGGACTTTTGAATCCTCTCCCGGTGCCGACACGCCCTTGGCAATCTATCGGAATTGACTTCGTTGGGCCGCTTACCAGTTCAAAGAACCGCCTCGGCTCTTTCGACATGATCATGGTCATTATTGACCATCTTACTTCAATGGTCATACTCGTCCCCATGAAGCAGAACTATCGGGCCAAAGATGTTGCGGAACTGATATTCGATCATGTTTATTCAAAGCACGGTCTACCCGAATTTATTGTAAGTGATCGCGACTCGCTATT
Source organism: Mycena albidolilacea (assembly GCA_029282495.1). Classification (NCBI taxonomy): domain Eukaryota; kingdom Fungi; phylum Basidiomycota; class Agaricomycetes; order Agaricales; family Mycenaceae; genus Mycena; species Mycena albidolilacea. Next base: position 263,203 of record JARIHO010000110.1, on the reverse strand, counting down.
CACCAGTATTTTCTGGGAACGGCTCCATGGTTTGATTGGATCGAAACTGCGAATGTCTTCAGCTTTTCACCCACAGACCGATGGAGCAACCGAACGGGCGAACCGGACAATGATTCAGATGCTCCGTTCTTGTACATCACCCAATCAGAAGGATTGGGTTATCAAGCTACCCGGTATTGAGTTTGCAATGAACTCAGCTCGATCTGCAACAACGGGTTTCAGTCCGTTTTTCTTAAACACGGGCCGCATGCCCCAACCGATGATCTGGGATGCTAAATCTGATTATCCGGGAGTGAGGGTTTTTGCGCAGCGCATGAAGGATGCCATAATGGCCGCGCACGACGCAATTATTGAGGCTCGTGTAAAGCAGACAAAGCAAGCAAATAAGCATCGTAGACCAACACCTTTCAAGAAGGACGACCTAGTCTATTTGTCAACGAAGAACTTGTCTATTCCTAAGAATAGGTCCCGCAAACTGGTTCCAAAATTTGTTGGACCTTTTCGAATACTGGAGGATTATTCAAACGGAACTTTCAAGTTAGACATTTCGGGTGACCTCAAGCGCCGCGGAATTCATCCCGCGTTCCATTCTTCCTTGTTGCGGATTCATAATCCTAATGATGATAGGAGATTTCCAGGACGGGAGGTCTCACAAATCACGGGGATCGGCGACACAACCGAGGAGTGGGCCGTTGAGAAAATTCAAGGCCATGCAGGACAAGGAAAAGAAGCCTTATTCCTAGTCCTCTGGAAGCACGGTGACACGGCATGGTTTCAACACAAGGACGTGAGCCACCTACAATGTTTTGCAGCTTACTTGGAAGCCTATGGAGCCGCCTCCATACGAGACCTGCCCCCTGGTAAGGAACGGACCCCTGAAGATGCACAGGTTTCAGTCGGGGCCCTTCATATAAACGGAGTGGCATTCTGCGACTCTACAACATCGAAAATGCCTTTGTACAACGACAACCCTGATGGCGACTGGACTGCTGCTCACCTGGCTCTCTTCCACCGCTTCGCTGATTACCTCGCCGATTCCGACCGCTATGACAAACCCCCTTTGGCGTCTCCTCCCCAGTATAACGACTGGGTGTACGAGATTCGCGAGTGCCACCGCGGAGTTAAAGGCTTGCCGTCTTTCTCGGACGACTACAGTGGACCTATCCCCAGAAAGGTGCCGGTCAGCGTACATGCGCCAGAAGTTGTCTCCAACGACACATTTGCTGAGTTGTACATTCGGAGCCAGCTCGCTAACCAGGAGAAGCAGGCCGAGATCCAGAACATGGGTTTTGAGGCTCTGATCCGCCAAGGTATCGCCGCTGGGCAGCGTAAATCCGGTTTCCGCCCGAAGACGCGAGGCTTTTTCAACAAGTTCCGCGGCCGTGCGCACGTTGACTCATACGTACCGGATTACGACAACCGTAATGGAAAACGCGAGCGCACACGATCTCGGGATGGCCGCGATGTACGCGCGCGTCGTGATTCGCGTAGCGCGGATCGTAGCGCGGATCGTTCCGATGCTCGTGACCGTTCTCCCACTCGCGGTCGATCCCGTTCCCCCACTCGCGGTCGGTCGTGTTCCCCCACTCGCGGTCGGTCGCGTTCGCGCACTAGCGCACTTCCCGCCTACCGCCGTCCGACTTCCCGCGAGACCGATGCAGTCGCTGCTCGCTCGCTCGAACGACTCTCCAAACGCGTCGAGGAAGAAAAGAGGGCTTACGACGCGACGGACGTCACAATGAAGGACGTCGAACACACCGGCACCGTCGCGAAGGATTCATCCTCGAAGCAGCCCGCCTCCTCTGCGAATTTGGTTGACACCGGGGGCAACCAGCGAGGCATGCAAAAACCAAGTGCGTTACACGCATGTGGCTCGCAGTCGGAACAAAGCCCACAAAGGTGCCTTTAACAAGCAAAGGGGGGCTTTGTTGCATGCTTTATTCCCCTGCACTGGAGAACAAAGCATGCAACAAAGCCGCCCTTAGTCTGGTAAAGGCGGCTTTGTAGCCTTTCTTCCACATGGGAACCACATGCGTGTAACGCATGCGGTGTTCACATACGTCGTTGGCTGCTCCCGGTGTGAGACGATTGCGTCCCTGAATATCACTGCCCCGTGTCCCTCATCCACTTTCTCTTTCAAGCCACACACCTCCGGATCCGCGGCCGTTACGACGTCGGTTTTGGGAGGTAACAGTGCTGAAAAGAAGGGCAAGGACAAGGAAACGAATCCCACGATGGTTCCGTTGCCCGAGAGCGACGACGACGGCGAGGACGACGCGATGAGAGGAAAGTAGACTTTCATTTTTCCTTCTCAGATTTCTGCCTACTTTTAATTTTTCTTACCCTACGTACTTTTAGCACATTTCTTAGTTAGAATTGTGGGAGGGCGTATGTAGGGGTTGCTAGGTTTCATGTACGATCGGCCGAGCCGATCACACTATATAGCGTAGCTACTCTGTGATTAGCTACAGGACTCCCCTTGAACGGGACCACATTTGCCTGTTTACCTCTCGTTCACCCGGACTCCGACCACTCGAGGGAAGACCGCTCTGATCGACGGAGCGTCTATCCCTACACAACCCCTGCCGAATTGAATGAAATTGTACAGTATATCGTACAAGTCTTATGCTACATCTCAGGTGCACAGATACCCGAACACGACGTATAGATATTCCCCTCCCCCGAAGGACTTGGTCCCGCAGCCGTGGCAATTGAACGGCTGCGCGCCTGTGTTCACCACATGCCCGTTTTTGGCGGTTATCGCGTCCACCAGGAACTCTTTGCTGTGGGTTTTGAGCCCTGTCTCCGCGATGTCGAGGAAAGTGAAGGTACGGCCGCAGGAGGCGCAAGTCTCCCCGCCCTTCGGGAAGCCGACGGCGGTGGCGCCGAGTTTGTCGGCAGTGACGCCGAGCAAGGTCGCGAGAGTCTTGGTGTCTGCGGCGGGGGTCTCGACGCGGGCGACGTTCTCGAATGCGGTGGCCACTTTGGCGTCGAACTGCTCCTTGCTGACTACTTTGGTCGCGTCAATGCTGTGACGAGGGTTAGCAATAGCATCGACGCTGATATCTAAGAATGGACTCACGTTGCCATTGTAGAAGTGTAGAATGCAATGAGTGTGGGTGGGGTGGGTGTTTTTCGCTGACGCTGGAGAGTTTGGTTTTTTCGTCGCGTTTATATATGCGTGGTTCGGAACCGGACCGAGCGAAGAAGGCACGGGAAGGCGTCCTGTGGCATTTCAACTGTCACCATGTGTTTACTTTCCCAGCAAGAGCTATCTGGTCGACAGATGAGATAATTTTTCGACATAATTAATTAATTCGCGAGAAGCCGCCGGTGTTTCATTCGACCCGTCCAAAATCCATATACACTAATAATCAAGTTGCCTATTGAAGCAGACATGTGCACGTTCGCAAAGCGGCACCGATGTTATTGGATGGTCGGGAGCGTCGTTCGGTACGTCTGAAATCCATATACGCTCCGCTCACTTACAGGTGGCTTCTCGAGGGAGCTACGAAAGTTAACTCGAGTCCTGAACTTCTCTGAACCATAATGAGCTAGTATCCGATTCTTGCGCGTTGGACCTTCTGACTGATTCGAATCTTGCTGCGAACCTGATCTGGTCCCGTGGACATCGGATTGCGGGCAGCGAATCCACTGTGGAGGCAAATGGCAGGTATAGTTGGCTTTCCGAAGACGTCTGGCGCCATTCCATTTGCCAGTGGATTCGGTCCGCGTCTTATGTGATTCAATGCTGTCTCCACAAACCCGGATTATATTTCTCGCTACTGTCACAGTTGCTGTGGCGCGCTTCGTGAGCGATAGGCTACTGCACCATTTGGCCCGTCTGTCTGCTGCCCACGCGAACGCAGGAGTTAATTCAATGGTATCTCTTCTGGGATACGCAAGCGGAACCTGATATGGTCAAGAGATTGCAAAGCTGGGCAGCGCCCGCATTATTCCATCTCGACTAGATAGCTCTTGCTAGGAATATGAACACACGATGGCAGTCGGAATGCCGTCGGACACCTTGCCTTGTTCTCTCCACTCGGTCCGGCTCGGCGGCTCAGAACCACATATAAACGCGACGCAAAACTGGACTCTCCATCGTCAGCGACAAACACCCATCACAACCACACTCATCGCATTCCACAAATGGCAACGTAAGTCCAGTCTTTGATATCAGTGTTAATACTATTGCTGACCTATAATACTCATCACAGCATTGACGCGACCAAAGTAGTCAGCAAGGAGCAGTTCGACGCCAAGGTCGACGCCGCATTCGAGAACGTCGCTCGCGTCGAGACCCCCGCCGCAGACGCCCAGACCCTCGCGACCTTGCTCGATCTCACCCCTGAGAAACTCGGCGCCACCGCCGTCGGTTTCCCGAAGGGCGGGGAGACCTGCGCGAGCTGCGGCCGCACCTTCACGTTCCTCGACATCGCGGAGACCGGGCTCAAAGCGCACAGCAAGGAGTTTTTAGTGGACGCGATCACCGCCAAACACGGGCATGTGGTGAACACCGGCGCGCAGCCGTTCAATTGCCACGGGTGCGGCACCAAGTCCTTCGGGGGAGGGGAATATCTATACGTTGCGTTCGGCTATTTGTGCACCTGAGATGTAGCACAAGACTTGTACGATACACACCCGACCAAGCGATGTTGTTTGCTTCTCAAATATTGCACGGAAAATGAACAAACACCCTGCTGTTTCTCTGGGCACCTGACCAGAGAACAGAGCATGCGACAAAGCCGCCCTTAGTCTGGTAAAGGCGGCTTTGTAGCCTTTGTTCCATATGCAAACCACATGCATGTAATGCATGTGGTGCTCATATGCATCGTTGGCTGCCCCCGGTGCTATTTAGAACATTTGCGAGCGCCTACGGTACCACAAGTACTACCAGTGTCCCCGACCCGATTTTCGCTGGACACTATGACCCAAACCTTGTCAATGAGCACCTGCCCAGAGTAAGTGATGCGTCCCTCGCTATCCTCCGCCGTACTCATGGATGCTGTGCAGATCCTCCGTTATTTGGGCCGATCGGGTTTTGATCACTGCCACAGGTGAGCGTTCGACTCACTGATACTGGTGTTTGAAGCTTTCACAGCGATTTATTTCTAAGATTTTATCTTGACATTCCGCCACGAGTTCGGACTAGGCTAACCTAACCCTAATCTCTATGCGCTCAAACGCGTCAACCAAGCCATCCGCCCCATCCGCCACAGAAGCGCCCAATCGAACCACGCTATCCCTCACGAACGAGCTATTGTTCCGAAGTGGCATGATCCAAAACTTCGTCAGTTCGCCATCCCGCAGAAGCACAACATGCAGTTGCATGCGTCCTATTCGGCCAACAGCCCCGGTGGTATAGAAAACTCACAACTCGAGTTCTTGATGCGAGGAGCTCGTTTATTCGATCTCGTTGAATCCCACGCCTGATAGAAGAATGACGGCTGAATGAGCTTCGAATGCAACATGTTGATAGTCGGGAGGGACCAACGCAAGCGTGGGCCCCACACTCATTCCCACAAGTATTTTGCAAAGAGAAACGTGCACGAGAAATCCCAAGCCGCCATGCCTGGAAGAATGACCGGAATCAAACAGAACTCACCAAACCGCGCACCCCACGCCCGTCACCACACATCTACAACTCTTTGTCTCCTGCCCGTCCGGATCCATCCCCAACGCGTTCCACTCCGCTGCCCCAAAATACTGCATCTCCAGTGGAATCACAGTCCTCGCGACGCCGTCGACGGGGGGCGACCCAGGTCTGATGGAGCGATTCCGAGAACGAGGACGCGACACGGTGAACGGGCTCGCCGCAGCCGGTCGATGTATATGCTGCTTGGCTGCAAGGCGCTGGGCGCTATTCGAGTGGCGGAGGCAGAAAGGCTAACTGTGGCGCTCTGTGTGCGTCCCACCATGAGTGCGTATCGGCGGCGGAAGTGACATATTCGCGCTTTACACCACATGAAATCATCTGCGGGCTGGAGAGTCGGGGAGCCGCGTCCGATGGGTCGTCGGTGGCAGGCAGCGACTCGGCGTACGGAAACCAAGTCACATCATCTGGAATATCGTCGATATTTAGATCGATTACATCGTATTCGTCGTCCGCCGCGGCCGGGTAGGGGAGCGGAGGCATGCTCAGCGTGTGTTGCGGTTGGGGTTGCGTGAAGGGAATTGTAGAAGATGGCGTTGTTTCGGAAGGTGAAAGAGAACATAAATGGAGGGGAGGACAAAGAAAATTGATCGCCTCGTGGCTGTGTTGGTACGCTCGGATTTACTAGGCGCCCGGGCGCTTATTTCTCGCCCTGAGGACTTCGAGGGAAAAAAGCAAACTAACAAAAGAAAAAAATCAAGCGAGAGGCTTTCGAAGTCGCCGTTCAAACGATAAATTTTCGTCCTTAGGCTTGCCATGGCCAATGATGCTCCAGTTTCAAGTTTCAACTCCGAGCCGCTCCAGCTACGAGTTTCCATGTCAAAGACGAACAAGGATGGCGCTGACCGAGCCGGAAACGATCGTTTGAGAAATTAGTTGGAATCTGGCGAAGTAGCAGTCCGACTCTCTCCATGTCTATTGGGTCTATACAGACTATACCACCCTCGTCACTTCGTCAGTTCGCTCAAAAATCAGGAAATTCGTCAGTATTGATTCTTCCCATCATTTTCTGGGAAATTCGCCAGCTCAGGGACTTTGTGGGAAGTTTCGTCACTGGGCAATGGAACGAATCACTGGCCAACTTGCATCAACAGTTTCTTTGTTCCTCCCACCATCCTCTCGCTCGCTCGCCATTGCGGCCACTACCGCCTCCCGCACGGCCCTCGCTCCAGCTGCACGCACCAACCCCGGTCAAGAAACTCCCGCACTATGTGCACCGAAGAACGGGGCAGCCCAGATTCGCCTCGGGGAAGAGAACCGGTCCCGCATTTAGGCCAACGGGGAAGAGGTGGAGCGAGACGGCAAGGGCAGTCTGGAGCACACAACATGGATCGGATGTCGCGGGGAGATCCCAGCGAGTAGAAACTACGGGGAGATACTATGAGCGCGGGGATCATGCTCCTGAACTATTGGTTCACCATCCGGCCTTTCGGCTCAGGGCAGTCCCTTGGCTCGCATAGTATTCCCTTCCTTATTTCTGTACATGCACACACTTGTACCAACCCACTGCAATACATTTAATCTTCATCATTTCGGGGACTTGGAATCTGGGTAGTAATGAGTGACGAACCTTCACAAGTCTCACAACGCAGGCGATGAATTTTCGTCCAAAACATCTGAAGTGAAGAATGTTCAGCCGGATTCCCCAGTGTGACGAAAGTACGGATTTTTAAGCGACCTGAAGAAGTTACGAAGATGGCGTGGACTCGTTTTTGCAGCTGCTTGCGTAGCGTTTTGGGGACAGTGCCAACTAGGGGAGTTACTCCCAACCTCGCGTTTGCGAGCCACTGCGAAATCTCTCCCTACCCGAGCCCACATTTCACGATCCTCTCGGAATCGAAGATCGTCAAGCTTACGATTAACTCGAACAAAAACCAAAAAGTCGGGCGAAGACGTCGTACTCATAACCCAAAACTACCCACTCGATCCACGGGTGGCACTCGACTTGCCCCTGCTGGCGAGTAAGTGCGATTCAAGCTCGGCTTTGTTCACTTTCTCCTCGCCCACGGGTCGTTGGTCTTCAGACGTCTTTCTGAGGTACTAGCGCTCTCTAGAGGATCTCGCACCGGTATATGCCGAATTCATCAACACCAATTGAACCTTATGTTCGCCGCCATATATTTCTTTGGGTGAGCCGATGGCCATGCCTCGTCTGGGCTGCTCATTTTGGGTGCGTCTTCGTCATCCCATCGGCTCTGTGACCTGGACGCCCAACGGGCGCTATCCACACCCACAAATAATACTGTTGTCTTAGATAAAGATTTGATGAACGTATCTGTGAACAAGAGACTAATTCTTACTACATTTCCGGTGAAACAGCGGAGAGGGATCAACGAGGGACAGCAACGGTACGCAAACCAACTGCTATCAACATACTGAAAGTCTCACTCTGTTGTCCGTCGTTTGCATCTGTTGAACTTGGAACATGGGACGGCGGCAACTGGTCCTCTGATGACTCTTTATATATCCTCCTATTGCTACTGTCAATTCTGCTGAAGGTCAAAAATCCAAGTACATCTATCTCACGGCCCCAGCGCAGGGACTCTCAGAGCCAATTCCTGTCTCACCCCCACAGGTCGAGCTGGAGGATGCAGCACCAGAAACAGATGCCCTCCCCGGTCGATCGGGCTGGATCTGACTTCGGAAGTCGTCGATTTCACCCTCGGGATTAAGCTCACGTGAGGGGATATCCGATCCAGTTACCTTTCTATCGCAAACGCACCGAGTACCTTGTCGATCCCACCAGGATGCAAATCTAGACTCGGAGAATCAGGCCCTGAGATGAGGGTAGATGAATGATCCGTAATTTAAGCGCCGCGCATATACACAGCAGGCTCAAATTTATTACCTTAATTTGCAGGTACTCTCTGGCCACCAGAAAAACTTGCAGAGGCAATCTGTGTTTGACAGTTCACGACTAAGAACAAATTGAACCGTGCGAACTTGCGGCTAAGTTTGCGACGATGTCTACATAAATAAGAAGACACAACAGATTTTTAATTGGTGTCATGGTTGTCATATGAGGGAGCGTCAAGGGGGTCCCGATCTGCGAAATCCACACCCTACTGTACCTCGAAACTTTTTTTTTTCAGAGATTTTCGAGACCCCTCCCTCCCAAATGGGAATATTCTTTTATGGTAACAAGACGAGCCTCCGCTTCGCTCCGGTATCCAAGAGTGCAAGCCAGATGGGCCGCCAAATTTGTTTCAGATGAAAACACACCCGACTGCTTAAGAAAAACCGAAGAAAAAATCTGAATGAGTGCCAGAAGGGTCAACCTGTTGACAATCCCGAGCATAGTGGAGTATTCCGCCTGGGGTCGCGTCGGGGAGTGCTGCCGACAAGCTGCTGGCTAAGACAAAGGCGTGGTAACTAAGCTGCGAAAGGCCCTGCTAAACACAACCAAACATCCTACCACAATAGAACCAGAAAATTAGCTCGGATGGGAAAGGATTTGACGCTTTGAGAAATAGTATTGGCTTAACCCGCACTAGGACAGAACAAACCGAGACGTAGATTGAGTTCAGTGGAACTGACCAGAACATCGAAGCAATGCAAGAATTAAGCTTGAGAATGAACGAAGTGGGTGAATGAATGATGATCCAAGCGAATGTAGCCTTGCTTTAAATGCCAAGAATTTTTCCGGGAGCTGGCCGGGAGGACGACGTGGCCTCACGAAGAGATAAATAAATTCACACTGCGCCGTAGGCCGTAAGAATTGCGATCTGCTGCGTCCGCCAAGAATAAACTGCGTGCAGATCAGCTGTTCCGTCGCAAATGAAAAGGCTATGTCGAAAAACCTTGAAAGTCGAGGACAAAAGGAGTTAATTCAAGAGGAAGAGCAGAGGGAAAGCAAAAGGAAGATGGATATATGGGGAAATAGCACAGCCGAATGAGCAAAATCTTTAAAGAACAGTTAATTGCACGTGATGCTCTGCCCCTCAAACATACTAGCGCGGCGAGTTTTCGCTCTCGGGAGGGGAAATAATGTGAAGGAATGCTCCGCCGAGTGCTTTCCTCAAGGTCTAGCATTTATTGAGGTGGACACAAATTCCGGTCTCCGGCCCATAGCCAACCCCACGGGATAAATTACTGCGTTCGAATAGCTGTGAAAGTCAACCCCCCAATGTAGTAATAATGTCGAGCCTTATAACTCAACAACTTCTCTACCACTCATCCTGGGAGGGTGGATTCTGATTCAGAATTGCAAACAGTTTCATAATTTGAAGGTATTCAAAAATTCTAGAACCGGAAGCCCCTTGGGGAGCGTGGTCAAATTCTACTGTAGATTTATCTTTAGTATTTCGACAGAAACGCGAGTTCGGCGACCACGGGTGGGAATCTTTATCGGCCTGAATCGAAAAAAGGCGGGAAGCGACGTTGGGGCTCATTTGTGTCTCATCCGACGAGCTTGCGCAATTGCGACGCAAAATACGGCATGCGACGAACTTTCCCAAAGGGGCAGACGAACTTCCACACCATCTGAAGAACCTCTGACATGCTACGCAGTGACGAAATGTGTGAGAGCTCGGTCCTAGAATTTCTCTCAACTTTCTCTTGCTCTGTGAGCACCCATTCTCGGTGGGCTCGGAATATGGAACACTGCTTCTGAGCTTTCAAACAGTCTCGGTCCAACTCGGACCAATGGGTCCCTGCCATGTCTGACTAGAACTGACGACGGGACAAGTGTTCTAAGCAAAAACGATCAAAAATGGCTCAAAATGGAATTTTCGTCCGTGCCTGTTGTACTGCAAACGGCTGTAAGTTACGGGCCACATCAGTCTTTTTCTCCAGAAACATTATTCGTGCAAAAATGGCCTACTTCAGTCAAAAACATACACGGGTCAATGGTCAGTGATAACATAGCTGCATTATCAACTTCTAGTCCGGTATGCTGTACTAGTAGTAGTACGGCCCGTACGGTCCATATGGCTTGGTCGAGGTACGCCGAGAATATGTGGTTTTGGCAGAACTACTGGTGGGGGTGGATGTTATAGTGACGGGGGGTGTCGAGCTCGGAGGAGCGGAGGTAGGGGGTACCGACGAGGTCACGGGTGGGGAGCTCGGGGGGATCGAAGAGCTTGCCGGGGTGGAGGTCGGAGGAATCGACGAACTCGCTGGCGAAGATGTCGGGGGAGGCGTGATGATCCCGCCCTCACACAAGACTGTCGCTTTCTCAAGCGCAACGTCGGTCTGCGCATAGATGCACCCATGGTCGATCGCACTGGTGCCGATTACAACATCGGTCTGAGCCAGAATATTGCCTTCGAAGACTCCGTTGGCGCCCACGGTCACGGTGTTCCCAACGACCCAAACAATATTTTGCGAGAGTGCGCCGCCGACCAAGGTGATATGGACGTTCGCAGCCTGCTCCAGGGTTCCCGAGATTTGGAATATCCAAGCTGAGGAGTTGAAATTAGCGAAACCTGACGTAACTTGGAAGAAGAAAACCGTACTATCCGCAGGACCACCAGCAATCGATATATCCGTTGAGATGCTCACTCCTGTGGTCCACTTGTACAACCCAGGTGTGAGGATGGAGCCCCCGATGAGACCTGGAAAAATGATGCCTTAGGGAAATCCACAGGCTGAGCGTGGCAACCATCTCACCCGCTTTCAATTCGATGAAATCCGGCGCCGGCCTGTCTGATAATATCATCAATATTAATCAAAATCCAACTAAATGAGACATACTCATAGCATCGGTGAATGCAGTTTGCATGTCGAGGACTGCGACAGTTAAAAGACCGGGGGTAGGCAAGCCGTCGGTCGCGCCCATTACACGACCGTTCACTTGGGTTGAAGTCCAGAATTGTGTGCTAACATCTTGGACAAGACTGAACCCGGTCACCGAACTGATCGTGGCGGGACTGACTCCAACATTTCCGCCTGTGGCACACATGCAATCAATGAGCATAAGTCTCGGACATGCTGCGAACGGATACTCACCGACGACAGAATCGGGGACGGTGGATACCCCGGTCTTGGCAAGAATTGCGAAATTTCCAGCGGTTCCCAACAGAACTGGTGAAGGGCCTGCAGCGAATGCACCGTGGATGTTGAGCTGCACAATAAAATGGGGCATGAGTACCATACACGCTATTATTGAGGTGCATTTACCAGCAACGCGAGGCCCACAATGTTGGCAAGCATGCTAGGCATATTCAGTGGAGATGATGCTTCGGTGCGAAGTGGGGTGTGGATACAGAGCCTGAGAAGTATCGAACCTTTAAATATGTTTTCACTGTCTTCGGAGACTGTTCTCAGAGAACCCGTTCAAGGCACTCAATACAATGAACAGCTGTCAGTATCGATGCAAACGACTGGGATGCATCTAGAGCCCAGAGCCCATGCCACTGAATAGCCGCCACCAGATGTGTGTGAAAAACACATTCTTGCTCATATCTCAACGAGGGCGTGGGCGGGGGGCGGGGTCAGTACATTGTCTACAAGCGGATTGGAAAAGCGCAGCCGGCTATATGGAGTGGCTGAGGGTACGGTGAACGGGAGCTCTCGGTTGAACACCAAAATGGCCGGGCACTGACAGGAAACATAGAGAAAAGAACCGTACGCTCGGGATTGAGGCGGCGAAAACGAACTGAGAGTGACAGGATCGATGTTGGGCCTGGCGAACGTCAACTCGGGTGGTGTTAAATGGGGATGGATAGGACTCAAAATAGCACCCCGACGTCACTGGAGGCATTTGACATCACCCTTCTAACAAACTTTGACTTGGCGCCAACATTTGTTTAACACTGCCGATATACTCAAAACTGTCTGCAGATTCCCCAGAGCCGGCCCAGAAGATCGTGCCGGCATTGGGGCATCATTCAGCCGTCATTAAACGAAGCCGTCGGAGTTGTATGCACTTTCACGTTCGCCTACTTGTTCTCGCAGCAACCTTTGTTGCAGGGTGGTGGGAGCCATCTGTCAATGTTGGCGCCAGGTCAAAGTTTGTTAGAAGGGTGATGTCAAATGCCACCAGTGCCGTCGAGATACTATTTTGAGTAATACCACCCGAGTTGACGTTCGCCAGGCCTAACATCGATCCTGTCACTCTCAGTTCGTTTTCGCCGCCTCAATCCCGAGCGTACGGTTCTTTTCTCTATGTTTCCTGTCAGTGCCCGGCCATTTTGGTGTTCAACCGAGAGCTCCCGTTCACCGTACCCTCAGCCACTCCATATAGCCGGCTGCGCTCTTCCAATCCGCTTGTAGACAATGTACTGACCCCGCCCCCCGCCCACGCCCTCGTTGAGATATGAGCAAGTTTGTGTTTTTCACACACACATCTGGTGGCGGCTATTCAGTGGCATGGGCTCTGGGCTCTAGATGCATCCCAGTCGTTTGCATCGATACTGACAGCTGTTCTTTGTATTTAGATCTTCAACGCCGGTTGGTCGCGGATGATTGAGGCCCGAAACAGACTTATTTAACGAGGTGCTTTTATCAAGCCAAATGCGAGCATATACCAGGAGAGATTGGCGACTTTCTGCTCCCCAATATGTTGTAATATCTATGAGTAAAATTTATGCGTAGCATCCGTTCTGATCCGCTGACCTACATGGATTTACTTTCCGGCCCCCGGCCTACCTTGAATTTTGGCACAAGGCCAAAGAATGGCTTCCATCAGCGGGATTGGGAACTGAAATACAGCCACGACGGTGCCAAGAAGCCGGCGTATCACCGTCGGAACTTGGCCGCTAACAGTCCCGGGTGCAAGGGGTGGGCAAAATAATAATAATTAAGCATATCATGCTGAATTTTGTATTTAGGTGGACCGACCGACCACGGCAATCACCGGGGAATCATTGCCCGTAAGGCTATTTCTCAGGTAGTTCAATTGGCGTACGGGGCAAGAGGTGAGGGATCATCCCGATCTTAACACAGACCTCTTTGCCAACCCCCTCCCAAAAGGGGAATCTCGAAGCTCATTAGCAATTTTCATAGGTCTCATCTCTGGATTTTTTACTGTGATCCCAAATATGACCCGATGGCTCTGCAATTTGGCAACCCCCCCCCATTTTGGCATATAATACAACAATGTGTCACTTCAGAATATTTTCTTTCTCCCAGAATCGAACACAGTAGATGTTACGATGGTTTTTTGATTTCTCTCAGCACATTTCGGCACAAAAACATTTATGACGTCAATGGTCGTAATCTCGGCTCCAGATCTTTTCGGAGATGGCTTCGGAGACGGCCGTGATCTGGGGCACAGAAATCAAAAAATCACCCACCGCCATCACCCCTCAAAGATCTGGTGCAATTCAACCGCAAGATGTGCGATTAACTCAATTTTGTTCATCCCGCCCCCGGTGTGCTACGGGTAAATGGTTTCCCAGAAAATCAAGGAATTGGCTTCTCAGAGTTCCCAATCTGTGTTGCCAATAATCTATTCAAATCAACAAATTCGCAAGTACGGACCCAAATGTCACGTGTCCATGCAGACCAAAGGTCACAAGACCTTGTGGACCAACAAGGTCACGAGACCTAAACGTGCAGTGCATGCACAGCCAAACACTGCAAAGCACAGTCAAGTAACACAGCAATTCACAGTCAAGTAGCACAGCAATGCACAGTTGAGTAACACAGCAATGCACAGGACAGAGCACAGGAAGCACAGTGCACAGTTGATCAGCACAGGAAAGCACAGTGCACAGTCGATTGGCACAGCCATTATCTATAATATAAATACAGCCCGCAAATCATGTAAAAAGTACCTATCGACCCCCACTTGAACAAACTTGATTTTTACAAAGAACCTGAACCGAACCAAAGCAAACCTTTGGGTCTTCAAGAAACCTTGAAAGCTCTGCACAACACAACCTTATAATCTTTCGTCTTGACATATTTGTTACACTGAACACAACATCTTCAACAAGAGTTTGCTTATAAACTCATCCAACCTAAGCCAGATACTGATCTAAATGTAACCCTGACCAAACGAGTGTATACAAACATTTATTCTGTCAATCGATTGACTGCCACCACTGAAACCACTAAACATATAAGTATCAGATCTTCTATAAATACACACAATCTGTAGAACACTTGGATCCAAGAACCCAAACAGGGATATTGTGATTAACAATATGTCACCACTGTCTCTGGAGTATTCTTTTACTCTCAGCACACTTAAGGATGGACACGGGTCGCGGGTACACCCGCGGGTTTGTACCTGCGGGTATGGGTGGGTACGGGTACGGGTCGCGATTTCAGACCCATGCTCAACCCGCAGACCCGACCCGTGTACCCGTGGGTTTGTGACCTCCAAAATGTTTTTTGTTTCCTGCACAAAAGTAGGTAGAAAATCCAACCTTCACAAGATGTTGCTCCCAGTCTCGCAAAAGGCCTTCGTCGGAGACAAGTTAGTATAAGTAGGTTTTATAAGGCAGAATGAGCCTAAAAGATTTAGGGGGGCTATATATCGCAGAATGGTTATCAGAACTTATGACTCAGTATAATCAACCCCATTGTCAAGAGCCATCACAGCAATTCTTTCCGACCTTGTACAATTCCACCTTGTCTGTCGTGAAGAGAAACAAAGAAAAGTGTTCATTGAAAATCCCAACTACATACAGTAGATAACAATATAATTGCCTATCCTTATGACCTACTTATGAGGCATTGGTTATTCTGAGCTGTGAGAGTGTGAACGTACCTTCGATCTACCTTTTACCACACTGTACTTGACAATAAGACGTCATTTATGCTGGAAATTTCGCAGGTATACCCGACGGGTTTGGAGACCCCCGGGTAAATCGAGGACCCACAGGTAACCCGTACGGGTTTTAGACCCGACCCGTATGCAGGTACAGTTTTTGCGGGTCCGGGTATGGGTAGGCCTGAAGGTACCCGTGGGTATACCCGTGTCCATCCTTAAGCACACTGGTGAAAGGCTTTGCCTCGGTCCATCTACAGCTGGAGTACTGCTGATAACATGGACCGAGGAGTGGAATGCAGCAGTACAAGCCACAACCACTAACCGAAATCCACATCCTTGTTCCCCCGGTTGCACAAGCTTAGACATGCCGACAAGTATTCATGCATTTTAGACTTCTCCACAAACTGTGAAGGAGTAGAAAAGGGACACAGATACATCAGTTCAACTGGTTGAAGCCCTTAATCAAGTACTCAGAACGAGAGCACTTGACTAATGGCATGCAAGACTGTTGTGGTGGGATTAAGCCCCTCTCTTGGCATAACAAACCGAGTGTGTCAATCCAAAACCAATCCAAAACCAATCCCAAATATAAGCCTTCCAAGGCTGCTGATTGGTTAAGGTCCCTTTCGACCATATCCCATAATCCCAAATAATAAGCCTTCCAAGACTGCTGTAGTGGTGCCGTGTTCTCAATCCAAATCCCACATCCCTTCACACACCCCAATCACAATCCCAAATTATGTGGTTTACTTCCACCGAAGGCAAGACATATTAATCACATTGTGCAAACGAAGCAAAGCTCTTAATAGAACCAGTCCAGGATCACAAGCACGGACTACCCGTTGTAACACAAGCCCTAGGTCCAAGTCTCTTAATTGAGACCAGGACCTAGCTCCTGTGCCACCCCAATGTTAGTGCCACAAGCACTAGATCCAAGTCTCTTTATGAGACTGGGATCTAGCACCTGCACCACCACCACTGCAGTAGTGTGTCCATGCTAAAACTGCCCTTCTTATATACTGTACATTTACACTTACACTACTCTAATTACACTACCTGAGTAAGCTGAAGATCTGCCATTTAACTCCTTGTTTCCGATCAGTTGTCTGACTCGACTGAACTTCCAAGCCAAATAGTGTTGTCCTGCCCTTCGGACCATTGGATTCAGAAAGCGCCGAGTCTCCCATTTCTGTAGACACCCAGAACTCCCTAATCTGCCAAGTGGTTCCCAAGATATAACCTCGTCAATTCCTGATCAAGCCAAGAACCCAAATTGAGACGGTAATGGAGCTGAACCAGATTAATGGTTAAAGTCCCCTGATTAACACCTTCAGATTCAAGGAGTGTTGGGTACCAGCTTTCTGTAGATACCCTAATCTCCCTGAACCACCCAGTAGTTGTTGAGATATACACCAATGAAGCCTTGCCTGAGTCAAGAACCCATATTACAAAGTGGATCAAACCCACAGTTCTATCTCTGCGATAGACACTGGTTACTCAGAGTAGATATTTAGGTTCCCTGATATTTGTTGGCCCCACAGAGCCTTAATCAAGTGATTATAAGGACTCCATTATTAAACCCGTTGAGTCAAGCCTTAATCAGTATGAGAGGTTCTGATTAATGTGATCTCGGGCAGGCTGATTAAGCCCTCATGCAGGATGTGCCTGATTAACCATATGGGACTCATGTTAATCCTGGAGATGTACATCTAACTTGGTAATGCACAGAAATCCCAACATTAGCAAGATTCCAGGCAAGGCCAAATAGCCTGCTTATCACCGGCGTCTCATATTTCTTGTTCAATGTATTCTGCTGAGTCTTCCCTTACTTATGGTAGGCTTAATCGGATGAGTTCCCATCTATATTAATTATTATGGCCCTGACAATCTCAATCATTATTTGTTGAAATCTCACTAAAACCTCGCAAATTGGGGCCACTCTTCACTCTGGGGGGTATATAATGATATGAAAGGAACCTTCCTGGGTGTTCCCAATTTTCAGACCCTAGGAGTAGCTATATGACCCTAAGTTGCACTTCATCACAGGTGTAACCTGCGAGTTGTGTCACATTGATTGCACATCTTGTGACTAAATTGCACCAGATGTCAACCAGACGTTATAGGGCAGTGCTCCCTGTCTTTTGCCCATCAAATTCTGCCTCAATATCATCTCAACAACCCGATATTATTATCTCTGTATAGAATTACTGGGGCTGCTCTCTGTCTGAGCATGCCCTAAAATGCTGGGAATGAGACTACAATGGTTGGAGGTCTCTCACTTGCGGTCCGAAGGCTCCAGAGAAAGTGTTTTCTCAGTACAAACAATTACGTACCCCCCCCCCCCCCCCTCTGACAGCTGTCACCGAAAATCGGAGGTCTGTGTCAGGGATTGTAATGCCACTCACCTCTTGGTATGGGCACAAACTCCATTGCTTTTGTGTGATTTACTTGGCTCGAGTCCAAATATATGAGCTTTGAGCCACCATAATGTTTCTCAGACTGGTGGGACAGCTTGGACACATCAGACATTGTTTGCGGGATTTTTGGTGTAGATACCTAGAGAAGATGTTAGCATTATGAGCTTGAAATCCCACACAGAATCTTTTATAAAAATGTGTATTCATTACATGTAGTCTCAGTCTACAGTTTATAGCTCACTGTACTTGACTCATTACCAAACACACCAGATTTTTGGTTCAAATGGTTGCTTTGCCCACCAAGTTGAGCACTGCCACCTATCAATCATTTCCCTTTTGGGAGTATACTCTCAACAGAGGCTGCGTGAGGTCGAAAAATTGCAAGTAAGTGACTCTGGAGACTTCTTGCTTCAAAATTTCTTGCCAAAAATATTCTTAAGGTTCTCTCAAGAGGACCGACCGACTGGTATGATACCAGCAATCTCTCACGTGCCAACCCCTGGCCCGAGTGTGAGGCCCGATCTGCGCAATGTCAAAGAATGGCTTCTGTTGCTGAAACCCAACCACAACAGTGGGAGGAGGCCAGAAAACTTGCTCACATTGCAGCCAATTACCCCAGGCTAGAAACAGGTTGCAAATTGGCGCAAGCCCTAGAATCCTATATAAAGCAGTCCATTCAAGAAACAGCCCATTAATCGAATTTCGAGTTCTCGCTCAAAGATGCAATTTACCATCTCTGCTGCCTTCCTCCTCACCGCTGTTGGTCTTGTCCACCCCGTGGATGACAGGCTGCTCTACACCATCCCGGCTGGAGATACAATGCAAACATTCACCTTGGAGTACGCGTAATGCACTCTAGGAAATTCCAATTACTAATTACTTCTACTCTAACCTCTTCTAGCTTCACTGATGCATGCTCCACCTGACCCCCCATGGTGAACGCAGGCCTGACGTTCATCAAGGCCCTGGTTGAACCGGGTGATTTCTCGGGCAAGAGCGCAGACAGTGTGCACTCTCCTCACCTGCGAGAAAATTCACCGACTCACTAACCACAATTCCAGCTGAGGCCAAGATCATTTGCGTAAGTGGTCAAGGAGAAGCTTGACTTGAAACCATGTTAACTTCTGCTGCACATAGGGCTACTACCTTCCTGACCGTCACTGAGGATGTTGCGGTGTCGCTTGGAGCCATCCCTGCTTGAAAGCGTCGACCTATCAGGGATACCATTCTGCACACGAGTAGTTCATTGCTAAGCTTGTTGTCCAGAATCAAATAGGTTCCATGTGTTCTTCTCCAACTTGCTCCGGCATGTCATTCTTTCAAATTACTGATTTTTCAACATCGCCTACTCAATAGCACTATGCAAGCGAAGAAATGGGCCACTGCAGCGAAAATAATCACAATCATATAAGTAGTACCGCAAAGTCTGTTTTGTTTCACAGCAGGAAAGAAGTAAATGTACTTAGAACCATCAATATCCCAAAAGCCCTGACTGTCCATCTGAACCGCTTTCCTCCTGGGAGCCATGCAGCAGTTGAGGGACATAGAGACAATAGCCCGCCTGTACACCGCCGTTTGTAAAAAATGTGTCAGGGATGTTTCGGCCACAATGTTACAAAACAATTGTCAGATCATCAGAGAATGCTGGGTCAAACATTTTCGAAACAAAGATAATCATATCCCACAAGGCTTGTGCAATGTCCCATCTGGCAAACATTTGTCGAGAACCTTTCCTGGACCTCAGTGAGATATTTTGGAGACCATTGTGGACTAATTTTCCACCATTTGATAGCACAATCCAATTGGTATTATACGAAAGAATACACGGGCAGGCAACAGGCCAGATGTATGGTATAGTAAAGTCGCATCCTGGCGCAATTCACCAATCCCAAAATCAAGTGTTCTCGCTGTCCTCACTGTCGCCGGATGTGTAAGCTTGAGCTGCAATTGATAGGCCAGTGACATTGATAGATGCCCAGGTGCGATTGAGGTGAGGTCGACACCGCCGTACTTCTCAAAACCAGGATTCTTATCAAACCACGTAAATCAGCAGTGGCTAGGTAGAATGCAAAGTCAGAAATCCAGTTGAAACAGGTGGGAGGAAGAAATGTATAGTATAAACACACCTCTTCTTCCCATAATCTCGAAAACCCTTGTTGCACAGTACATACACTCCTGAGCACAGATATTCTTTGACAACTTGGGGGCTATTTACGGCATTTTCAAGAAGGTTGTTGAAGCCTTGAGGGAAGCCATGATTCTTGAGACTTGTGGGCTTGCAGGAATGTGGGTTGAAGCCTTGAGAAAAGTCTTGAGGGCTTGAGGATTTGCGGGAAAACATCTTAAAGAACCTTGCGAGGACTTGTGGAGCAAGGAGAGATCCAAGACATCCAAACCCAGAGATGGTGGACAGCGAACAGCGAGCTGGCAGGAGAGGTGTGCAGCAGTGAGGAGGCAAGAGAGCAACCAACCGTTTGATTGAGTCATGTGAATTGATGTCATTGGTTGCCATCTGTCAACGGAGCACTCTCTGAGCGGAGTTTGAAAGACTTCTGCTTCATTCACTCTCATTCTACAATATGATGCTTTGACGATACTCTGTTTGCAGTGGCAAGAGGCCAAGCAACAAAGGTGAGGAATAAGCAGGATAAGGTGGACAAGGCTGCTGGTGTTACGGCATAAACAGGAGATCCAGCAACAAACCTCAAATAGACATTGGCCGAAATGTAAACAAGATGTTAGCCTAATGTTGAGGGAACATCTGCCGAACATACTCCCAATGTTTTATGGCAAACATTTGCACAACCTTTTCTCAAGGCTGTGTGGATGTTCAGTCAAATCTTTGATAAATGCCAGCAGGCCGAGGCTTAGGTAACATTGGACTGAAATGGGGGTGTACAACGGCTGAAGATGGCATTTTGGAGCAGAAAGCCATCACCACCCTCTCAATAGCCACATTGACTATGCCCTTGTGGTATAGCATCCCCCCATTGATATCATATCTCAAGGCACAGTGAGAGCAGTTATACAGTTGCTCAGCTATCCAGTGGGTCCAGGGGTGTTGAGCACCTAGTCTTCCGTCTTCACATGTGAGAGTGCAAGCAAAAGAGTAATTGATTATGTAAGTAGCTGATCTCGGAACAAAGGGCCGGTAGGCCACTATGCTACTAAGTCCTATGTACATTATCAAGATATTAGCAGTGGTGCTAGGCCACATCCATTATGTGTGCACCATCACATATTTATAGCAGGCAAACATGTTGAGCCCTCAGAAAGCAGATCAATTGAGTTCTTACATCATGGCTAAATTACAAAAAACAGTGAAGTGCTACTAGTGACTCCTACAGTGTGACTCCATGCCTGTGAGGTCAAAAAGAGCCACCCGGCCATTTTCCAAACCAAAGACAAGATGGTAATTGTCAGGAGATCGTGAAACTGGGGGGTTGAAACTGCATGGCCTGCAATCTACAGGAATCCAGCAGATCCGTTGGCTGTGCATCTCGCAATGGAGCCATCCATTATCAAAATCCAGGGAAAAAATGTGGGCTGCCATGTTTAGGGCACTGGGTATTTGAGACTCCTTGGTTAGGATTGTTCTTTGCAGAGGTGCGAGCAATGTTGCAACTGAGGAAGCATCTCGGGACTTTTCTTCTGTGTCTAGGAGCTCGCCGCTACCTGTATCCCATAACTGAAGTAGGTATTGTGAAGAAGAGGTGCTATAAGCAGACAAAATTATTCGAGTACTGTCAGGGGAGAATGCAATAGAATGGACCCAAAAATCCTCTGGGCCTTGTAATGTTTGGAGCACTGTGCCAGTAACAGCATCCCAAATGCGAACAGTGCTGTCATCATATCCAGAGGCAATATAGCTTCCGTCAGGGGCAAACACAACAGACCTGACCCAGTCTGAATGCCCTCGGAGTGTTTGGAGCTCAGTGCCAGTAACAGCATCCCAAATGCGAACAGTGCTGTCTGCAGATCCAGAGGCAGTATGGCTACCATCAGGGGAGAACACAACAGACCTGACCCAGTTTGAATGCCCTCGGAGTGTGTGGAGCTCAGTGCTAGTAACAGCATCCCAAATGCGAACAGTTTGGTCATGGGATCCAGACACAATATGTCTTCCATCAGAAGAAAATCCCACAGAATTAACATTGTCAGAATGGCCCTGAAGTATGCGGAGTTCTGTGCCAGTAACAGCATCCCAGGTGCGAACAGTGTTGTCAGTGGATCCCGACACAACATGTTTTCCATCAGGAGAGAATGCGACGGAGTTAACCCGACCAGAGTGCCCTGAAATGGTGTGTGGCTTAGTTCTAGCAATAGCATCCCAGATGCGAACAGTGTTGTCATTGGATCCAGATAGAACACATGCATCATTGGAGGAGAATGCAACAGAGCGGACCGTGTTAGAATGCCCATAGAATGTGTGGAGCTCCATGCCAGTTATAGCATCCCAGATGCGAACAGTTTTATCATGTGATCCAGACACAACATGTTTACCAACTGAAGAGAATGCCACACACCAGACCCCATCTGAATGCCCTTGGAGTGTCTGGAGCTCAGTGCCAGCAAAAGCATCCCATATGCGAACAGTACTGTCCATAGATCCATAGGCAATATGTTTTCCATCTGGGGAGAACACAACAGACAGGACCGGCTGTGAATGCCCTAGGAGTGTGTGGAGCTCAGTGCCAGAAACAGCATCCCAAATGCGAACAGTTTCATCATCGGATCCAGACACAATATGTCTTCCATCAGAGGAAAATCCCACAGAATTAATATCCTTAGAATGCCCCCGAAATGCGTGGAGTTCTGCACCATCCCAAGTGTGAACAGTGTTGTCTTCAGATCCAGACACAATATGTGTTCCATCAGGAGAAAATCCAACAGACCAGACAGCCCCAGAATGCCCCTGTAATGTGTGTAGCTCTGTGCCAGTAATAACCCCCCAAATGCGGACAGTTTTGTCCCTGGATCCAGACACAAGATGTTTTCCATCTATCGAAAATGCTACTGACTGAACAGCATCTGAATGCCCTTGCATTGTCTGAAGCTTGGTGCCAGTGAAAGCATCCCAGATGTGAATGATATTGTGGACTGCAGTTGCGATGTGTGCACCATCTCCTGAGTGTGCCATAGATTTGACAACTCCATTGTGCTCAACAATTTGCAGGCATGAGCTCCATTGTTGTGGCACCACATTATACACCTTAACTCTGTGATCTATGATTGACCCATACATGTTCCGCAACTTTGTGTCAACTGGTGTGAAAAGCAGAGCAGAGTGGTAGACCTGAAGTGGAAAAGCACCAATCACATCAAAAAATGTGTGAATGAACCGCTTGCTGTCGCTGAGAAGATTTGTTGTCATGGCAGGTGGTGTTTGCTGTATATATTTGTGTAAATAACTGTCTTTCAGATCAGGAAGAGATCTTGACATACCAATAGGAGCTGGTGCATGTTGGTAACACCTAACAGTGCATTTCGAAGGTCTCCAAGAAGGCTGCAAACTTCAATCCAGTGGATCAGATGTTGGGAGAGAAATTCCTCTAGCAACTCCATCACATTGGTTGGGTCACCGTTTAAAATATGGTATGACCAGTGACGGCATGCATACTGAAGATGAAGGGGAATATGTGTGGCTATTCGAGTGGAAATATCCGATATTTCACTCAAACGCAGAGAAGGGTCTCCAACTTGGCACATATCCTGTCTGAGTGTCTGTATCATGATGTCCAAACAGTGTTTTGCCAGGCAGGAATGCTGTTTCTTGAGATGCACAGCAAACTCCAACATCAAACATCGTGTTGGACTGCTCAGGAAATCAAAGAAGGATGGGTGAAGTAGTCGAATGCCCTTGTCATTGTCATCAGGAACCAGAATGACTGAGTGAAGTCGGACCAAGCATCCTCTAAGTTTTCCTGGATCCAATGCAAGTAACTGTGCCAGATGAAGTGCAGGAAGCTGAGTCTGTAAAAGAACGATGGAACCAATAATCTTCTGGATGGTTTCTCGGTTGCGTGGGTGGGTTTGCTCCAGGACTTGAGTATACAGCATGTCGAGTTTATGGGTGGGTGACCCTTCTTCACAGGCTGCATCTGCAGTGAAAATAAGCTGCAGTTGGTCTTGTGGGGTAAATTCCGGCTGCTGAATGAACTTTACTGCAGTTGAGGCATATATGAAGAGCCCTGCAGAATGCTGGACAAGTAAGTGGAGATCTTCTGGTAGTGGCCATCCATGAAGCTCATTGTCCAGTGCAGTTTCCCTTAATTTTCCCAAGAGATATTGCTGAATATCGTGTTGTACCACTGGGAGTTCTACTTCGTGGAGGTTGAACTTTTGGGACCGGTTGTGAAATTGGGGCGAGGACATGGCTTTTTTGATCTGAGGTTCTGGTCGACTGGTGATGAAAAATCGGAGGGGTGCGAGATTGGTGACATATTTGGAAAGTGCTTCAAGGATGCGGGATGTCGTGCCAGTGTCTTTGCATTCATCTAGTGCATCCACAACAACAACACAAGGTGGGAATGAACTGCGAACACAACTGAGAGGTCCAACAATCAGCATTTTCAACTGCTGCTCTGGATATCTGTCTCCAATATCTGGGTTGGCTTTTCGAACCAAGGAAACCTGTTTGGAAAACCCAGGATGAAAGAGTGCCAGCTGATATGCGATGGTGGTGAAGATCAGACGCAAGTCACTGCAGTCTTTGTCGTCTCGGGAACAGAAAAAGCTGGCGCCAAGAGCACTGGGCTGTTGATTTAAGCAACCATGCGCAACTGTGGCCGCAATTGTTGTCTTTCCGGTTCCTGCAGCCCCGTTCATCCAGAAAATGCAGGATTCATCATGCCGAACAGTTTCCGTGTTGGATGGCTTCCCTGGTACGAGCTGGACACCGTCAATGTTGATCCACTGGGAAATTTCGGAGAGGATGTTGGTCCTTGTAGCATCCCAGCAACATTCTCTTTCCTCCGCCAAGAAGGCCGCCTTGGCAGCATGTTGAATCCCTGGAAAATATAAGCTCTGATTGTAATGAAGAAGAGTCCCGCTGACTGAGAATCTCCTGTAGATGCATCTCTTCCTGAATGTTGTCAACCACAGCTTCAGTCCTGACTGTAGTATCAAGCTGGACACAAATCCAAATCAGCTCCGAACATACAGACTCTTGGGTCGAGTGTCACACGATGCTGCGTACCTTGAAGTCTCCAATCGCTTCAGCAACCATCTTGATTCGATCTGAGACCCAAAGGACATCTTCTTCATGGTTTAGAAAGCGCTTAAAGAACCCGCCGGATTTGCGCTGCTTTACTTCTTCTGAAACACCAACGAATATACTAGAAAGCGATTTTATAGTTGGGCCAACCGCACACCGCCGTCAAGACGCACCTGCCGAGTTTCTCAAACCGCTCAGTCACCTCTTTCGGACGCGTCTTTACTGGCGATACAGCCCCAAGAATGTCCATTAAATGTTTCATTCGAACCGACAATGCTTCGATGTCTTCCGCATTCTGTCCCATTTTCTCACCAACACTTTAGTAGTGAACAATCCGGAGCTTTCCTATAGCATACCTCTGGAGTGTCAAGAACGTATATCAGACCATTGATACCCATGGACAAGCCTGGCATGCCTGCGTTATCGGCCAAACACTTCGCTGTTTCAAGCACGGTTTTTAAGCAGGAGCAGGCGGTCCGCAGCCGAGCTTTTCGACGAGAGCTGAGATGGAATTTATCCTTAATCTCGGACGAAAAGGCTGCTGGTGGGGGGCCAGAGGCGGGAGTCGAAGGACGAGACTGCATAGGCGCCATGGGAGAGGACAAGACCGTTGGCCGCGTGTATTCAGCCCGTTGATCAGGTGGTGAGAAGCGTACCTGGTGTCAAAGGTGTCAATGGGTGTATTCTAAATTTGATGCGGAGAAGAAGCAACGAGAGGATACTTAGGCACCGAGAATATAACACGAGCACAGACGGAGTACCACACGGTGTGTTTCGAAGGCGCGTTGAGATCCTGAGTGCCGCGGATTCGATGCCAGCGTCCAGAGACTGCGGTGGGAAAGTACCATACAGAATGCGAGACCATCTTCTTGATGAGAACTCGGGGTTAATGCTGATGCCGATCAGGAGCCCAGATGCCAGAAAGTGAGTGTTCCGGTGGAAGGGATGCCGGAATAGGTTCCGTGCGTAAAATAGAATTCACGGGCCAACAGGAATAGAAAGCGAGTCGCCGGGCGGAAATTACACGTACTCCCTGGTATATTTTTAATATTCGCATTGCCCACTTCTCCATTTCATTGTTGGGTTGTCCCTCTTTTATCCTATCACTACTTCTGAGCAAGTGCGAGAAGTAACTTCTCGCATTTGTTCACCTTTCTTTCGTTACCCCTCCTTCATGTGTGCCCCATCGTGTGCCCTGCCCTTTTTTCTTCCTCTCCCTCATCTCGCTGAGTCTCCCTGTCGCAGATCACTGTTGGACGTTCGGATTCGAAATACCGACAACAAAAGGTGCAATATAATTGCGTGCATGGTTACGGGCCTTAACCCGCTTCAGAGCCTGCTGTGCGGATCGAATAATAACCGCTCACCGATGGAATCTCCATTAACTCAGATCGTAGTGATGGTTGACGGAGGAAGCAAGTTGAACGTACCTGAAAAAATACGGCCTCCATTGCCATGATCGAGAATATCATCCTGTGGTTATGTGAGATGAGTGAAAGACTGGAATTAATGTACCATACATCAAGTCTTGAAGTGCTGCAGGTCAACGTTCAGTTTAAACGGAAACTCTCTAGGCGTTGATCTCATACCTTCACGCATCAATTCGTACGCCAGTCCGTGGGTGGACTGTTTGCCGATAGACAGGCTGGTATTAGCTTTGGAGGCGACGTACACCCAGCTGCGTAGGTCCGACCATTGTCAATACACCCCCCAGCGCTCAGTGAATGCATTCACATCATTCCAGCCAAAACGGGGCGCGACTTGAGGTTATTGGGTTAGAAAGGACTGAACAAGTGACTCGCATGTCCTTATTGTACAATCATACATTTCCGCGCTAATCGCTTGTATTGCAGAATAAGCGCCATATTGGCCGTCAAGTTTATACTCACCGCTCCTGAGCGCGGAAAGTCTGAAGAGTCCGAGACGAATACGGTTCGCGTCCTTTCAGTATGATTATCCCAAGATCTCAAGTCACGTCGCTGAGACGAGATCTAGACATTTCAAAGTACAAACCACCCACTCTGGATTGAGACGCCAAGTGAATCGGATAAAGAGGCTCTTCCTTCCTCATTTCAGGTATCAACAGAACCGTACCTTTGTCTCTCCTCACCAACCCCACGTTATAGATTGATGAAAATCAACATTCAAACTACCCACTCCCTTTCTCGTCACCTCAAGTTTGTCTTCGCACTTTCGCTACGAAATAACTGAGACTGATTTCCGCCAGGATACTTCCGTGTTCAATGAACAAGAAGATTCGCAAACCTCCGCAATCTTCAGCCCATCATTAGAGGTGATCTTTGTTTTCCGCTGCAATTTCATATGAACATAACACCATTTCTAGATACCGGGCGCTGTTCATCTTTGGAATCCGAGTGTCCATAATGGCGGCGAAACGGCTAGTGGGCAATGTGATTATTACAGGAAGAATTTTGGGTCGTCGGAATCACCCCAAATAGCTCGACCGCTGACAGTCATTGAAAAGCACAGGGCCGCCTCTGCTATCGGACGACTCGCTTTTGGGCCAGCCGAGGAAGGTGGATTGGCGCCTTCAATCTCGGATTGGTAGTAAATTAGCGACGAGGTTTCGTACAGAACCTACACTATACAGTCATACCAGCAGCCCTACACTCAAACGGTTCATCAGACCCTTTCTCAACCATTCTGTTGTTGTACCCAAAATTACCACAGTATTGAATGCATTTTCAGTGAATCTCTACAACATTCTCCGGTATCTCCAAGCTCTCAAACGCCCCAAACAAGCCATCCGTCCCATCCGCCACAGAAGCGCCCAATCGAACCACGCTATCCCTCTCGAACGAGCTATTGCTCCAAAGTGACATGACCCGAAACTTGGTCAGTTCGCCGTCCCGCAAAAGCATAACATGCAGCTGCATGCGTTCTCCACTCTCGACTGTCCGCGCTACGCGGTCCAGCCACTCAGGTGCATTCTTGCCCCCAAGGTCGGTGAGATGCGTGCCGATCTCGACACGCCCATGCCCGTAGTAGAACATGGTAAACGCAGGGCAGTCGGGGTTGTCGCGCGGGATCGGTACCTGGTCGAAGAAGGTCTTTCTCCGCGCTTGGAGATGGTCGTGGTACAAGAGGAAGCGCAGGAATGCGTGGTCGCGGGAGGTGAACCCATCGCATCACCCTGCTACAGGGTGATGCGATTGGAAGGGATTACAGGTGGCAAATTGCGAAGCGGTGAGTGCACCACCGAATTGCTTCTGGTGTCATACTTGCGTGCTTGGCATGAATTGGAATGGATCTACACACACATTCTTCAACATCACTGAGACACCAAAAGAGAATTATAATTTCCGGGATAAGAATGGAAGGTTTTCTAATTATTTTCAAAAGTGCGCCGACAATGGAGAACTGCCCCTGATCTCCACCTAAAATTTGCCGGGCTTGATCAAGTTGGTGCGTTTACCAGCGAGCGCATCACACATCGTCTCGGCGGACATGATGTGGATGTTTTCCAGAGATTGCTTCGACAGGAAGGCCGAATGCGGCGTCAGGATGAGGCGGTCGCAGATGAATTCGTCACCCGCGCGGTAAGCCTCGATCAGCTTCGGGAGAGGGTTCAACGCGTGCTCATTGGGCAGCACATCGAGGGCAGCGCCGGCCACGCGACCGGAGCGGATTGCCGCATCAAGCGCGTCAAGGTGGATCACCTCACCGCGGCTGGTGTTGATAACCAGTGCGTTGTCGGGCAGGAGTCTGAGTTGGTGGGCGCCGATCATGCCATCGGTTTCATCCGTGAGCGGGGTGTGTAGCGTCAGCACATTTGCAACCTTACAGACCTCCTCGGCTGTTCCGAGTTGGGTGATCCCGTCGTAGAACTGGTCGATATCGACGAACGGGTCGAAGGCGACGACGTGGAACTTGAGAGCCATGGCGATTTCGGCAACCCGGCCACCAATGCGGCCGCAACCGATCAAGCCCAGGGTCAAGGCGGAGGGATCGTGCGATCGGACGGAAGGCTCGGCGATCCAAGCCTCCTGGAGGTTCGGGGCTTTGCGGAGGCGGTCATGGTATGCGTGAATATCGCGAAGCAGCGTTAGGATCAGGCCGATGGTGTGGGTGGCGACGGTGTCCGTGCCGTAGCCAGGAACGTTGTGAACCGCAATGTTGCGCTTCGCGGCAGCGGCGATGTCGAGGTCGTCGGTGCCGACGCCCATGCGAACGATGGCACGGAGAAGAGGGAAGCGCTCGAGGTCAGCGTCGGTAACCTGGAGATGGAGGACCATCAGACCGTGGACGGTCTTGCAGATCTCGTCAGGGACATCGGACAGGCGCTCGACATCGAGCCGAATGATGTGCGTGTCGTCGCCGAAGAGCTTTTGCTCGATCGATTGGGTCGCCTCGGTGTCATCGGGCATGAGCTGGGGGTAGAGGATGGTGCGTTGGAAGGACGCCATGTCGACGGTTGGGGTTGAGAAGATTTGCCCGGTGGAATTTGATCGCACAGGCGGCAAAGCCCGTGGCTTATCAAATGATAAGCCCCGGCATGTGCATGGAAGTTGGATGGAAGTTGGCCGAATGTTGACCGGTAGTAATCCGTCTACTCAGTGCCACATGTGCACAAGTTTGGACCCCCAAAACAGGCATCATTTTCACACAATGGCCGACTTCAGATTTGGATCATTAACCGTTCTTTAATCAAATGGTCTCTCGGCGGTGCAATTGCCTCATGTAGGTCCAACTGCATTGGTTTTTTCTCTCGTCCCGTCCGCTTTTGTGTACCCAGCCTATCCCTGCTATATTCAATAGCGATAGCTCAGCTGACTATGTTTCCCTCAAACCGCCAGCGGACCGCAGCTTCACGCAGCAAATTTCTCACCGCGCCACTGTTACATCTGTGTAAAATTCTCACTGCGCCGCGTCTTTTCTCACCGCGGCGGTATCACCGGGGCATGTATTAAGTTCCAGCGTCCCCCGCCTTTGCCCACGACTACTTTCCGCACTCTCTTGGATTAACGGGCCGAACCCTTGCTCGCAATCTTCAGACTTTCAGTTCTGGTTGCCTTTGCTCACTGTCAATCTATTCATTTGCTACTGCCTCAACGGTTCGTGCATGGCTTCGTCGACCGGCCATTATTGTCTGCTTAAGACCATCTACTGCCAAATCTGGATGGGTCGTATCGTTGTATCATCTCGTGCTGCACTTCAAGACTATATAAAATTCTGTGCTCTGGTTTTCTTCAAAGCCGGATAATACCTGTCTCCGCCCCTCGTTCTTCCTACCTGAAGGTACCGGCCTGGCTCTATGGTCTCCCATTTCAAGCCTGTCCTGTGATTTCTTCACTCCTCAGAAAACTCGGATCCTGGCTACGTTTCACCGCTTACCCACTCACGAAAATTCTCCTGCCGTTTATTCGGACCGTTTTGCTTGACCATTTCGTCAATTCTTGGCCTTTTTTTCCCATGGCCTACGAGATCCCCCCAACCTTTCAAATACTTGACGTATGGACTGCCAGTGTTGACCTGTGGATGTTTCTTTCCCTCAAACACGTCGCGAGCATTTCTCAGGCTATTTACCATTCTCACCGGCATTCTGGGGCCCTATACTTCCCTATAATATTATATTTACAGCTTGAGTACATATCTCTTCTTTTCATCTCCCAGGTCCACATTGCGACATCGTCGGAGCGAAGTGTCGGCATGTCTTGTCAGATCCATCGGTACCCGTCACAAACCCGTCAGCTCTTCTCCCGGCTTCCCAATAGAAGTTCCCATGTCACCTGAGAACATCGCTTCTAACGGATATCCCTAGAAATGGTAGATATTTTCTATTCCGGGAGAATATGTTCCCTAAATTGGTTGTTCAGTCACCCTTCTCCCAATTTTCCGCGCTATTTTTTTATGCTGTAGCTACTATGGCCTTTCTCGTTGAGCTCCGGAGGCACCAGAAGGAAGTGGGCGAACCGTCCACCCACGGACTAGTGTACGAGTTGCTGCGTGAAGGTATGAGATCAATGCCAAAAGAGTTTCCGTGTAAACTGAACGTTGACCTGCAGCACTTCAAGACTTGATGTATGGTACATGAATTCCAGTCTCTCACTCATCTCACATAACCACAGGATGATATTCTCGATCATGGCAATGGAGGACGTATTTTTTCAGGTACGTTCAACTTGCTCCCTTCGTCAACCATCACTACGATCTGAGTTAATGGAGATTCCATAGGTGGGCGGTCATTATTTCGATCCGCGCAGCAGACTCTGAAGCGGGGTATACACGCAAGTATATTGCACCTTTTGTTGGCTCGCATGTCTGTGTTGTACAATCATAGATTTCCGCGCTAATTGCCTGTATTGCAGTATACTGTAGAATTTCATTCAATTCGGCGGTCACGCGTCACGCACCCCCTGTGCCGCGATGAATTTTTGTCTCGGTCACGGGTCACGGCGCCCAGTGCCGAATGTAAAATGCGTGACACTAGGGCCAAATCTCCCTTGGAGGTGCAAAAAAGGCAGAATTTTCGTAATTTTTGGTCTTGAATGCCGAATTTTTGCAGGTGTCACACCAAAATTCGTTGGCTGCCGAAGTGCCGAATCGGTGTTTTGGGTCACGGGTCACAACCCGTGTCGAATTGAATGAAATTCTACAGTAACCGCCATATTGGCCGTCAAGTTCATACTCGCCGCTCCTGAGCGCGGAAAATTTGAAGAGTCCGAGACAAATACACTTGGATCAGTTCGCGTCCCTTCACTTCATCAGGAAAACCAGAAGTGGCTTGACAGCACGGCATAGCACTCCATAGCACTCCATAGCAAAATGTGGCTGTGATGTACCTATGGCCCCACTATGGAGCACTATACAGTGCTGCATAGTGCTGCATAGGCTCGCATAGGCCCCATAGGTACATCTCGGCTACGGTTTTCCTGATGTTTTCATGGTATGATCATCCCAAGGGATCTCAATGTAGCGGCGTTGGTCCAGCGGCGCTTGTTGACTTTCCCTATTTGTCGCCTAACCCTGCCGACGGCACTCGATGCCGTGAGCGCGGGTATGTGAAGGGCGGTGTCTCAGTGGAACTAGAGTAGTACTTATGGGGTTTGGTTGGAAGTATATATAGATAGTATCATGTATTACTTCCCCTTGTCTTTCCAACGCCCGTTTCGTGCCCCGCTCCCCGTGCTCTCCTCGCTTCTGATCTCGCTTAAATTAACGGAGCAACCCGCACCGTTACACTCAAGTCACATAGCTGAGACGAGATGTAGACACCTCACAGTACAAGCCCCCCACTCTGGATTGAGCCGCCAAGTGAATCGGTGTTACACCACAATTACCACAGTATTGAATGCATTTTCAGTGAATCTCTACAACATCCTCCGGTATCTCTAAGCTCTCAAACGCCCCAACTAAGCCATCCGTCCCATCCACCACAGAAGCGCCCAATCGAACCACGCTATCCCTCACGAACGAGCTATTGCTCCGAAGTGGCATGACCCAAAACTTCGTCAGTTCGCCGTCCCGCAAAAGCATAACATGCAGCTGCATGCGTCCTCCGCTCTCGACTGTCCGCGCTACGCGGTCCAGCCACTCAGGCGCATTCTCGCCTTCAAGGTCGATGAGGTGCGTGCCGATCTCGACACCCCCATGCCTGTAGTCGAACATGGTCCACGCCGGGCAGTCGGGGTTGTCGCGCAGGATCGGTACCTGGTCGAAGAGGATCTTTCTCCGCGCTTGGAGATAGTCGTGGTGCAGGAGGAAGCGCAGGAACGCGCGGTCGCGGGAGGTGAAGCGCTCGTCGACGACTACGTACAGTGTGAGTTCCGGTTACGATTCAAAACTGGTACCTACATCTATACTGGTCTCGATGCAACGGGCACGCAGATCGGTGTGCACCCTCGTGCCAGTCGGCGGTCTGGCATTCTCTTGAACAGTAGCGGAAAGCCTTGCATCCAGAGCAGCGCTTGAACTCCGTCTTCGCGCCGATTTTGCAACACTAAGAAATGTTTACTTGATACCGCTCGAAACAACGCTGCAGAAAACACACCTTTGGATTGTCGCAACCTCTTTGGGACACTCCGTTTTGGGCGTCGAAACGCTGCATTATCTCGAGCCGAAAGGAAAGCAGCTCAGCAAAAGTAGACCATTCGTTGAACATGGGTGAATGACGGAAAGGACCAGACGAAGCCACTGCGTGAGCCTCCGGGAATGCTTCTGAGATTCCCCGCAGAACGGTGTAGTAAACCGTGGCGGGGCCGAAGCTCTGGACGAGGAGATATCTGAAGCGATTATCTGGAGCCGTCGGATTCCGGCCTCGACGAAGTAATGTGTTGCTTAGACCAACGAAATGCTAAGGAGACAATGACACTATTCCCACCGAGTCATCCCTTGGTGGCACGGTGGCGGTGATTCCTGAAAAAAAAGAGAAATAAAAGCAAGAGAGAGCAAGGTGGTGGCACACGAGCGACGAAACCAGAAAATAAAACAAGACGGCCGGCGGGAACAAGAATAGCCGGGAACAATACCATCTGATCCCGCCACTGATCGGTGATCCCTGTGTCTCCTGACTTGTTCCTGGTGCTCGCGCTCGATCGTTAAAGAATGTGGCTGCACAGCAAGCGAGGTCTCAGCTTTTGGATAGACAGCCGAATACAATAACAATGATTCCTTTTTCTACATTTATTCCCGTTTGGGTGTGGTCACAGCAAGGCCACAGACGCATACCTTCCTTCTTTCACCATGAACCCTGACACCGAAAACCCCAGCCAACCACCTCCGTATGAGGTCAATTTAACTGGGCAGGCGACAGAGAATCTCTCAGGAAATACCGACGAAGCTCAAGACTTGAACTCACCGCCGGCGTACGTCGCAAGCACAAAGGAGAAGACCCCCGAGTCCGATTTGGAACGTTCTCGTCTGGAACGCTCCCGCCTGGAACACTACCATCGGTTGCAGGAGGAGCGAAAATACTGTGAGTGGTAGATCCCGCGGCACGGCCATATGTATTGATCTTCGCAGGTTATTACCGTGTCTACGCTCCAGATGGGGCGATCCCTTCGAAGGACCCCGTCGATCCGCAGAATCCATATCTCGCCCGTATCTTGAAGACATCGCTCCCGTTCGAAGAATACAATGCCACCGTGGCGTCTCTGAAACTTTTCCTGCTCAAAGAGCAGACTCATCTCCGTGGGCGGGAGGGGGCAGATTTGTTTCTTACACCGCAAGCATATGCAGGCCTTGCGGAAAAGGAACCGCCTCACTGGCGCGCTCAATATAAGACGGTGGCACCGATTCTTGCGGGCTTCAACCTGATGAACAATGGAACTGTGGAAGCACCCTTCGCGCTGGTACTTCGAGACGATATGACGGCGGATGAAAATGCCACAATCGAGAAGATGCTGGAGGATACGTCAAAAAAGAATCCCAGTTACCGTGCGTTCTTATCCTCTATTTTTTGTTCCAAGGGCGCCTTATTTATGGGTCGTCAACCGACAGTGTATTATCAATTGCGTACTCGGACTGGCAAGGGCATCTCGAAGACCGGGAACTTTCTCGGAAACCACCCAAACCTAGGACGGATTGACAGAACATTCGTCTCCCCTCCTCACGGTTCCGCCACACTCCTGCGCTACATCGCGAAGGTGGAAGGCAAACCGATATATACCTACTCGGAACTGCACTGTGGTGAAGAAGGTATTTGGGCGAAGCAGGCGATTGAGGGCCCTTTCGCTCTGTTGAAAAGATCTTCGCCTTTGGGGTGGACGGAAGACAAGCCAATGATTCTCGTAGAGCCGGAGCGCCGGCGGGAGTTGTTCAATCGTCCCTTCACAGTCCTTTCCGGACATCGTGCTGCGGGCTGGGTGTGTTCTGAGTTTCCTTACCTTCGTTCTATTTCTAATCGATGAACAGCCTCATGGTCATGATCCAACTGGTCTTCGTGCCGACAAGTGGAAGCGTGGGGACCTGGGTTTCACCGACGGCTTTATCACCCAGATGTATCCCTTCATTGCCCTCGACATGGTGCACTGCAATATCGACAGCATGTGGGGATGTAAGTGGTGTTTCCACATTCCAGACGTCTATTTACATAACCTTTCAGATCTTCCTAAAGGTAATCCGCTGCTCCTTGTTGCTTCTCACCCTGATTCACGCCATTCCGAACATCAGATGATATCAAATTGCTCGACGAGTAAGTTACAGTCCCGTGGTTCAACTGTCAAGGGTAATTGCGACGAGCACGACTTACCCTCAGGCGGAGTTTTATCTATATTAATGTGATGTTCATGAATCCATATTCTCTTCCTTATATCTTCCAAGAGATTTAGACAGACGTGCATGAGACGCGATATGGATCCTGTTTGATTCCATATTCCTTTTTCTCTGTCTGTGGTTGGGAAGATAATCAAGCAACCGGCATAATTTGAACCAAAGTTTGCAGGGATTATTTCGCCTGCAATTGCGACGGAAATGGGCAGAGTCACGACTTGGATGCGCCCGCGGGTGTAGTTGAACAGTGTGTACGTCATGTTGTCATCGTCGCCGGGGAACATCGGTGGGACCAGGATTTTATTCCTAGTTTCGAGG
Organism: Mycena albidolilacea; assembly: GCA_029282495.1. Taxonomy (NCBI): domain Eukaryota; kingdom Fungi; phylum Basidiomycota; class Agaricomycetes; order Agaricales; family Mycenaceae; genus Mycena; species Mycena albidolilacea. The sequence continues at coordinate 227,702 of JARIHO010000110.1, read as the reverse complement.
TAATCATGATGGATCAGAAATCACAAGAATGTCCGCTCGCGGGCCGTTACACGTTCGTCGAGATCTGCCGTGCGTGTGAATTCGGTGCTTAGTACTTAGTACGCGAAACGAGAAATCAACCTTATACTGTTCCCGATGTACCCCGCACGTCGACCGATGCCCACTCTCGTGCCAGTCGACGCTCTGACAGACCTTTGAGCAGGAACGGAACACCTTGCACCCGGAGCAGCGTCTGAATTCTGTCTTCGGCCCCATTTTGCAGAACTGAAAGAAAATTTTGATCTCTTCCTGGCGGCAGACTCACAAAACTCACCTTGGGATAACCGCAGCCTCTCAGCGAAACCTTAGTTTCGTCGTCGAAGCGCTGCATGATTTTGAGCCGACAGGATACAATGTCGGAAAAAATCGGACCATGCGTTGAAAACGGGGGAATGGAGGAAGGCTTCAGAGGAAGCTCATTTTTCAACCTCGGCGAATGCTTCCGAAATCCCGGACAGCACGCTGTGGTACATGGTACTAAGAGCGAGTATCTGGCCAATGAAAAACCGAAATCGCTGGTCCAGTGGCAGCCTCCAACGTCGATGATGACTTGAAAGAATCTGTTTCTCGCGGCGTCAGGGACCCTGTGCAGTCCGCCTAATGAGAGAAATATGGAAGCGAGAATCTATACGATCGTCTCCAATGACATCCCTGGATGGAAAGCCGTCGTCCGAGTGAGTGCGCGTAGAGCCACGGTAAGGGATTGAACAGCGTTGCGAGCCGGCATCGCTGCACATAGAAGTGAGAGTTTTCCGCTCGGCTTCTCGGGGCGGAATTCGTCAAATATCACCACAAACTTCAAGGCACTCAATAATAATTCGTGATCCTGCTCTGAGAGTGGAGAGGGAGAAGCCAGAGATATTGTCTTCAGTACCATTCCGGCGAGAGTGTCCAAACCTCCCGCACCCTCGATCATGTCCTGACGGTAAAGCTTTGCTTCCTCCAGGAACGTGAATGAGAACTTGGATTGTAGCCAGATCGCGCACGAATCACCGGACCCGAGAAAGATTTTCCACGCATGGACCAGCACCGCAAAGAAGCATGGAGTCGTGACCATTGGCGCACCTGCGATCTGGGGCAGCGTTGTGGAGAACATGATGAACTCCAGAAATAGCTGTCTGCCCCCAAAATGGCTTACGTCGGGCAAATAATCCTCGGATGTCAAGACACTCCGCATCCAGACAAACGCACGCAACCATTTGCGCGTCAGACGGTATTTTAAGGCGGCAAAGCAGTGACAGGGCCATCCCAGCCGTGTGCAGACTATTGCCCGATGCTGCAGTGTCGAGTTCCTCCGCCTTTGGGATGCGGTCGGGATCGAGGGAAGCGAAGAAGACAGGAAGGAATCGGCTGAGGTTGGCTTATTTGATGATTCTGGTGAGCTCATTCATGTCGTCGACGGAACAATCTACGGCGCATGCGGCCGTTGCAACTCTCTGGAAACACTGGTGAAAATGTGTACGGTAGAGAAGATCGGACCAATCCGAGTGGAGAAAGGCAAGCGGTTGAGCGCACTGGGCAGCAGAATAGACAGAACATTGACCATGGCTGGAGAGAACAGAAGATTTTGAGGTGCCTGTGGAAATATCGAAAACGGAGAGGGGATTGAGCAGACGACTCCTGTTTCAGCGTAAATCAGATCTAAGACGGTGAAAATAGCGGACAGGGGAGGATAGAGAACAGTTGGCACTGATCCCGCGACTCAAGTTCTACAGCAGCTTCTTCGAATGCGTTGCCACCCTTTTTCTCGTTGAATATTCCTGACGCCAATGGAGTGCTAAGTATATCGACCGGTCGAGGAGGATCGTGGTAATGCTGAAAAGCGGCGGGAGCTCCGTCTGAAGCTGCGTCGATTTCTTGGGTGATCGATTGAATTCGAATCTGCGGCATGGAGCTGACGGTGTGCTGAGCGGATTAGTAGCCAACGGCAGCGGTTTGTTCGATCTTCAAGTCGAACGTCTGGCTCCTCAACATTACATCGGACGTTGGTCAAAACTATGGCGGTCCGGATGCACATTTATTCGGCCGCAAAACTTTTCGGTGATGTCGGAGTTTCCGCAACAAAAATAGCTGTTTTGACGCCCTCCGCGCTAAAAAGAGATCAATCAATCAGTCAGTTTCTTTTGCGCGCGAATCAATGATTCCCGCAAAACAAATTTGAACCGCCCGCAAAACTTTTCCACCCGCAAAACTTTTTTTGACAGTTCCGCATAATCAATCGGGGTAACTTCAGGTATCCGTTTGCAAATGCAGAGCAGTATTTGATTGAGAATACACAAGTGCTATGAGTGATAAATATTAGGCAATAATCAAGAGTCAGTGAATTACCAATGAATGTGAGAATCACATTGAACTTATTGGTCCTTGAGAGTGCGTGAGTGGACTGTGTACTGTACCTACTTAACATCAGCTGGGCCAGGTTTGCCTCTGATTTGTGGGCACAATAGAAGAGACCAGGTTGCTCTGGGTTCACCATCTGTTCTTGAATGAATATTGACTGTGAAATTCAAGTAGATCCGGTATCAAGTGAGGAGACAAGTGTGAACAAGCTAATCCAAGCAAATCAAACGACATCACTGAGCCCAAACCAGCAGAAGAGACCGGAATGGAGGTAAAAAATAGCAGCCACAGTTCTAGTACGAAGGTGACAGGGATAAGGAAATTCAGGCTTGATGATCTCAATGCTTTCATGGTTAGTGATATGACCGATAGGGTTTTTTCCCTTGTAAGCATACGGGACAAAGACCGTGTTGTTGGAGTTCCAGGCAATCTTCTCAATATTCACATGGGTTGGCATCAATCTCGAGCATGTTGGATCTGCACTAATTATGGCTTTCCGCCTTAACCACTTTGAAAATCTCGCAAAGCATTTTGGTGGCCTTAGCACTCTGTCTCAAGGTTCAGGGTTGCATGGCATCAAACACAGGCAGCCATCGATCAGAGATGGTTGTCATTGAAGGAAATCCGGGGTTTATTGTCAATTGTCAGATGTCAGCGAGGGGTTCCAGCGAGTCCTGTTGGCCAGAAGATTGAAGACAATTATTGAAACCAAGAGGAAAGCACTTCTGGTGAGTAGCCAATGATACAATAACCGTGACGTTAACTTGGATTCAGAAGAATGTGTGCTTTAGAAAAAAAACCGGTGTCATGGACTGTCTGCATTTGCACACAGTGAACAGCGAGCTCAAGCTTTGTGACAGCAAACCACACTGGCTAACCAGTAGCTTGGTTGTAGTCCACATGATATATTGAAGTGCAATACTGATTGTTTTCTGATTAACCAGACCAATCCCAGGCTCTTTGTCAGTGTGAAGCAGGCCTGGATACACTTACCAGTTTCAATGGACCCTGAGAGTGCCAAATAGTTCCTTTGAAGTACACGATACCATGCCCATTCTGGTCACAGGTTTTAATTTAATTCGTTCACATGAAGGGCATGTAATTGAGACAGTATATCTATGTTGGCTAGTGCCAGTTTCAACACTAAAGTTGTATGATAGGAATGAATCATGGTGTCTGGATCTCATTCGGGATATTTGCTGAATTGGTGATCACTCGAACATGCCCGAGATTGCCGAGGGAGGTTGGAACTCTGTCAACATAAGCCCATTATATCATGGCACACTATAACTCACTTGCAATGCATTGAATACATCGAATTTCCAACACAGGAATGCCTACATACACCTTCACAGAGTACTGGAAGCCAATGAATCGTGCTCTCAACATCTAGAGGACTTGCAACCCTTGGGTTGAGGATGCTGACCCTCATTCCAGCTGTGTGACACTCAATTAGTTGCTGAATATCTGGAGAATGTCCGACCAGTAAATACCCAGAGTATGTTTATAACAGTTCCGCAACCTGATCTCTTCTATTGTGCCCACAAATCAGAGACAAACCTGGCCCAGCTGGTGTTAAGTAGGTACAGTATACAGTCCACTCACACACTCTCAAGGACTAACTAATAAGTTCAATGTGATTCTCACATTCATTGGTAATTCATTAACTCTTGATTATTGCCTATTAATTCTCACTCATAGCACTTCTGTATTCTCAATCAAATACTGCTCTGCATTTACAAACGGATATTTGAAGTTACCCCGATTGATTATGCGGAACGGTCAAAAAAAGTTTTGCGGGTGGAAAAGTTTTGCGGGCGGTTGTAAAAGTTTTGCGGGCGGTTCAAATTTGTTTTGCAGGAATCATTGATTCGTGCGCAAAAGAAACTGACTGATTGATTGATCTCTTTTTAGTGCGGAGGGCGTCAAAACAGCTATTTTTGTTGCGGAAACTCCGAAATCACCGAAAAGTTTTGCGGCCAAATAAATGTGCATCCGGACCGCCATACAAAACTATTAGTGAATCTGCACAAGCGGTAAATTCTGCAATCCTGCCTTCACACCTGCTTCTCCGTGCTGCCCAGCGGACGGTAGACGGGGCAAGGCATCTCTAGCCCAGGGAGTATTAGCGCGCAGGGGCACAACCCAGCATCGTTCATTTGCACCGTCACGCAAGACCACAACATGCAGCTCCATACGTCCGTCACTCTCGGAAGCTTGCGACACGCGTTCGGACCACAGTGTTCCATTCAGAGAAGGAACCTTTTCGAGTGCAGCGGAGATGGGAAATGTCTCGACTCTCGTCGGCCCGTCGGCATAGTCGAAAAGCGTGAAAGACATGGCTTTGGGATCGTCGCGTAAAATCGGTATTTGATCCCGGAGAATATTGGCCCTCGCTTGAAGATAATCGTCATGAAGGAGAAATCGCAGGAATGCCCGTTCGCGGGACGTGAAGTGCTCGTCGGTGTCTGTATGATGCGTAAACTTGGGAGCGGTTGATGTGCAACGGGAACCTACTTTGATACATGTCGCGATACGTGGGGCACGCTCTTCGATGAGTACGAAGCCAGTCGCCGAGCTGGCAGTTCTTTGAACAGTAATGGAAAGCCTTGCATACAGAACAACGTCGAAACTCCGTTTTCTCCCCAATTTTACAGCACTAAAAAATTATTTGGTTGTTTGAATTGTCTCGCAAGAGGGCCTCCAGAGAGCTCACTTTTGGATTGTCGCAGCCTCTGGGCGACACTCCGGCTCGGTCATCAAAACGCCGCATGAGCTGGAGCCGACGAGACACTATGGCCGAAAAGGCGGACCATATTTCGGAAAACGGTGAAACGCGGAAAGACTCCGAGGTGGCCAATTTCTGCACCTCGTAGAATGGTTCCGAGATTCCGCGCAGCACGGTGTAGTAAACGGTGCAGGGAGCGATGATTTCGTGAAGGATAATCCCAAGAGGTTCTGGCAACTGTCGCGGTGCATTCGCGATGATACTGTGGAAAAATCCGTGTCTCGCAGCGTCGGGGATCTTTTGATGTCCGCCCGGTGACTGAAATATCGACGTGAGAATCACCGAGATTATTCCAATGGCAGATTTCGATTCGATGTTCGTCGCGGGGACGAGAGTGGAAAGGGCGATTGTAAGACATTCGACGATGTTCCGGAGCGCCAATGCCGCAGATAGAGGCGGAACGTTTCCCGGCGTCAAGTTTTCACTCAGACGGTCAAATGTCCACACAAAGTAGAGGGTATTGTACAAGAGGTTGTAAGCGCCAATAGAAATTGAGCTCCCTTTGAGGGAGGAAGGAACGGCAAGAGAGATGCTGTCAATCACGAGCGCGGCCAGAGCATCCAGGCCTCCGGCGCCTTCGATGATTTCCTCGCGGTAATGAGCGGTGTGGTCTGCATCCAGCAAGAACGTGAATATGGAATGCAGACCGAGTGCCTGTCGTCCCAAATCCTTGATTTCGAGCACCAACATCCAGGCATGAGCCAGGATTGCCAGAAATCCGGGAGTGGTTCTCGTCAGTGCCACGGAACATTGGGTGAGTGTTTTTGAAAACATGATGAAGTCGACGCAGAGCTGGGGTCCGGGGAATTCAGTCAGACTGGCAAAGTATCCTTCGAATGCCAGAATAAACTGTAACCAGACGAGGCCCCGCGACCATAAAGCCAGTTGCGCCGTAGAGGGTATGTCAAGAGTGCAAATCGTTCCCAGTGCCTCTCTGGCAGCGTTGACGACATCCCATGAGGATGGAATTTCGAGGTCGTGTGGCGCTGGGATACGGGTGGGATCAAGGGCAGCAAAAAAGACGGGGAGGAATTGTCCGCGCTTGGTTACTGGGGTGTTGTTGATGATATTCTGCATCTCCTTCCTATCATCGAGCGAACAACCTGGCGCGCATACAGCGTTTGCCACCCGCTGGGAAGTATTGTCAAAGTGAGCGTGGAGTAGGAGGAGTATAAATTTACTCGGATTGACAGAGGCAATCGCTCGAGGGCACTCGGCCGTAGGACATAAGGAACGTCCGCCATGGGTGAAAAAGGAAGCGGCGGAGTTTGAAAGATACGGAGTTTGAAAATAGACGGATCACGCCGCCGGTGATGGGAGATCAGGATAGTTCGAACCAAGTTCGAAGTCTGAGATTCTTTTTATCTTGCCTGGAAGTATTTGAAGGAAGCGTTGAGAACCGCATCCACGTCGGCAAAGTCGGTCCTACCGCAACGGGTAGCACCCGGGACGACCCGCACCGACCGTACCTTATGACGACATATCGAGCGGCCTGGGCCGAGTCACGCGGCGGCCTGTGGCGTCATCTCGTCGATTTTGTGCGTTATAAAGTCGGGAGATGTACGCTTTCCGCCTCCTAACTTACTTAAACAATGTCGACCGGCCACATCAAGGCAGTCCTCTTCGACTTCATGGGCACTTGCCTCAACTGGCACTCCAGCATCCTCCCCGTTCTTCCCTCTGCTCTTTCCCACGATGTGAAATCCGACTTCGCACTCGAATGGCGCCAGACCTATTTTGATGCCAACACCGCACGCATCAGCAATGGCGACCCGCCAGAAGACATCGACATCACCCACCGACGCACCCTCCTCGCTGTGCTCGACAAGCACCCAGAAATCAAGCCGCTCTTCACGCAGGACGTGCAGGAGAAGGCCGTCGCAGCATGGCACGCACAGAAAGCATGGCCCGACGTAGCCGAGGCGCTGCGGAAGCTCAAAGAGGAGCGTGGGTTGGAGATCTACGTCCACGCAAACGGGACGACGCGGCTGCAGCTCGATATCGTGCGTTCATCCGGCCTGAAATTCGACATGTTGTTCTCGAGCGAGTTGTTGGGATGCTACAAACCCGCGCCAGAGAACTATCGGAAGGTATTGTAGCTGCTCAAGCTGCGGGCAGACGAGTGTGTCACGGTGGCTGCACATACTTCTGATTTACGCGGCGCAAAGGCTGTCGGGATGAAGACGGTGTATGTGTGGAGGAAGACGGATGATATATGGGAAGATCAGAAGGTCATCAGGAGCGAGAATGATGCGTACCTTGAGGATATGCAAGAGTTAGATGAAGTAATTTCAAAGTTGTGATTAGTATTGCAAGTCGATATTCTGTGCTATTCTGTGGAGTTTCGAGCCTTCGAAGACCATTATTAGAGCGTGCAGGGAGTTGGACTCGGGACTGCGATCATAATCTACTCGCCTTTCGTCAGCCAACAGCACGAGAAGGAGTAGAATGAAACTCAAGAATACCAATCGATCTTGTTGCCCTTTCAAAATAAACGAGTCTCGGAGAATTGTGCCGAAAGAGGAAAGAAAAATCAATTCGGCCTTGGCTATGGTCATTTCACATCGACGGGCTGAAATTACCACAGACGTGGGTTTCACAATGATCCTCGACTCTCTCATTTTTAACAACTCTGCTAGATGGATTTCAAGGTCGTCTGGTGGGATACGATTGGGATCAACGACGGCGATAAGTGGTAAGCGGTGGCTCCGGTGATTTGGATTGGGGAGAAGGGAGGTGCGGATGTGGGAACTAACAACGATTTTAAACTGTTGTTGCCCAAGTCAATGGAATCCTCACCAGAGACAGCTGGGGGGACAACAACATCCCAGTCACCCATGGAACCGCCGTTGCCCTCGCCTTCGACGTCAAGGGTTCCCGATTGAGAGGCCCCACTTACATCTACATCGTTTTCCTGGTCCAACAAATCAGATTGGATGTCTGGTTCAACTCATACTTTTGGGAAGGTGATTACGACGAGAAGGTATCAGGGAGCGCTCCAACCTTCCAGCAAAGGCATTCCAACACCATCTAACACTATCGATTCTCGTTTGTGGTCATCTTCGTCACTGTGGAAACCATCAGGTCCGAATTGCGCACATTTCGCTGATGGTTGGGTCCAGCAGGTCAATCAGATCTTCTCGTTGACGGAGCCATTCCTTAAGGTCATCGAGGTCGACCCATGGAGTATCAGAGAACAATTGCGGGTGCTTGGTCCTCAAAGTTTGTGGGAAATCACTGCGATTATAGGCTTGCATCGAATGGATGGTCGAGGAACGGGCCTCATCCCAAAACAGCTGCAGAAACGTGTCGGGGAGGCCTTCGAGCTCCACTACTGCTGTTGGCGGATGAGTTTGCACCCAGGCATACAACGCCGCAAATCCATAGTCCTGTTCCTTGTCCTGGCGCCGACAAGTTAAATTTGTTCCTATTACATACAGTAGTTACACTGCTTGGTGTTTAAATACTTGGTACTGAATGAATTCCCCGCGTGTTCGCCGAGGGGCTATTTTTGAATATTCAGTGCGGGGCATCAATTCCAACAATTGCGTGGCGCCGCAGCGGCGAGAATGTGGGGAAGGGAGCTGGATAGCGGATCAATAGTGACGGCATCCACCGCCAAGTCACGATAGCCGAGTGGTGTGTCGGGTGTCCCGAAATTGTGTCGGATTTCCTGAAGACCGTGTCGCCTGCGGCAAAATGTGTTGGATTTGCTTATCTGTTTTCCTGGATGTGTCGGATCTACTGATGTTGGACAGTTGTGTCGCTGTGTCGGGCTTTGTACATACTCCCAACTCCGGAGCGAAGTGGAGGCACATCTTGTGGCCAGCCAAAAAATGTTAGCATTACGGTAGGGGAAGTCGTCTTCCTAATCATTGTCGGGGACCTCGTTATGCATGAGGTGAAACTTTGATTGCTTGTATTTGATGTGCGCCGACAACACCACAACAGCTCCACCAGTTACGTCGCCCTACACACACTGAGGCCACTTACTCCTCCGAGGGGCCGGCTCGACAAACCAGAAGCTCAGAAACATCATCCTGCGCATCGGTGAGCCAACCAGAAGAACGAAAAAGGAATTCAGAGGGAGCTTTCGTAGCCTCGCGATAAGATGTAGACTGGGTTTCGCTGCAAGCAGATCGTGAGACACACGTCTGCGTGGTAATGGCAGTGGACATGCTGGCCTGAATCTTCTGATGAGCCGTGCTCGGGGCTTCTACGTTGTTGGCATCAGAGACTTTCGCAGATGCGGTCCGGTTGCGTGGTTTGAACGCCATGATAGGATGAGCGGAAAAAAAAAAAAAAAAAGACGCGTCCAGACAAAGGTGTACGTGTGTGAGGCGTATTGTTTTCCTCGGTAAAATCATGCACATTTTATAGTAATTACATTTGGAGATAAAGATATAAGTCCATAAGGTATAGATTTGATATACCGGGAACTTCACAGCGCTAGGGGCAAGCAGGAACCAATAGAAAATCGCCAGCAAGAGAATTATATTCGCGCTCACGGTCCCCGTTCGCTTAAACAGCGGTCAAGGGTCGAAACGCTATTTGTAATGATGGCCGTCCATTCCCAGCTGCCGTGAGAAAAGTATGTCGTTTGTCGTCCGTAGTACAAACCCAGTATGTACAAAATAGCGTCAAACGAGTGAAGAAAAGTCACTTCACCCTCCCGCGAGGTCTTATACTACTCAAATACCACTCCACTGACATCTCCGATACCTCCAAATGTCCAGCACTGTGATCCGCGCATATCCCCGCGCCTCGCAGCGCGCACCCGAATACCGCCAAACGCTAACAATTTGGACGGGGGATATACATAATTGAAAAAGGAAAAAAAAAAACCGGGAAAAAAACAGAGAAGGGCAAAAAGGGCGAAAACGGGCATGAAAAGGGGCACGAAAAAGGCCTATTGAGGGTATAATTGACAGTCGCTTGTCTGTTAAGCCTTGTGCAGAGCCCGGCAAGATCCATACCAGTATGACGGTAATTAGAAACAGACCCCATTTAGTTTGCACCGTTGTCAAATTCGTCTTCCAGGCAAGCAAGCAAGTCGGACTAGACGGGGTAGTCACCTCATCTAAGTCTGCATATCGGTCCAGACTGCGGAATGGAGAGTGCATGTTGGATCCGCCTGATGTTCATTCCCTCTGTACCATGATCGCACCCTCAGTACGTACAGCGGCGTTTCGGATAGCGTATAAGTCGCTTCGCAGAGATTGATGAATGATATAAACGTAAGCGGCCCTTGGATACTTAATAAGTCAGACGAAGACGGCAGAATTGACAGTTCGGCCCACGCTATCCAAATGTCCCTCCCAGCTCTAGACACAATTACCGGGTAAGCTTTGTCTTGCTCTTCTGCCCCCTAGTTAATTTTGGCCAGTAGGTGCCTTCTCGTTGCGACCTGGGTCAGCTCCGTGAGCCGCGGCTTTTCTGTGCACCCCAATGTAACCTGATGTGGGCCGCAAGCTTCTGTACATGTCCGAATTCTATCAGGGTTTGTACTACTTTCGCCATTTCAAGAAGGATGATTGGAAGCTCAAGGTGAATCCTTTACGCTTACGGCCGAATTTTCCCCGGACCCAGTTTTTATTATCTTTTCTACAGACACTGGTCACGGTCGCCTTGCTTGTTGACGCGGTGTCCATCGTCGCTGACTACAGCAGCGTGTACCTCGTGAGTGTTCGTGTTCTATATTGGACAGCTCAGGACAGTATTACCGTCGATATAGTACACGATTACACATGCCGGTATGTCTCGGACCTATCTTCCCCCCTCATGGCCTACTGGATGCTTGCAGGCGATCTAGAGTATCTTAGCAACATACATTGGGTACGTCAATTTCACACGTATCCTGAATGAGTTAGCCATAACCACCTAGCCGATACCATTATATTCCTTTACCACCGGCGTGCTCGGGGCGTTGGTCCAAAGCTTTCTACTCATCCGATATTGGCGCTTGTAAATGCTCCATCCGTTTTTCTCAATAGTTCGCTCAATTTCAGCAAATTCCAGTATCCGAAACTCACTCATTTCTCTTGTCCTGTCTCTTGGAATAATCATCACGGTATGCAGATTATTGTTTCTGCGCATCGCTCCATGCCAACAGTATCGCTGCGCAGTTTGGCGCCGTGTTTACAACCAGTTGCATGACCACGCTGTACCCGTCCTTCAAGGACCGCCTGAATATGAGGGTTCCCGTAGAGTCCGTCCTTTCTCCCTTTTCTGCCATTCATACGTTCATTCACATTTCGTGCAATTTTAATTTACTTAGGGTCTGGTTGGTAACCGGGGCCGCTGTGGACGCCGGCATCGCGTTAGCACTGCTCTGGGAGTTCAGGAAGGCCAGCGGAATTCTGACGGAGGCAACGGGGTGCGCAATATCGCAAATCCTGTACCAACTGCATGGCTCAGGTATCATCAGCATACTCGATCGGCTGACCGCGGTAATAATCCAGAGTGGCGCTGCGGCCGCAACACTGGCCGGGGCGGCTGCAATTTCGTAAGTTGCACGAACTACTCCAGGTCGTCAATCGAACATACGGGATCACGATCCAGGTACTCCACTGTCCCGGAGAGCAATCGTCTGTTGTTCGAGTTGTATTAGCACTGCGCTCTAGCTCACTTGTCTCTGGCAGTCACCGGGGCTTTCTCGTTCCCGCTTGGACGCGTCTATGTCATCACTTTGGTCCGCTTTTTCCTCCCCATATCTAGATTGGTTTGGGATGTTGTTGACCATCACACAGCTTGCGAATCTCAATATTCGGAAGTCAGGAAGGTCTCTCTCCACGACAGTCGCGTCCTCGGATCCTGGAACGGCGTTGACATTAACCAGTTGGAATATTGACGATTCATGCGGTATTCGTGCGTTATCTCACACTCTTTCATTCCATTTGAGCATTCAAATTTTGAATAAAAGATGTCCACCACACCGTTCACCCCTCTGTTCAAGTCAGACGACTTCTCTGACTATCCGTAAATCTACACTAAGTTTCTTTCTTCAGGTCAGCCTTGAATATCCCGAGCAACCTTACTCCGCGGGGACATTCAAACATGTAAGGAGCAGTTGCATATGTACGCAGTGTTGACATTTAGAATGCAGAATCCTCAAAGCGCCGTTATAGTTTGAAAATGGACGGATCACGCCGCCAGTGATAGGAGATCGGGACAGTTCGAAGAACTTCGAACCACGTTCGAAGTCTGAAGTTCTTTTTATCTGGCCTGTGACATGCGTTAGAACCGTTTATTACTAAACTCCGAAATCAGAGTCTCAACTATTAGACTGCAAGTCTGCCACCTCTTATTTTCCGTTATGACATTCACCCGGCTCGAAAAAGGTCACAAGGCACGGACCAGACTCCGTGCAGTGAGGTCGACAATACGTTGGTCGCGGACAAAGAGGTTCCGGTCTAAATGTTCACGGGCCATAATTATAAAGACCAGGCCTACAAGTTTGACCACGATCACAATGTTTGGTGCCGACTGTATCAAAGGTATATATTGAGGTGGTTGCCCGGAGGTAACAAGTGTGCTGGCGGCCGCTACTGTCCACCGGTTGTTATCGGCGGCCGTTGCCGGACAGTGTATGACAGCGCCCATCGCTGAGGCCGCTGATTTGGCCGATCGCCATCCGGGCCGTCATACCGTCCATCAGTGAATACAATTGGTTTCCGCCGGCGACTGGTGGAAGGAAGGAAAGAAGGAAGTTGTATACCGGCGCGGTCCCATTAAGGAACAACCGGGGCCCGTACTACATACAAGTACTATTGTATGCTACGGATATCGTCACCCTTTCACCATTTCACGATCCGAGTCATATATCAGGTCTTTTTCGTCTTTTTATTTTATTTTAGAAAAACGAAATCTGATCATTTGGTCTGACTAGGGAGACTAGATCCGAGTACCCCATCAGACATCTCCCCCAGCTAAGTCGATAATAAAAAAGAAAAACTACCTGTGGGTTAGTGAGATGCATCATCCGGAGCCCCAGGGCGGCCTGGTGTCCAAGATCGAATATGAGGAGAGCAATTTTCATGAATATCATTCCAGCACGTTGTATGTATAGCCTGCAGGTCTAAAGAGTGGGATGGTCGAGTCATGTAATAGGACGTCGTAAGCGTACTTTGCGAGTCGCTGTATGATATCGAAATTCCCAGTCTGGATGAGATATCGTAGAAAAACGTCTGTTGAGGGCCACTGTCTCGGGATGGATGGTAAGGTGCGGTAGACGTCTGTGAGGAAGACCCTCCTCAAGTCCACAAGCGTCGGGGTGCTGCAGCCCAATAATGCATGCCCCTCGCTCTCAACTCCGCCAAGACAAGATCAGCAAAGTCCGTAGTTTTTTCATGTTCAAGACCATATGCAACCATTCTATCGGTGTCACAATGTCGTTTGAAACGCACAGGCCCTCCAATTAACTATTTCAACCATGGTCGAAGTTCTTAACCATTGAACTGCAGTAATGGACGCACGGGAGGCGGACGGCTATTCGGATGATGAAGAAGCAGATGAACCAGTCCGGACGCGTGAAAATTGGCTTCCTCTTCCCTTGTCAAAGATGCTCCTTGGCCGGCCGATCATCGCACTCGTCGCACAACATTTGATCGCGAGCAGCTGCTGATGGAACTGCTTGCAGCAGAACACTCTAGTGAGGAGCCGGACGACGGAGAGCTTTCAGGATCGGGCGATAATTACGAGGGTTAATAGGCAAACTTGTATGCACTGTCGTACTAGCTAGAGAAAAAAAAATTGGCCCTTAACTTGACCGTTAACTTGCTCCGTTAATTAAGGGTTAATTAACCTTGAACCCTTAGCTTCAAATTTCACCGTTATTAACCCCCTTAAGTTCCAAAACTGTGGAAATTCCTCACTGACCTAGCCCCTTTAAAAAGGGTGATAGTTGCTTGCTGTGTCCAAAGGAACAATTCACACAAACTTTTGAATAAGCTCTGCCCGTTCAATCCATGAGCAACTATGTATTATTTTCATTATATGTTCAGGATCCTGTGAGTGAGTCTTTGGATTGACGCAAATAGATTGACATGGATCTGATACCAGTGGAGTAGTGTCCGTCGAAGTCGCCAAGTCCGTTCGAACGGAATCAGCGGGCGTGTGTTGTCTCCCTTGTTGAACATCCATGGAGTGTTAGTCTCCTGGTGATCGGTTTCGTTGCCTTCGCCAAGTCCAAGCCCTGGCTTCGGTGTTGAATTTTCTCCTAGCTATATCGGGATCTATCTGCCGGACCTCCTACAACATTCTCATTTGCACCGGTAGATCCCAACTGTTAGCTCACACCATTTTTGTTTGAAACACGAACAGAGATTTTGGAGTGTCCAGGCATCAAAGATGTCTATCTGGGAGAATGTATTTTCAGAATACGGCAACGGCGCTCCCTGTCATCAGAAAAGACGCAGGCCGTGAAACCTCGCATCAAGTCATCCCTGTCCTTCCTCCATCCACATCATCGAAATGCCGGTCGTTGCTGCATTTGTGTATGGGTCCTTTGGAGATATCCAAGCGACTCTTGCGCTCACATACCGACTCTATGACATCCTTCGCAGCAGTGGCCTCGGACAACTATCTCAAGAAGTACAGAACGTACTCAGAGTCCTGGAGGCCTTCCACGCAAATACCGCAGCCCTGATACAATATCTCGGGACCGTTTCGTTCATCGATTTATCCGACCACGCACAGAGGATCGCCGACAAGATCTCCGCAGAGCTGCAGGCGTGCGAATCACTCATGGAAAAGCTGAAGGCCAAAGTTGCTAGCTGTAGCGGCTTCTGTGCGCGTGTACTGTGGGCGGTCTCGGGGGCGCAGGCGTTAGCGGCTTGGAGAGCCGAGATGGAAGAACATCGCAAGAACGTCAACATGTATCTGGAATCACTGCTCATGTGCGTTTCCGTCATTTTAACTTGACACGAATACCTGACCGCTGATGAAATGAGTAGTGTTCTTTCGTTTGAAGGCAGATCTGAAGTAAAAGAAATCATAACCAAAGTGAAATATCCTGGGACTCTGGTCAGGTAGGATCTCTCCTTGCCGTTCGATGTAACGCCCAATTCATGCATGCCGTGGGCCATCAGGGATGGTCTAGCAAGCCAAGTATTATCGAATGCCGAGTCCCACAGACAGCAAGTCGAGCACATGGGGACTGAGGTGGGGGATGTCAGGTCACAAGGGGACAATGTAGGGCCTCTGATCAGGTGGGTTCGAGGTTCGCTGTTGTAGGACCAAATTCATCATCCGTGGTTCAGTACCACCTCAAATGGTCTAGGGCGTCGAACATCAATTACCGAAGACCAACTCCACCAGTTCAGTCACAGCATGCGCCTCCACGATATATCAGTGGCTACGTTTTCCGTGACAGATCCACTGGGCCGACCCATACCGATCAGCTGGGACCACTGTCGTGATTTCAATGTGGGTGCTGTACTCTTGGAGAATAATTCCTACATATGTATTTACAAGCTTTTGATCGTATCCTGAAAGCCTATATGTTCAATCGGCCTGAGGCCGGGGCGGACTATGTCGAACGGGGCGACTACAATCTTGTGCGCCCTGAGGGCTCCGTCGTCCTGCGGGTGGATTTCTCTCGGACAGTCAAACCAGGCAGTCAGCTGGAAATGAGCATCATCAAACGACCCCAGTTTTCCCGCCCACCAGACATGGAAGAATGTCCTTATTGCGGCCACCAAAACCAAAACACACGGCATGCGTGGATCCACTGGTAAAGTGCCACAGGGTATGGTCAGAAGCACCCAGAATTTGACTATTTTGTTCAGTGCGGCTCCCCAGTGCGGACGCAGGTATCAAATCTCTGTGAATGAAGTTCAACAATTTTCTTTGAAAGAATATAAAATCGTCTACAAACCCACACCTTCGTACGATAAATGTCCATCGACTTCCTGCAGCTGAATTAATAATTGCGTCACAGGGGAGGACGAGGTCAGTGGCTGGCACAAGAGGAAGAAGATCCAGACATATTCCGCCTGGTCGAGGTCCAGGCTAGCGTTGTAAGCATTATGGAACCTCGAATCTATGCTTCTCTGACCGGCCTCAGTTAAAACTTGAGCCAGACGTGAGTTCTCCTGTTGTTTAATATGTGAACTCCCTCTGACTGGCACCGCCGACAGGACCGAAATAAACATGGCACTCACACCTGTAGTATTTGTGGAGCTGCCTTCATCGCTTTACCCGATTTCAAATGTATGGTGGTTCTTGTTTCGATGGTGTTATACTGATGCGCCCTCCGATTTTACGATAGCTCACCTCAAGGCGCATCTCCCGGTCGAGCAATATCCGTGCATCAACTGTGAGGCACGCTTCTTTACGCCGCAGGTCTTGAAGCGGCATGAGCGCACTTGCCTTGAGATTGGTCCAAGACAAAAAACAGTCGGTGTGATTGGAATCCGTGACAGGATTGGGTTATTGTAGGAGGAATGTTGTCGTTAATCTGTAAAGAATGTGAAACGCTGAACGTTGGTTGAACAACGGAAGCAACCGCCACGAGCGCTGATCACTCGTCAACGTCACCGGGTCGCACCTGACTTAAAGAGGTAAAATTCAACACTGCTCACCTCCGGCCTTTCCGTCCGTTGATTCGTACCCAAACCACTCGCTTTTGGATTGCGTTCAGGCTCAAGACATAGTTCCAGCAGCCTTCCTGTACTCTCTGGTATCTACAATAACACCTACAGTATGTATCTCACGGTTAGCCAACTCACTTAATAAATTTCAATATATACTAAAGTTTGTCTATCATCTCAATGTAACTTTATTCTAGAATCTAAAGGATAAAGTACCTGTAGGAGATATATACAGTAACAATGTTTGCCTACGCACCACGAAGGATTTGAACCCTGTCCCGCCATGGGGTGTAAGTCATATGCATTCGAACGGCGGTGTCTCAGACTGGCGCTATGGTGTGGATGTTGTTGGAAATACAAGCTTGACCCATGCGGACTTCTCATCATTTCAATATTCCTATTTCATCGTTGCTACTCAGACCTTGCTGCACCGTATTTTATTTCAACTTCTTGACCCACATATTTCATATTACTGATTCATGTGATATTCTGTTAGTTATAAAAGCTAGTGTACTTGTCGTAGCTACCTCACTGGTTTGCCTCGCAATTACTTCTTGCTTGCAAACAACCTCCTGAGCCAAATTCTACAGATGTCAAACACAGTCTGTCGTGCATGTGTTTTTTTACTGCTCGGATCTGCAGCTTTGTGATCTCGTCAGAAAATCCAGAACAGCTGTTTGCTTCAGTACTCGTATTCAGCTTTTCACCCGCAAGTTGCGATCATTCAACAGTCTAGTTCACCAAAAGCAATTCACCCTGCTTTAGCATGCATGAGCGAGGAATCGAACATCTCACCGTAGATTCCCTTCACAAACTACCGCAATTGACCAGCGTTCGTGCTCTACACAACTGGTGCTCCCTACTGAGTGCATGGACACCTAATCCTAGTTGACCATCCCGCAATCTTGCCGCTGCTGAAGTGCTGAAGCTAGGATTGAAGGTTCGCGCGACCTTTCGTCCCCTTGATTGTTGAACTTGTTCAACGTTGGATGATGAACCTATACTTAGTGCCTTTCACCTCCAGATCTAGACGCTACAACTGAAAAATACTCGTACCTCGCATGTTGTAACCTATGGGGCCTATGCGAGCCTATGCAGCACTAGGCAGCACTGTATAGTGCTCCATAGTGGGGCCATAGGTACATCACAGCCACATTTTGCTATGGAGTTATGGAGTGCTATGCCGTACTGTCAAGCCACTTCTGGTTTTCCTGATGTCATTCCATTACGCGTCATTTAGCCGGCGTGTGCCATACACTGCTTTTCCAAACGTACGTACGTACCTACTAGGATCGTTGGAATATACTCATGAAGTGTTGTCCCAGGACGAACTCCCGCGGTATTTTATAATAATGTCCAAGCTGGCTGGCCTGAATTTTCCGATGACACCAGCATTTGAGGTTTCAAACCACCTCAATAGTCCCCATTCACTCCAAATTCAAAGATAGCCTCGCGATAGCCCGGAATGCAACTGTTCATCCTACCGTTCTGGGTTGAGAACGGAGAAAAAAACAGGCTTTTTGATCGCGAATATGCACCAGCGGGGAATCGAACCCTATCTCGCCACTGAACTCGCAATGCATCGACCCAATCGGCCAGCGCATGCGCTTCGCCCCACTGGTGCTCCTGACTTCAGCAACTGTCTCCGCCTTACAATCCTGAATCAAGCTCGAACGATTCCTTAGCTACGTACGTACGTATGAGGTGGGGTAAGGCCGCAAGCGGCAGGTGCCGAACCTATTTTTTTTCCATATTTGTACGTGGGGATATTGTTCCCGTCAGAATGAGAAGAATAGGTCCACCGTCAGAATGAGATAAGAAGATATGCGAGCAAGGACATGTTTTTTAAAGTTGACTGCATTGCTGCAAACAGATTCGCTGGTTATTTATCAAGTCGATGCAGTTGAGTACAGCCGGCAGGGATTCGCTGCTGCCGCTCTTTCCGACCGCCACATCTTCAACGTGCGCCTGGCAAGGTTGATGAGCGATTGGAAGACAAGCTTGCCAATCGAGGTTCGTCGTGCGGAAACGCAGAGGTCATGGAGCACGGAGGAAATGCAGGCACTCGAGGAGGCAGTGGCAACATTGTATTGCCAAGCTTTCTACGACTACTTTGGCCGCGCGGCGGTGATACCCATGCGCACTGTTTCATCGGACGATATTTCTATGATGTACTAATAGTAGCGAACGACAATCCATATCACATACTTACTGACCGGCACAATCGGGCTGATCGAAAGGCTACTGAACTGGTACAGGTTAACGTTGCGGCCGAGGTTCGTCAAGGTCCGGAAGAGCGAGGAAGGGATAAGACAAAAATTGTGGAATACTGAAACGCATGTAGTCACCCTCCCTGTCGACCAACGCATGGAACTCATATCGATCCCGTGCATCGGACCACCTGCATGTGCATAGGACCATGAATAAATTGCAGAGTAGGTGGAGACGACTAACAACTCGAGGTTTGCACGCTGTCAGATATGTAAACCCCCGTTGGCAATTTCTTCCTATCTCAACACTCCTTACAGTATTTGCGCATTTGGTCATCAGCTGCGGGCCCGCGAAGCCCGAGTCTCTCTCTCTCACAAAACCAAGATTGTAACGTTGCAATTGCCGCAGCCGTACATCATCCAGTAAATTGTCCCACGATGGATTCCCGCGCACGAATCTTTAGTTGATTTCCGCAAGTTATGATTATCTGCGTTGCACTTGGGATGAATGTACATGGATATGTATCGTGTATTCAGCCAGACTCTCAGACCGTCCGCCACGTTCACGCAGCACAACACCAATTAAATTGTAATCGATGGCGTCGCAACCTTCGACTTAGGACAAGGACCTGGACCCGCAGCACGCGTACGGCACATGTAGTGGAGTCCAACGACATTCCGGGTTCAATCGTTCTCAGAATTCGAACCGCGGGGTGGTGCCACTGGCTGGTGGCAGTGTATTTCAGTTGTGAATTGATCCAAGTCCGAACATCCGAACGTTTAGTATTTTCTGCCAAAAAAAAAATATTGACGTGCCCGTCCTTCTGAGCCAGCGATAATAACTGTTAAATATGAATCAAGCCACTGAATTTCTGTACTATTTCTCGTAAACGCCCCCGACTTCCACAAAATTGCCAAAAATATTCACACCCACAGCGAGACTTGCTTTAAGTACTTGCCCAAGACTCTGAGGAATATGAAGGACAACGACAAGGACTGTCGATTTCAGCTGCCAAGGGAACAGCAGAAGGAAACTCACGTAGATGAAGACGGGTCTATAGTTCTGAAGTGCAACAACGGTGCTGTCAACGGCTACAACCCTACAATCGTCACAGCGATGAGATGCAACATGGACGTGAAACCTATAGGCTCAGGAACGATGGCAATGGAAATGTATTCGTACGTCGGAAACTATGTCATCAAGACTTCACTAGACACAGTGTTCATGTTCTCAGCTTTGTGTGCAGGAATAAAAGCTATAAAAGACTCACCTCCAAAGACAGAAGACGGGCAAGAAGACATAGAGGAGAGAAGCCGTCTGCTGATGGTTAAGACAGTGAACCAGCTGATAGGAAAGCGCGAGCTATCGGGCCAGCAAGTAGCAACGGAACTTATGAATTGGCCGACAAAGTACACAAACAGAAAGTTTCCCAAGTTCTATTGGACCAGGATGTTAAGGGAGATATGTCCGGCAGCGTTCAAGCCGAAAGATCTGGAGAAAGAACAAGTGCATCTGACAGACACTGAAGATCCGAACCATCATGATGGGCAGCCGGAAGACACCCTTTTAGAGAAGGACGCCGAGATAGCTGCTACAGAACAAGAGGATGAGGAGGACACAATCGTATTGAACGAGCACGAGCTGTTGAGGGAGCTTGACGAGGAGACCGAGGGCAGTGCGGACCAGAAACTAAAAAGCAGGCTTTACAACGATATATTTTTCAGGCCACCCACTCTAAAGAAAACGGATGCGTGGGAGCTGTTCACTAAATACGAGAAAAAGCCGCTGCCCAAATCCAAAAAAAGGCAGAAAGAGTACCACCGTTTTGCAGCATCGCACCCACAGTATACGAGCCACTGCATGAAGAAATTAACGGAGACGGAGCAGGAGATAGTACCTGTGCTGGTAGGGTTGCCGATACCCAGAGCCGATAAAGAAGAGGACAAAACCGCGTATCACATTGCTATGCTGGCACTATTCAAGCCGTGGTCGGAAGATACCGAGAGCCCTCTGAAGGGGTTGGAGACGACGTGGGAGGACGCATACATGGAGATGATGAGGGCGGTAAGCGTGGAACAGCGCCGAATCATTGACAATATGCAGCTTGTGTACAAGTCAAGGGACGCCAAAGACGACTTCTCAGCTGCAAGGAGGAAACGCGCAGCAGAACTGGCTCGTAGCCTGCCCTCAAACGAAGACCCCTTCGAGGAAAACGGGGAGGGATATGACCCTGTGTGGGAAAATGCCATGCAGAGCTCGCTCGACGAGGGACAGAACGAGGGCAATGGCGTGACGGATAGCATTGACACACTCCTGGTAGGAAAAGCCACAGCGAGCAGCGGTTTTTATCAAGGATCGGCAACACCTAAGAGCAGGATAGCAGCGGATGCCAAACAAGCAGACAAAGAGGACGCCGCCATAGCAAAAACATCTATGAAGGAGCTCGCAAAAAGAAGGGAACAGTACCTGAGCGAACGCTTCGCCAGAGTCACTGCCGGTAACGTCGAGGACGCTAGAAGACGGAGAGAGACGAACACCATTCCAGAACCGACGGTCACGTCTCGTGAAGAGGAAGAAGCACGCAAGGCAGAGCTGGTAAAGATGTACGCAGACGAGGGAACATCCGCAGAGACAGCAGGATGGTGCAGCTGGCAGAAGATCGCGGGAATGCTGGTGAAAAAACATAACTTAAACGATAAGCAGACACTCGCATTCCTGCTCTTGGCTGACCAAGTAGCAGCGCAAAGGGAGAGACCAGAGGGGACAAAACCGTTGAGGATGCTAGTAACAGGACCTGGAGGAACAGGAAAGTCAAGGATATTCGAAGCGTGGACAGAATACCACACACTGCTCGGTGTATCCGACAAAATCCGACTAACTGGGCCAACAGGGGTAGTTGCCAGCGACATTGGCGGATCCACCACCCATTCCGAGCATTCTCTCTGCGTGAGTAGGGACAATATGAAGGCCGACACACCGAGCGGGAAGAAAATCAGGCAAGCATTAGAGCAGAGATTGACAGGAGTAGAAACATTGATCATAGACGAAGGGTACTTCCTAGGTGCGGCAGACATGAGTGTTGTAAGCGAGTATTGCTCTATAGCAAAGGGTGTAACCGTCCATCCCTTTGGAGGCATGAACCTGATATCTTGCGGAGATCCGTGTCAGCTCCCACTGCCTAAAGCAGCTACAGTCTTCAGCAGAGAACTGGTGAACTGCTACAAGGCAAACCTACTCAACGCGGGCAACAAGGGCACCCAATATCTAGTCAAGGGTATCCAAGCTTGGCACCAAATAGACCACGTAGTCGTTCTCACAGAAATCATGAGACAGAAAGGAGACGACGTGCTGATAGACATATTGAGCCGGCTGCGCAAAGGCACCTGTACACAGGCAGACAAAGACATCCTAGACGAGTACGTGCTAAACCATGGAAAGCACTCAGACCAGACAAGGGAATTAATAGACACAGCAAAATGGACAGACGGAGAAGGCTGCCCGCTGATAACGTACAGGAACGAGTCGCGAGACATGCACAACGTCGAGATGGCGAAGACATACGGCAGGATAACCGAACAAGAAGCTGTAATGTACCATTCAATAGACACTAGAGGAAGAGGAAGGAAGCTGAGAGAGCTGAAGGGCATGGCAGCAGAGGCAGCATGGAGAGTACCCGTGAAGAATGTCCGGGACCTTCCTGGGAGAGTTCCATATCTGACAGGCATGCCCGTGTTCTGTACCGAGAACATGGCAACAGAACTGGGGCTATCCAAAGGGTGTATGGGAACAATAGTGTCTATCAGATATGTCGAACGTGACGGGAGGAGATACACCGTATCAGCAGAAGTCGACTTTCCAGGTTTCAAGGGCGACAACGAAGAACATCCCAACAGGGTGCTGCTAAGCACTCACAGCGAATCATTCCAGTTCAAGCTACCGAACTCAGACACAAAATACACGGCAAGGAGGAAGCAACTGCCACTGATACCAGTGTTCGCCTTCACATCACATAACTCTCAAGGAAGAACCCTTGAAAGAGCCTGCATAGACTTGGCGAGTTGCACAACGATCCAAAGTGCGTACGTGATGCTTTCCAGAGTCAAGTCGTTGAAGGGTCTGTGCATCTTGCGGCCATTCAGACTGGAAGCCATTCAAAAGCATATATCGGAAGAGCTAAGACAGGAGCTAGCCCGAACAGAGGAACTTGAAAAGCATACAATAGCAGTGAGCAGAACTCGTCTGGACTGGTACTATAGGGTGTTTCCGACGGATACGTTCCCGAGAGAGCAAGAGTAGGACCAGGAACAGGGCGGGGATTCCGCTGACGTTGCGTCTCGCGGCACCCCGCTGACGTTACGTCTCGCGGGATGGATGAGCAGCCGAAGGGGCACCGGAGGGAAAGGGAAGTCGAATAGCACACAAATGGGTAGAGCAAGCAGGAGCAAAGGCAATAACACAGCATATTACCATATAAGGGCAACAGTCCATATATAGGCATAAAATGTATTGCACAAATGCTCCGGGAGTCTTTATGTGGCGGAGGCTATGCAACACAGCCCCAACGATCTCATTGGCTATTGAAGCACCGCCTCATCAAACACCATTTAAGGCAAGAGAATGAACAGCATACATTTACGTTGGGAGCCAGAACCTAAAGGTTCGGCAATTATGCACTGTCTATGTATGTATTCATTCGTACGCGCCCCAACATAACACAAAAGGAAGGAAAGCGAAAAGAAGAAAGGATCGAGAAAGGATAAAGAAAAGAAATCGAATCGTAGCTGTAGCGGACCGGAACCGGGGGTACACTAGTAGAGGATGGATGGCGAGATAAAAGGATGGAGGGACGGATGATAAATAGGAATTTTGTGGTGAGCTGCGGCGCACTTCCCCTTCCTCTTTCCCCCTTCGGCGAATCCGCATATTACTCTTCCCTGGCTCCCACCCCCGCACACCCCTCCCTTCCCTTCCCTTGCCCCCTCCGGCTCCACCCGAGGGCAAAACAACGCCTCGCCCTACAACAACGAATCCAGCTTGCTCAGCACCTCCAGCACCGCCGCCACCAGCTCGAACCCCGCGTCCTCGTCCCCGCCGACCGCCTCCGCCCGCGCCGCGGCGACCAGGCCCCGGACACTGCAAGTCAGAATGAGCTTGATGAAGAACCGTTCGATGCGAATCAGGTGGCTTACCTCTCGCGCGACATGTCGTGTGTGGGGCCGGAGGCGATGGTGGAGCGTTTGCGCGGGGTGGAGGCAGTGGCTGGGAGTGGAAGGGTGGGTCAGCGTGGGTGGGGGAGGAACGGAAGGGGAGGAGGAAAGGAGGGAAGGGAGTGCAAAGATAAAGGCAGTACAGGGTGGAGAGCAAAGAGGGAGAAATGCGTGGGCGTCCGGGAAGAGGAAGAGAGGTGGCGAGGAAGGGAGTAGGTACGCAGGCATCGGGGACATCGACAGCGGGGAGAGACCATGAATAGCGGAAGGAGGGAAGGGAAGGCCAAGAAACAAGAAACAGCGCTCACCTCCGCCCGCACCGCCGCCAAACGGCCACACGCCAAACTCGCCGAGGATCTCGTCACATCTGGGGACGGGAACGTCAGTAAGCAAACGGGGGATAGAGACGAAGATGAGGTGCTTGAACAAAGGGAAAGGAGGAAAAGACAGAGGAGGGACGACATGGACCACCGGGTACACGCCGCTAGAGAATGTAGCCCCATCCAGTACACGTCGACGGCCCACTGGTCCGCCCGCTCGGGCGCAGCGTTCTCCTCGCGACGCTGTCACGCCATCGCCCTACGACATCCGATATGCCCAGAGACACCCAGCAGCGTCCCACACGTCCGCGCACAGCGCCTGAGCTCCCGGAGCAGCTCGCTGCTCTCGCCGATGCGACACGCTGCACACCCGTCCTCCCGGTCACCTCTACGCCCCCCCCCGGGACCTGCAATCGCAGCTGCACACGCAGACATACGTCGCACAGCCAGCACCGTGCTCCACGCCCGACCTGACACGCACCACGCCCGCCCTACAGGACACGGGGCAGCGCACCCTCGCTCGTCCCGCACCCTAACCCGCCGCAGCGTAAGCGAGACCGGGCGCGCACCAACCGACATTCCGTCGTCACCCGCCGCGTCGCACACTTCAGGGAGTACGTCTCCCACCCACCCCTGCGACGCGCTGCCCTGCCCTTGCGCCCCGGGGGCGGGAAGCCGCCCGGCCACATCCGACGCCCTCCAGCACCTCTCCTTGGCTCCACGTCCTTGAGTCTCATTCCCCCCTCCGCCGCGCACCGCGTCAGCTCTAGGGCTCCAAGGAGCGCGTCCACACCCACGCCCACGCCGCACATCTGCTCGTCCTCTTACCCCTCCCCGCCCCCTCCTCATCCCGCCCGCAGACAATAGACCGACGCGTCAAACCACGTACCGCCCAAACGCCCCCTCCCGCTCCTCATACCCCAGGCGCCCAAACGCATTGTCGAGCACGCTGGCCGTGTACGCCGCGCACGCGAGGCAGACCGCGCGCAGCGCGCGGCACTGCGTGCCAGGGGCGTCAAGCGCGGAGGGGGGGACCTGCGGGGTGGATTAGCATGGGGCGGGAGGCATAATAGGAGAGAGGGAGGATGAGATGGGAGAGACGGGAGGGGGCAACGGGAGCGCGGTGGAGAGGGGGAGAGGGTCCAAAAGAGGGGGAGAGCGAGGGGAGGACGGGTAGGGAGCAGAGGAAAGAAGAATGAAGGAAGAAGAGGAGAAGGATGATTAAGACGGGGGAGGAGGATGGAAGACGGGAACGGGGACGGACGGCGAGATGGGAGAAGAGAAGGAGGATATAAGTGAGAATGGCGAAAGAGGGCAGGAAGCAAAGAGAACGCGGGGGGACGGGGAGAGGGTCAACGGAGAGGCGGGGGCGGGGGAGACGGGGGAGAGAGACCAAAGGAAGATATATGTAGAAGTAGGAGGGGACGAGGAGGAGCGAGAGGGCGGGGGGCGGGGAGGCATCAGAGGAGGCATCAGAGGAGGGTGAATGGAGGGAGATGAGGGGGAAGGAACAAGCTGGGGGCGAGGGAGGGGCCGAGAGCGAGTGAGGGAGGGCGTGCGATGGGTGCAATGCGGATAGGAATCGAGGGACTGCACGAGGGGCGGGGATGGAGCGGAACGAGAGGGATGGGCAGAGGAGGGAGGATGGGTGGGAGAGACGACGAGAGCGAAGGTATGTTAATTATGAGGTGGAATGGGTGGAGATGGAGAAGAGGCAGGCATGTAGGAGTGAGGGGAGAGGGATGAGGAGGGATGGGGAGGGCGGAGAGCATGAGGGAGAAGGAGGGATTTGCGTCGGAAAACCAAAAAAAACGCTACGCACCGCACTCGTCCCGCTCGTGAGCAGCGCCACGACGCGGTTCACGACGCCGGCTTTTACGTGTGCGTCCGCCTGCGAATGCACATCAAGGTGGTCAGCGGCGTGAAGAGGAGAAATGATAGAAAGGCAGGGAGAATCGAGAGCGTGTTTAGGAGAGGTGCGAGAAGAGCAGACCGCCTTTGAGCATGAAAGGGGAGGGAGGGACGCCGTGAGATTCGATACGGACGGCGTGGAGGGCACATATCGGGAAGGAGGCGCGCCAGCCACTGGTGCCTCTCCGCGCGCCTCCACTTCACTCCTCTCCCAGCTCCCCAAAGCGGGGTAGGGCGCCGCGTACCCCTCGGCTCCGCCTCACACACCCTGCGTACTGCTCACCCTCCCACCCCACCTCCACTCCGAATTCCAAGAACCACAAAAAAACAAAAGGACTCACAACCGGATGCGTCGCCATATCAAACAACAGAAAGTTCCTCTTCTCCGTGCGGAGGACGCCCTTGTCGACGAGCCCCTTGGCGAGGCGCTCGCGCACCTGCTTGAGCTGGAAGCCGATCTTGAGGACGTTCCAGGTCTCGCCTGAGGGGTGGGAGGGCGTGAGTAGGGGAAAGGAGGAACGGAGAAAATGAGCGAGAAAAAAAGACGAGAGTATTCCAGAGCGGGTGAGACCGCCCGCGTGCAACTCCGTTCGCCGACAGGAGGGACGGACCAGGAGGGACGGACGAATCCTGAGTTGAGTCTGAGTCTGGGGTCTCCGTCTGACCCAAGCCCAAGCACGCGTACGCGTACCGAAGCGCAAGCACACCCCGCGTCCGACCCGAGTATGGAGACGTATACAGTGCACCGCTGTGGCTTGCCGTATGGGGACGCATACACCGGGGATAGCAGCCCGAGCCCGTCACACGATACAAGCAGTGCGTCCCGCGTGGGCGTGGGCGTAGGCATGGGCAGGGGCGCAACTGCGCAATATCGGCACAGCTCGTCTGGCGCCACGGCCCGGGCGGGCAGAACGTGTCTCTACGCCTCTTCGCAAGTACTTGCCTCACGTCTCGGCGTGAAGGCCGCGTCCCAGTTCGAGACGAGACGCCAGAACACCAATATCACATCCCGAGCGCACCGAACGAAGTCCGAATACGGAATATAATAAAGAGATCACCCTCCCAACGAGCAATGGACAAAGAGCAAGTCCAAAGACTCGTCGTACTCGGCTCGCGTGCCACACCGGACTCCGTTCGCGGGCATCTTGGCCGCGCCAGCACACAGAGGAGATCACCAAGGGCGCGGAGACGGATAGGATAGAAGGCGAAGGCAAAGGAAACACGACTTACCACTCAATAAATCGACCCAGGTGCCGACGCCCATGCGCTCGCCTGAGTCCTCAGTCTGCTTCATCATCTTGAGGGTCTCGTCAAGGAGAGTCTCTCCCGTCTGGCGCGTCGAGAGCACCGTCAGCGGGCGATCCGGGAGAGGAAGGCGTTTCTGTGGGTCGTCAATAAATCATAAATAAAAGCCCCTCAACGACACCCACCCGCCCCGGATCCTTAACCACCCCGATCCGCCGCCTCAGTGCCAGCTCAATGAGTATACACCCCCGCAGCGCATAGCTGATATTATCGTTCCAAAAGCTGAGGTAACCCTGCTTGTCCTTGATCCCCAGCAGCAGCACCTCCTCCATGAGCGTCAGCCGCGGCAGCTTTCCCCCCACGCGCGCGTCCTCGCCCGCCTCGAGGAGGAGGTCGCGCGGGTCGTACGCGATCGAGGACCCGCCCGCGAAGGCAGAGCCCGCGTGGGCGTGTGCCCCGCCGTTCTCCGAAGGCGAGGCGGGGGCGGGGGTGGAGGCGGAGGAGGGGGCGTCGTCGTCGTCGGGGGTCGTGGACGACGCGGAGGCGGAGGCGGGGGCGCGGCGGCGGGAGAGCCCTGCGGACGCCATGAAGACAGCAGCGAGAAAGTGTGGCGGTGCGACCGTCCGCAGTGTGATTGATCGTGGCGGTACTGCGGGCACGTGTTGCCTTGCTGCTTGCTTCCCGCCATGTTGACGACGAGTAGGCGCTCAAGGAATTGAAAAGAACCCGAAATCAGCGACAAAACCGGAAGAAATGACCCGCTTCGCACCCAAAATCTTCCTCGCTAAGGCTTCAAATTCGCCGTAAAATTGCACCTTGCTGGCCGTATACTTGACCCACCCGTCCTCCGACCCCGAGTCAACGCTGCAAAAAGCTCAAGAAAGCCCTTCATTCATAAATTCTTACTTCCGCAGTAGCAAGGCCGGGATCGTTGTTCCCGCAGTCTCGAGGCGTCTACATCCTGGCGCCTACCTGTTGCCGTCCTCAAGCGCTCAAGTTCCCAAACACAGGCGCTTGCTCGGGCCCTCGGGCGCTGGGGGCGAAATCTGTGCTCTCTAGTCCCAGCTCGAAGCGAAAACTAGAAGGATTTCAATACGCGGGCACGAAACGCCGATTCAGACCCAAGTGGCCAGGTCCCCCCCCAAAGCACAGTGCTGCGAGTCAAAGTTCTCTCGGTATTTCTCGTGTTCCGCGTTTTAGTTCGACGTCCCTGGCCGCTGTACATGTGCCGACGCGCTCTCAAGCGCTCAAGCGCCCAAGAAACAGCATCATAGGCTGTCGCACGCCTACGTCTTGAGCGCCAGCCCAAGGCTGCTGAAGTACAGAGCTACGAGTCACAGTTCTCGTGTTCCCGCCTTTTTCTTTGAGGAAATTCGACGTCCCTGGCCGCCGTGTTGACCCTGTCCTCAAGGTTTCAATTTCAAAAAAAAAAAATCAACCGCGCACCCCCTGCCCCTCACCTGCTTGTCACACGGCTGGTTTCATTCGACTTTGAGGCTTTATTACCGCTACATTGGCTAGCTGGCTACCAAGATACCCTCCATCCGTCTTCGGCTTTGGCTCAAGCCACTGATGTTAGCGCTCAAGCTGGCGCCGTTTCTGGCTCGCCAAAAGCGTGTACCGTATTTTCCGTGGGCAGCAAATAATTGCCCTCAACGAATCCTCGATTTTGAACTCGAGCCTTCGGACGGTGTGGAGGCCCACGTACGATGCTGCGCTCTCCCCGCCGTCCCCCAAGCCGGGTTTGCGACTTCATCTGAAACTTGAATATCGCACGCTGGCAAGCCCTGGTCCTTCCCCCAAGCTCCCGTGGCTTCAATCTAATCTTTTGAAGCGTCGAGACAGCGTAAGGATACCCACTTCCATCTGGACGAAACAAAATCGGGACTCCGCACAGGTGGAGATGTCTTGTTGTGCCAACGGATCTGTCCGCATCTCTTCTTCTCTCTTGCCCTCATTGATGTACACTCCACCCTGTTACAGTATCCACCACTCTCCTTGCTTGCCATGCAGCGCCAAATGCTGGTCCCGTGCATTGTCCGTAATCGTCGAAAACAAGGTTCACAAATGTATTGTATAGTCAAATACCATTTCTTTTCTCATTCTTGTCCCGCGTGCCGCCCAGTATTGCAGTATTATTGTTATGCAAGTGGCCACTCAGCCTGTCGCAGGTTGCATCCCATCCTAAGTTGTAAGCCCTGGGGTGGCTTACGACGGAATATATTAACTTCTTTATACACTGGGGGCAAAGACTGATGCATATGAAAACCATATGCGTCAAACATATATGGTTCGCATATGTGCAGATTGTGGAACAAAGGTGTCAATCACCTTTGTTGCACCTTTGGTTTCGGGGGTGACACAAAGGTGAAAACAAAGGTGCAACCAAGGTGATTGACACCTTTGTTCCATGATCCCCACATATGTGAACCATATGCGTTTGATGCATATGGTTTTCATATGCATTGATCTTTGCCCCCGGTGTTATGGCACACATACTGGACAAAAAAAAAATCATACAACTTCACCCAATTTCTCTGTTTATGCCAACAACTTCAGCAAATCAGACAACATTTCGGGCGCAACCTCACTGCCTCCAGATAAACCTTCAAAATATAGACAACTCTCAGGAATCCAACTCTACTTACAGCTAAAGTCGGAACCGAAGGCGTGACCGAAAATTTCCCGATTTGGTCACATTTTAGAATCTGCGACCAATTCCGTTTTATCTCACTCATTTCCGGTCGGAATACCTTAGTTTATAGTGCATTCTTTCAGAATAATCCTGGTGCAATTAGTGACAGAGCCAGTTTTGCAAATACTGTAGAATTTCATTCAATTCGATGGTCACGCATCATGCACCCCCTGCGCCGCGATGAATTTTGGTCTCGGTCACAGGTCACAGCGCCCAGTGCCGAATGTAAAATGCCTGACATTGGGGCCAAATCTCCCTTGGAGTTGCAAAAAAGGCAGAATTTTCGAAAATTTTCAACTTGAATGCCGAATTTTTGGAGGTGTCACACTAAAATTTGTTGGTTGCCAAAGTGCCGAATCGGTATTTGGGTCACGGGTCACAACCTGTGCCGAATTGAATGAAATTGTACAGTACTGATTTCCTTTTACCACCGGGAATGGGGCCCTAGTTTGAGTTCCGCATGTTCTAGCATGCCAAGTTCATTTCCAATCTGGCTGAATTTTTGGGTCAATCATTCTGAAGAGTGTGACAGAGCTATAATTGTGAATTTTGGTCCCAGGAGCCTGCTATTTCATTGAGAGTGATCACCCAGTCAACATAGTTCAAATCAACATTTCTCAGTCAGTTTTGGACCAATTGAACTGTGGAAGACACTTGTGGCAACATCTTATACCCAGCTGTCGAACGGTCCAGTTTATTCGATTGAAATCGCACATTGGAAACAACCTAATTACGGTGCGTCGCATCCACACGTGACATCTGTCACATCATTCGGATCCACAGTCACTTTTTATTTTTATTTTTTTGAGGATCATTTATCTTGACATGGTGGGCTGCAAGAGAGGTTTAGGTAGTGCTGTCCTCCTCTTTCCCTTCCATCTTGGTGGTCCTAAGGTGACACATCAAGACTTCCGGGCCGACATAGTCGTTTGCTACCCAATTGCTACCTGCTCGCTAGGTTGAGGCCATGGACTTGAAACCCGGCTAGACGAATTGGAACCAATCTCTCGAGGAAATGCTGCTTAAGCATTCACGTCTATAACATTGTATGTGGGCAATATGTGGGTCTTCAGATTTTCCTTGAGCTCTGGTGTTTCGGCAACCTAAGTCACTGTCACACCGTCATCGCAAGAGGCTATCTGACACCCACTAAAACCCTGACTGTACTTGGCCAATCTTTGGCCAGTGTTCTTTCATTCTGCAACATTTTTTGCCAAGTCTTCTTGACAAGAGAGGATTTAAGGGCCTTTCTGCCGTATTTCTTGGTATTTGTCGTCGCACAATCAATTGCTAACCCATTGTCTATAGTCTTCAGCCACTGGTTTACAATCTTGGCCAGTGGTGCCGGTCCATCCCCTCCAATCGCTCTTTCGTTACGGAGCTTCCATATCAAGTGCGTGGACTCTGTAATCAGTATCTTGTACAGCTGTTTTTTGCCAGGTCTTTGAATTTTGCTGCTCCTCGAGCCAATATTTGTCCAAAATTGGGCTTCATGTCCTGTCCTGTTTTTTTTTTTTGCCACAGTTCCGTAGCCAGGTTCCATACTTCTTTCTGGCCTGGTTCACCGCATTCTGTGAGAATGTGTTCCATTGTCTCTGATGTGTCGCAGCCCCGGCACCTCCCTTTCCACTGCTGGTTCGGTATGCTATCCCAGAACACCCCAACCCTGTATTCTCCATGTAGCACCATCCACAGGAAGTACCTGATACTCCGGGATATGTCCTTGTCGAATGTCGATCACCAGACTCTCTTTGCCAGTGGAGGTCCTCCATCTGTTCCTGCAGCCGCGGCCTGGGCCAGTGCCATATTCGCCTTGGTCACTGGTCTCTTCAGTAGATCTTGAGTTGCGGATTTTTCCATCTTGAGCTGCATTATTAGCGTATATGCTTTTGACTGTTTTATAGCCTTCAACTTTGCCTCAGCGACATCTGGGCGGATGTGTTTATCACATCTTCATCCGGTTTTAGGCTGCCCTCACCCACCAGTGCGTCTGCCGCCTCGTTTCCAGCTACCCCGGAGTGGCCTTTTACCCACACAAGTTCTGTAAGGGCAGTCCTTTCTCTGATCTTTGTGACTGTTAGCTTGAAGAGGGTTCCATTTGTGACGGTGTAGAAGCCATTGTCCTGCGATTTTTGTAGGTTTTTAGTGAACCCATTAATTGCATATTTTGAGTCACTATATATCCGTAGTGGCACATTCAGTGGCACCGTCTCAACTGCTTCCTTTATACCCAAGACCTCACCCACCTGATTCGAGGGCCACATCTCATCTGGTACTCTTATGCTCCGGTTTCTTGGGTCCCCTTCCCCGAAATATACTCCTGCACCCACCTTCACGTCATCTGTGTTGTTATTTATCGCTGATCCATCTGCATACACATCTGTCCTGGGCCCATGGTTCACATACATGAGCATCACGAGTGGTGCCATGTGTGACCATGTCTCATTTCCTTCTGTGAATATTCTAAATGCATCTGCTAGTGTGCCTTTTGTGCTTACTCTTGAGTCAAACTGCATGGAAGCCTCTTCCCCTTCCTCGAGCGGGCATCATCTTCCCTGGCTTCAGGTGCTTGGTATTCTTCGTAATCTTCCAGCTGCATACCTCTTGGGTCCCACTTATTTTGTAGTGAGTCCAGGAGCTCTTGTGCCTTTGCATAACATAAATGGGGGTGCGTGCACTTGGTTATCTCCCTTGTTATCTGACATGTTGTGCATTGGCAGTCCACTCTGTAGGTATGTCTCGGGGCCTCTGCCTTCCTTGATAACACTCTTGCATTCGCGGACAAAGTGTATTTTGTGCTTCTCCTTCATGCACTTCACTGTGTTCTTATTAGCATTGAACAGGGTTCTGTCACCGCCTGAGAACCTGTGGTACCAGATTGGCATGTTATCCATCAGCTTCCATGACATTGCTATTGCATCCATGGTTACTCCATACGTCCTCCCTGTTTTCATCATGCCTGCCAAGTCTTTACTTCTGAGGTTTTTTGATTGATTGATATGGTGCCCAGGATTGCAGGTGTGTGTTGATTCTCATTGCTTCGTCAACATTCATGTGACGGGGTACGAATGGGACGCTGCTAGACGACACCACGCGAGGACGTTACTGTATATATGTATAATTCTACTTAAAACGGTATATATTAGCATTGTAGTTGATCCGAGATCAGTACTTACATAAGCATCTTTTACTTGCACACAATCTACGATGTTGTGAGTCAACGATCTACTTGGAGGGAACCCCCCGCCCCAGACCCACTGGATGCCTGAGCACGTGTATAACTGCTCCATGGTCTCGGTGCTGCAGAGTCCCCATCCAAGGGTGACATGGGCCCTAGATGAAGGGTTACAACACGGGGAGGGCCTGAGTTGGTGCCTCCCGTCACGCATAGCTGCGCCGGACACAATGTCCGTGCGCGCTTACCTCCAGCCTGGTGAAGCATTCGGATCTCACATCACAATGGAG
This sequence comes from Mycena albidolilacea, assembly GCA_029282495.1. NCBI lineage: Eukaryota > Fungi > Basidiomycota > Agaricomycetes > Agaricales > Mycenaceae > Mycena > Mycena albidolilacea. The sequence goes on along the minus strand of JARIHO010000110.1, from coordinate 193,890 downwards.
CCCACTGCAAGGGCTTCACCAAGGCTGGAGAAGCGGAGGAGGGCACAAGCGCTCAACTCGAGAAGAGCGAGCTGCTAAGGTGCCCACCTTGAAGAGTGAGAGAGGCGCTAAGAACCTCGGCCCGACTCATGCATGGTAAACCATGATGAAGCAGACAGGAGGGTAGCTCCTCACTCGGTAGGGGCGAGACGTCTAAGACACGCTCAACCTTATGGCGAGCACTGAGATGCCCCAGACCCCCACCGGCGCTGCAAAACCTCCCGCTGTGACAGCGGAAGACTTGCGAGCAAGCCTTGCAGTGGGGTAGGAGTGCTGCACAAGAGCATACTGACTTATGCTCTTGCGCTAAATTCGCCGATCGGCTCCGAAGAGCTGATCACGTGCTGGTCACACTATTCATTTCTTCAAGTCCGACTTTCTTGTAGCTACAACAGCAGCGGGCGGGTACTTAACCACTGCGCCATGCGGGGCACGAGCGTGCATGAGAACGTCCTCAGGGATGTAGGAATGGATTGATTCAATGTCAGGGAGACCTTTAGCCGACATCACAGGGACGGGATGGTTGAGTGCATATATTGCTGCTCACCATCCTCACCCTTCTCCACTTATTCCCCATTGCATGTCTGCGAAGTCTAAGATGTCTTGAGGACCTTCTGACCCTGTCTACGACCAGCGGAATCCCAATCCCATAATCAACTGGGTGGCTTCTACTCACCAAGCGACACATTTAGAAATGGCGGCCCCCGCAAGCGAGGCCGTTGCCCCTGCCTCTAGCTCTGGATCCTCTCCATGGCGAAGTGCTATGGGGAACCCTAAAGCGCGATCTGAAGCGTCCAAAAGCTCCGCTCACCCCGCCCCCAGGCGCCCAGTGCCGACGGCGCACTCTTCCTTTCTTGCGCCTTTGGCGGCTCGTGTCGGCCTGATGACACCTACTGCCGCCTCGGCTGCCAAAGGTATAGTGGCCCCGGCTCCGAAGGGTCCCCCTTTTGGCAGTGTTACCCCACAAATGCCTTCACACATGACCGAGGGCAGGAGGCGAGGACACCCACCTAATCTCGAGTCGAAACCCGGAGTGGGGGGCATCCCATCCAAGCGCACTTCCCCCCGAGCAGCGCCGGATTATGGAACCTCCCTGCTGATGAATCAATACGCTGCTCTCCCAGGGATGAGCACATCTTCATCACCGGTACCATCCCCAAGAACTCCGCCATCCCCTCAAGTGTCCTCCACGGAACCCTCCGAGGAATCCGATCTCGGTCCCTTCAGCACGGAAAATGTGACTGAAGCGGGGGGCATTGAGGACAATGAGAGCATCACCGCCACCTTCCAATCTAGACAGCCAGGGGAAGTTAGAATCTTCACCGGGCTGGGGCAGTCCCTTGAAGTGTTCAGAGAACCTCTTCCAACCTTGGTTGCCCACTACCACGAGGCGTATTTCCCGCAGGATCCTACGCAGGAAGATGTTCTGGTGGAATTCGGCACCATAGGTGGAGAACTCCCCAACACAGACCCTGCTCAGACGGCAGCTTTGCAGGATGCCCTCATCCGTTATGACAAGCCGCATTGTCTATTCGAGTGGGAGTATTTAGGGTCGCTCATTGAGGAAGTGGTACAACTCGATGCGAAATATCTTCCATGCTTCCCCTTCACAGACCCGGCCTTCTCCAATCAATTCTTCTGTCTAGGGCTGGAACCGCTCAGCCGTATAGCCTACGCCGTCGTTGCTGTCCAGCAGATCCTGGAAGCCCTCACGATCTTCTTGGGCAAGGATCCGCAGACTAGCTTCACGCTGGATCCCGACTATGGATTGCTTGGGTTACTGGAGCGCAGTGCACATGAAGCAGAGCTACGATTCACGGTGACCTGCCTGCAGCGATGGCTGTCCAACAGAAATAAACACATACTTTCCTACTTCCACAGCATCTGTCGCACCCTAACCGACGAGGACTGGAGTGACATCGGCAGCTCTGCTGACTCTACGTGACCTGAGATACGTCGCGAGTTCGGGACCCTAAACCCAACACAGGAGATGTACCGCCTCTTGTTGTGACCAGATTACGCCTTGCGGGCTGCAATGATAGATGACGAGGCTCGGGTGAGTATAGCTTGTCGGTTGGGCGAGAATCCGTGGGAGCAATACTGCCGTCCGCACAAAAGCCTTCCTACGATCAAGGAGGGTTCCGCGAAGGGACGGGCTGAAGGAGTGAGCACGTCACAAAATACCGCTCCTCCGATGGAACCGGAACCCCATGGAGTACGATTCACTGCTCCCCCGTCATTGTCAGCTGTGCACCAACTCCCCAGGCAAGGGTTCATCCCGAACACCCGAGCAACAGCCTCTATTATTGGGGAGCCATTGGTGATGCGAGTCCAGACCAGCCCGCCCCAAGGATCTTCTAATTGGACGAGCTACCAGTTCCAGCAGCCTTCAGAGCAGAATGGGGCTGGAGCCGATAAGGATCAACCAATGGAGGGACCCCCTCCTGGGAACATTCCTCCAGGATGGTACGGGAACTCACGGAGGAACCACGGCAGAGGGGGCAGCAGTCCCAACAACGGAGGATCAGGTGGCGGAGGTCAGGGAGGGCCCGGAGGTGGAGCAGGAGGAGGTGGAAACAGCGGAGGAGGAGGAGGAGGAGGCGGAGAAGGAGGATTAGCTGCACTGGGATTCGACCCCATGAGCACTGTGCCATGGCAATTGAACACCAAACTCAATATCTCGGTGGTGCTGTCGTGGAACGGAAAAGGGGAGACCATCATTCCCTACATTATCACCATGTCTTCCTTGGCCATGCTCAGCCCCTTGATGGAGCGTCAGCTGGGTCAAATGGCCCCATCCCGATTCACCAATCACGCGTTGAAGTGGTGGACGTCCCTACCGGAACTTTTGCGGAGGGAATTCAGCAGGGATTGGCCGCACCTTTTTGATAACCTATGACGCACGTACTTGATGGATCAATGGGTGAGGGATCGGAACAAGGAGTTTGAGGAGATGAAATTCCAACAGCGAGGGCATGAAGCGGAAGACCCGGTGGACTTCTTCCAAAGACGCGCTCAATACCCCAGCTTCATCTTCTCTGACGCTGATGATGGGCCTACGGCGGTATCGAGACTCATTCACACCCAACCCGCTGAGTGGAATAAGGAAATCAACGAGCGGGTGTGCCCTACCATCGACTCGTTGATGGAAGTGGCACAGCATAGCCAGGCTTCTCTATTGTCCACTTGGGTGCTCATGAACAAGGTGGATTGGTTGCTGTCGAGTCCGAGCGCGACTCCTGCTGCTCCTCGCGCCCGATTCCGCCCTCGAGCTCACGTCGCCGATATAGAAGTAGAAGAGGAGGCAGAGTTGGAAGAGGAAGATGAGAAGACAGCCATGGCAGCGGATCGATGTTGTGGGCCTAGGATTGGAGGTTCGTGGGAAGTGGGGCCCTCCCGCCTGGACTGGCCAGGAGGGAAGACGGTTAACAGATATTCCTTCGCTCGAGATGACTTGCGAGTCAGCGATCGCCCTCCCAATGGTGAATGCTACATTTGCACCAGCCCCAAACACATGGCTCGGGACTGTGCTCACTACGGGAGATGGCTGGCACTCAAACAGGCTATGCTCATACATGTTGATCTCGATCCCGTGGAGGAAGAGAAGGAATGTCTGGACTATATAGCTATGCTCGTTGAATCAAAGACCTCCTCTTCCGACTACTCCGGTGTCAGCTCTAAGTGCTCGGAATCTCATAAACACGTACTCGCTGTTGACGCGCTGGATTGTGACGCCAAAGCTGCTCACGTCGAGTACCGGGGTTTCAACAGGAACCGCAGACGCCATGAGGCATTCCAGCAGGCCAAGTCGAGCAGTGATAAAGGGAAAGCAGTGAAAAGCGATGACCCCGCGAAACTTCCTCGACGAATCCTTAGGAAGGCCGCTCATGTCGCTGAACTTCCCTCGAGCACGGACAGCGAAGGTCGTACCATCTACGAGGCTCATAAAGCCCGTCAACTTCCGACGATCTCGGTTCCTTGGGAGCACGAGCCTTACACATCAAAGTCCGTGTGGGATCTTTACTGCACAAAGTGATCAAAGGACGTCTGGACTCCGGAGCTGACATAACTCTAATGTCAGAGGAATTCTGGAGATTCCTAGGACTTCCCAAGCCGAAGGAAGGAATCCACATGTCCCTTTACTATCTCACGGGTCAAGCGAAGGTCCTAGGCTACGTCAAGTGCTCCTTGTACATGGTCTCGGCCGAAGGAGAAGTAGTCAGATTCGACCTCGAAGCCTACGTCGCACGGAACATGAAGGTCCCTCTCCTTCTTGGGGAGGACTTCCAGTCTGCCTACAAACTGGGCATCAAATGCTCAGCTACTGGTCATTGTGAAGTGCAAGTCGCGCAGTCCTGCCATATTATACCGGCCTCCTCGGCGCATTCGGTCGACCTGGGCTTCGAGATACGGCAAGCAAGCATGGCTAAGTCCATGAAGCGCCTACTTCCCGGAGTCTGACGCAAGACCTACCAACGTTCTAAGGCCCGGAAACGTAGGGAAAAGAAGTTGGAAGTGCCCCCTGTAGTTGGCGATGAAGGATACACTCATCGCCACTGGGACAGTACATAACGTTCCTGTTACGGGCCCCTTTGAAGGGAAGGAGGAATGATTGGTGGAGAAAGTTGTGATTGCCACTGAGGACGAGAGCGTCATGGCCACTCCTTCCACTTTCATCCATTCCGATTCTCCATTCCTTCCTATTGCCAATCCCAGTACTCGACCTTGGTACATATGAGCAGGCAACATAGTAGGCCGCCTGCACGACCCTGCAGAGTACGCGGATAACCCCAAGGATGAGGAGCAAAGGGAGAAATTCGTGGCTTCCGTGGAAGCGCTAGTGCGCGTAATCCAGGAAACGCAGCGTGCGCAAGACCCGGATAGCTTGCCAAGGGAGAAGCAGGGAACGGAGGACAAGCTGGAGGAGGATGAGGCCTGGGGACCGAAGACGACAGCGCTGCCTGGAGATTTCGAAGGAGTGAAGGAAGGTGAGGATGTAGCCCAACTGGTCAATCTGGGTTCGGACGTCCCGGAGCATATACGCCTGCAGCTAGACGAAGTTCTGCGCCATAATTCGGCTGCGTTCGGAGTCGGGGGGCAACTGGGACATGTGAAGGATAAAGCTCCCATTCCGCTGAAACCTGGGGCACAGCCTATATCAGTACCGATGTATGCGGCGTTGCCGTTGAAGTGCGAAGTAACCGACAAGTAGATGGACCTCTGGTTTGAGCGCAAAGTAATCAAACCCTCGGTCAGCCCATGGGGAGCACCGTGTGTAGTGGTTTTCCGTAATGGGAAACCCCGACTAGCGGTCGATTATCGCAGGCTCAACGAGAATACCATCGTGGACAAATTTCCGATCCCCTGCCAGTCCAATATCATACAAGCACTCTCGGGGGCTCAGGTGCTGTCTTCCTTCGACGCTCTCACGGGCTTCAATCAAGTGGAAATGGAGGAGGAAGCCCGTGAGAAGACAGCCTTCAGGTCTCACTGAGGGCTATGGCAATTCAAGTGAATGCCATTCGGATTGCGGAACGGTCCTTCCATATTCCAGAGGATTATGCAGGGGGTGCTAGCACCTTACCTGTGGATCCTCACCCTCGTATACATCGACGACATAGTGGTGTTTTCGAAGAGCTGGGAGGATCATATAGTTCATCTCGACAAGGTCCTGAGCGCTATAGCAGCTGCTGGGATCACGTTGGAGCCGAAGAAATGCTTCGTGGGCTACTCGTCGATACTACTCTTAGGGCAGAAGGTGTCCAGACTAGGCCTTTCAACGCACAAAGAGAAAGTAGCCGCCATCCAAGAGCTGGCGAGACCATCTTCTGTGCTCGAATTACAGAAGTTCCTGGGCATGATCAATTACTTCTCAGCCTACATCCCCTACTACATCTTCGTGGTTAAACCATTATTCTCTCTGCTAGCGAAAGGAGTGAGATGGGAATGGAAAGCGGAACATGAGATCGCTTTCTTACAAGCGAAGGAGGCACTATCGGCAGCGCCGATACTGGGGCACCCTATCCAAGGACTCCGGTACAGGCTATACACGGATGCGTCGGACTATGCAATAGGATCTAGCCTGCAACAAGTGCAGCCGATCACAGTGTCTGACTTGAAGGGTACAGTGGCCTGCGACAAGCTCCAGGCTGCATGGGACGAGGGGGAACCGGTGCCCAAGCTATTCACGACGCTGACGAAGGAGGTGCAGGAGGTGGGAGCGGAGGACGTGTGGGGGGTGACACTGGACGAGACGGTGGTTCACGTGGAGCATGTAATTGCCTATTGGAGCAGGAGCCTGAAGTCCGCAGAGCGGAACTACAGCACGACGGAGAGAGAAGCGCTGGGCGCTAAGGAAGCGCTGGTGCACTTCCAGCCTTTCATAGAGGGGGAGCAGGTCATCCTAGTGACGGACCATGCTGTGTTGCAGTGGGCAAGAGTGTACGAGAACACGAACAGGAGACTTGTGGCGTGGGGGGCAGTATTCACAGTGTACCCCGACCTGAAGATTATTCATGGGCCGGGGTGGGTGCATTCGAACATCGACCCTTTATCAAGATTGCCGAGAGCACTGCCGCACGAGTCCCCAGTTCAGGACGTGCATGGTACGATAGTTCTGGACGAGGAGAGGCAGGAGCAAGCGCAGCGGATGGAAGACCGAGGAACATTTGCGCCAGCCAAAAAGGCTGCATTTGTGATTTGGTGGTGGGAGGATGTTATGGACAAGTGCGTGCTTCTGGTGCAGACGAGGAGACAGAAAGCGAAGGAGGAAGCAGACGAGAGGGTCCAGGAGCGTGACGACATCGCTGCACCGGACCAGGAGAGAATGTTGAGAGTGAGGGAGGAAGTCCAAGAGTGCAACGACTTCGCTGCACTGGGTAGCCCCTTTCCTTTCGAGCAGGCAGATCACTGGACGTACCCAGTGGGAGCTAAGCCAGACTACAAGGTTATAAGGAGGACCTGTACTTCAGAGATCAATATACGGAGGAAGCGGCCAGTCCCGAGAAGGTGCTTACGCCGTCTCATTTCCAGAAGGGCAGAGACAGGTTGCTGTACTTCGTGGATGCGGACTGGAAAAATTGGTTGTGCATTCCTCGATCGAAAATCCAATTCGTGCTGAGATGGATCCATGAATCTCCGCACGAGAGCGCTCACGCTGGCTCTTTCAAGTTCATTAACTGCCTGCGGGAGTTATTCTTCTGGACGTCCCTTACAAAGGACGCGGATGAATTCGCCTCAACTTGTGATGTCTGCCAGAAGATCAAGGTGGACCACAGGTAAAAGATGGGCAGGTTGAGACCATCTCACATTCCTCCTGGTCCCTTCGCCACTGTCTCTCTAGATCTAATCACAGGTCTGCCGCCATCAGGAAAGGAGAAATTTATGGCCATCCTGGTTATCATGGATAAGTTGACGAGGTTCTCCGTCATGATCCCAACCCACACCAACCTGTTGCAAGAAGGGTTCGCCGCCTTCTTCGTAGAAAGGGTGGTGAATGTCTTCAGAATGCTGGAGCGGATTATCTTGGACCGGGACAAGCGCTGGGCTACTGCGTTCTGGAGATCGGTCACTCTGCAATACGGGAGTGTGTTAGCGCTATCCTCAGCGCACCATCCCCAGAATGACGGACAGATGGAGGTCCTCAACGCTATGATAGAACAGATGTTGTGCGCCTACATCGCTGCAGATCATTCGTCGTGGGCGAAGTGGCTCAGGGAAATCGCTTTCGCCTACACCTCCAACGTATATGGTTCTATGGGCTACAGTCCCAACTTTCCACTATTCGGCTATCACCCTAGAGGAGCCGCTGGAATTATGAACCCAGGAGGAGACCCTGTCGTTTGCCCCTTCCTGCCTAGCCAGAAGGGGGAGGACTTTATAGAGGCACTGGAGAGTCATAGGAAAGCAGCGCGGGACGCGGTGGTGCTGGCACAGGAGAGATAGGCTCGCGCTTATAATAAAAGCAGGCGTCCTGTGGAGAGTATCGAGGAAGGAGATTATGTGCTGGTGAATCCTCATTCGTTGGAGTTGGTTGACGTGCAAGGGACAGGTCGCAAATTGGTGCAGCGCACCATCAGTCCCTTCGAGGTCATGGAAAAAATTAATCCGGTTGTTTATCGCTTGCGATTGCCTGATAGTCATTCCATGCATCCTGTCTTCAATCTGGAGCATTTGCGCAAGTATCACATGTCCAGGGAGGAGCTAGGGGAGAGGACTAAGCTGCCAGATACGTGGGAGTATCTTAAGGCATCGGAGGAATATGTGGTGGAGGCTATCTTGGGGCACGCGGTGCGGCCTAGGAAAGATGGTAATCAGAGGATGTTCTGGATCCACTGGGAAGGGTACGGACCAGCTGATGACACTTGGGTCTCTGAGAGGGATTTGAGGAATGCGCTGGCGCTGAAAAGAGAGTACTTGCGGCTTCACAAATTGACTTAGAATAGCGCGAAGTATTCGGCCGAGGAAGTCCGACGAGTGCAGGGCACTCGTGTGGGGCCCGTGCATGGGAGATATAGCACGTGCTCGGTGACTAGACAGTTCCATTTCTTTCTCTAACTCCCTCCAACCCAGTGTGCGCCCGCTGCTCCTTTCCAAGTGAGCGCGTCACATATCACTGGAGTGAGCAGCTATCCACCTACACTACTAACATGTCTTCCTCCAACGACCTCAAGTACAGTCACTCCTGCGTGTCATGTGCGACTGGGTACTACAATATGCCTAAAGTCAATTCGGCCATGATATTTGACCTGAAGCAATTCCCCTCCACCTCGGCCAGAATCGTAGAGATCGGAGGTCGTCGATTCAAGTTGTGGTCTCTGAACTCACAGCAGCTCCCCTTTCTTCCGGGTGAGTGCTCCGCAAGGCCAGCGACCACAATGGCATTAGACGTGCTGCAACGGCGATACGACGGGCACACGGGCAAGCACAATTGCCTGTATAGCCCTCAGTACTTCCTCGAAGTGACTTCCCACTGGGCTTTTATTCGACGAGTCGCGGTGGTACCCCCTATGAACTTGTCGTACCAGGCCTTTCAACCTTTGATTGAAGGATGGAACCTGTCTCCGAGGAACCCATCTGAAGGTGTCTGGGAGCCGTCCTTTGTACAGGGCTTGAGGAGTATCATGTCCACCCATGAGATCCGTATGCGGAAGCTGAGTTCCGGCTTCTGACCAGGCTCTACCACCTGGGCAGCCCGACCGTCCTATTGCACTGGAGCGCGTTTCCAATTGCTGCTAGGTGTGAGAAGATGGGACGACGCTGTGGATCTGGGGGTAGCCTTCCAAAGAGGACTCCGAGAAGAGGAGGGCTGGATTCGGATGATTGAAGGACGGAGGGACGACTCGCTGCTGACCATCGCGGACCTACGGGAAGCCACACTGCCCGTCACAAACGATGACTGGATTGGCTTGTGGATCAATGGCATGCCCAAGGCAGGGGTGCTGTTGCTCATGAAGCAGAAAGTTCCATGTTTCATTGTGCACAAGTTTCCTCCTGAGACTCCAGTGCTTTGCTCAGCGGTGCCCCGCCCACTTACCTTCTTTAGTTTCGTAGAAGGTACCGACGTAGTCTACCTGATATGACACAATACGTACCAGCTACTCGCAGAGAATCAAGGACACCTAGATTCTTTATTTCGTGCGGAGGATGGGCGAGGGGAACACGTGCCCACAGACCCTCGGAATGAGGAGAGGTCGTCTTCTATCCATATGACTTCTCTCCCGCTGTGGGATCCTCGCCCTCATCCCCAGATGGCTAGCATGACCGCTGGAAGAGGGGGAGCTAGACTGGCCTCAGGAGCGCTTGTTTCAGCAGCACCCGGGGCTAGAATGGTTGCCAGAGGAGGAGGAGCAAGATCGGCCTCGGGAGCGCTTATATCTTCAGCAGCACCCGGGGATTTGGAGGAAGATGATGAGTCGGACGAAGGGGAAGAATCGGAGGATGAACCAGCTCCCGTCTTCCATACTCCTCCGCCCCCCGTCTATGTCCTACCAGCTCCATCCGCTTCAAAAGATTGCATGGAAGCTCCTCTCGTGGAAAGACGAACCATTACCAAGGATCAGGTGTCCTGGATCGTCCCTCCGGCCATTCCTCGCAACTGGAAGGGCAAATGGGACAAGTGGGAGCTAGGCGAAGTCAACGACCAGCGCGCCTGGATCTACCTGGGGAAGAAGGTCAGCATGGAGTCCAAATGTTGGTACGACTGTTCCCTGGGAAGACGCCTATACTTCAGCCGGTTTGATCCTCCCCCTGGCCTGCTGGATTGGGAGCGCTTCGGGTCCCCTGTGCCTCGATACCCGTTCTTCGTGGAGAGCGGCAATCGTTGGATCCCAAAGAAGCCGTCGCATTGGATGTACCCTTCCCAGGATGGCGAGGCAAGGGACTGCGACAAACGAGTGGAGGCGCCTCATCATTCGCGGCTGCCTCTCGTTGGCGGAAAGGAGAAGGCGCTGGTGGTGGAAGATCGGGAGATGGAGGATGAGAAGATGCTCTCTTCGGAGGAGGAGGAGGGCATGGAGGTGGACAAGTTTGAGGAGGAGAATCCCGCGACAAACGTAGTCACCGTCGCCGATACCAACCACAATATCTCTGCGCAAACATTCCAAGCTCTTACGAGGGACGCCTTCTCGATCAGCAATGTGCAACTCTTGTTGATCATACCATCACAGGGGCTAATTTGGATCCGATTCAAGGACGTCACGGCGAACCGACGAGGTTTTGGAGCATTGGGAGCCATCTGGCAGAGGATGTGAATCGACTTTCGTCCCAACGGCGAGTTCGACGAGGCCGCGCTGTACACCACAGACGTATGGCTTCGAGAGGAGGACTTCGATGAGGACGCTCCAGCTCCTCCATACGCCCCTGCCATCGCGACTGAGCAGGAGGTTGCCAACGCACCTCCCTCAATCCAACCTGCCATGAGCGCTTCTCAAGCTGCTCCAGAATGGGAGAGGTCTACGGGGTTGGATTGGGATGCGGCTAAGGACTCTCAAGTCTCCGCCCCTCATTCAAGGGAAGTAACTGGCGAGGCCAACGGGGAACCCGTGAGTGCGCCCATCGTGCAGCCGGACACAGGGCCTATTGAAGTTAGGATGTCACCGTCGCTTCCGGAAGTCGAGGCGGAATCTAACGTCCTCCACTCTATGGAAGAGCAGCCGTGTCAAAGCGGAACCTCGCATGGCTCCACCCCCTCCTAGCATAACTCCAAGTGTTGTAGCAGAGGCTAAGGCAGTGAAACGGTGCACTAGGGTGCGGCCGTGAAATCTAATGGATTGACTAGTGAGAAAAGCGAACTAGTCACTCTACTCGAACCAACCAAAACCAAAACAAATCACTAATCCTAATCCTAATACTCGTGTGTGTGTGTTCGGGGAGGTAGGGTACGTATCACCCGTCAAAAGGGTGTGCAAGGTTGAGATAAGGCTTGACTCCAATAGCAAACTATGCGGTTTCAGCACGGTTATGCTAGGGTAGCAGGGACTTCACACCAACAGGATATCAAGACTCAAGTAAACTTTAGACTGCTCAGAGCTTTCAGTTTCTTTGTGAGCGGCAGAACCTAGCACTACTGGCAGCTAGCCAAACAGCAGAAGGTAGGACAGACTATCAACAGACAGACACTACTTCAATATCAACCAACGCTGCACGAATGGCGGTGGTATCAACGAAACGGGGGCGGTTACACAGAAGGTGGATGCTGGGCTAAGGCGTGGACAGTTACACTGAAGGCGGCGGTTTCACTTCTACTAGCACAAACTAGTCTTTAGTCCTGGAGGCCTAAAGCGCTGCTACAGGAGACAAGAGAGTGTTGATTTACACAACAAGTCTTAGTCCTGGAGGCCTAAAGCGCTGCTACAGGAGACGAGTTGGCGCAGGTTGAGCGGGGCTCTTATATCAATGCAATTGGTAGTCTTTTCGACATCCCGTATCTCTTAATCTTTTCTGTGCGTCTGCAAATATATCTGATGTCTTGTCACAAATCTAGAGTCTACTATATTGCCCGTATACCTGGGGGATAGTTTACTGGCTAATACAGAGTACACAGCTGGCTTTTATACATTTCAGAGAGAAGTAAAGGAGATAGACGGAATGAATAGGAACAATAAAGGGTGGGAGCCCAAGTAGTGAATGGCCAATGGCGTAGAAGACATTCTCAACCATGGGTATTATGACCTGCTACCGGCACTGTGGCTCGCAAACCGTATGAATTTCATTTTAGTTTTCACTCTTTTTCCGCATGATTTTTCGCAAGATACGAAGTGAAATTCAGCGAGATTGAGTGGAATTCATTGAGATTTGCGAACATGAAAGGCAGGTACTAAATGTAACTTTTCATACGGTGCAGTCATGCTGTTCTGTAGTGCCTTTCATATTGAATCAAGATGGAACAGACATTTGATACGGGGCATTCATTCGATGAAGCACGAGTAATCATTCAAAATGAGTGTGAAAAATGTTGCAATTTTACGTGACTACTACAACTGAGCTACTGCCTGCGCTGCCGCTTCCTGTTATCGCTCTCGCCAGCCGGCGCTGCACGCTTCTTCCCATTCGGGGTTGAATCCCCTAAATCCTCCTCGTCACCATTGTTCCCGTCCTCGTTGTCGTTCCCATAATCTGAAAAAGTAAGTAGATCGTCGTGGGACGGACCGGCAACAGGCGTGGAGTTGCGGGAGTCGGAGTCGGAGCGAGATGTAGAGCGACGATGGATGCGGCGGCATGGATGAGGTGGCAACTCGCTGCCGGTAGCACGACGGGCCGCTGCACGACGACCACGATATGTCGTCTGGTTCCCGACACAGCTCCGGTATGACCGGCGGTTGCTCCAGCACTGCTTGGCAATGCGATCGACACCCCATTGACCGGGGAAGCGGCGGAGTTGTGGGAACTCCTCTTCGATCTCATATCAAAGTTAATAAAAATGACGAATATCCCAGTCCAAATAATAACATACCGCATTGTAAGCCATACTGAGTTTTGCCGGTGCTTGAGCCTTCCACTTTGTGTTGAGATCGAGGCGAGCGGCAGACAGCGCATCGCGCACACAAGTCTGGCGATGGATAAGCCTATTATCAGTAAGAATAGAGAATAACGCACCCGAAGCGCATTCCATTGTATATCGTCGAATCCGAGATGTTGCTGAAGCTCCTCCATTTTGACACAGGCTATGTTGTTTGGCCGTCCAACAGAACCAGTGCGCACATCAGACGGCAGGGGCGCGGCAGTATGCTGCTCAGCGGCAGCGGCGCGCGCTTCGGCAGCTCGTTCAGCCTCATGCGAACGATCAAGGGCTGACTGCATGCTGCGGAGCTGGGCTGGCAGAATGACTGTGAGTCGAGAAAAACTGCAAGCGCAGTGCACGCACTTTGGAGCTCGCGAACCTGCTCATCCCCCGTACCCGCAGTGTCAGCGTGAGTTCCAAGCGGTGCTGGGGCAGATGTGCGACGATTCTTTTTGTTACGACGGGAGGCAGTACCATGGCTGTTCTCCTTGTCGGCGGCAGAATTGTTTTCGGTTCTGGTGCGCATGATGGTTTATCGAGGAGAGAAATGGGTGGTGAGGATATTAAGTAGCACCCGTGTGGAGCGGGTGGAGATGAATAACCGAGGACGTCAGCGGTGAGTAAAGAGAGTGGAGCGGGTAGAGCCAGAAGAGAGACAGACATTAGCACAGTCTGCCTAGGTTGAGGGAGCTGAGGGCGACGTCGGTGAGGCTGAGCATGCTAAGAGAAGTGGTGGGAACAGAAGAAGAAAGTGTGCGGCTGAGAAGCAACGGTGATTCGAAGTCGTGTGCATCTGATATCATTCGTTCTCACGGACTCCATCTTCCGTGTTACGGTCTCGTGAGGACGTGCGAACTCCAACTTCAAACTCAAACTCGCACCCCAATACCATCTGCTACTTTTTCATCATGCCATACTGTCCATGTTGCAAGAAAACTGTCTCAAAGAGGATGCGCTTGAGTCATCTACTCGGCAACGGTCCCCAGCTCGTGAAGATACACCAGCAGAGCGTGAATCTCACCTCTCGTCTGTTCGGCAACCTCCGGAAGAAGAAACACCGCTCAGAAGACACTGATTCCGAAGAGGATTCCGGCCCCCCAAGGAAGGCCGGTAGATATGGTGCGCAGTTCTGACACCCAGTATCGAACCTTGAAACTTATTTATATTTTGCAGACTCGCCTTCTGGCGCTCCGAGTCGGACTGACGCGCCGCCGACCCCACCGTCCGTTGAACCCGAGTCACCTCAAGATCCGGATGTGGATCTCAATCTTGAAGCAGAACCACCCCCCGTGCTTCCAACAACACGTCCACGCATCGTAACAGTCGACAGCGATGACAGCGCGGGTAATTCTGATGCCGAGGAAGGCGCGAATGGCCTTGTTTTCAAGGGGGAAGATGAAGATCCAGACCCCGAACTCGACCAAGATGCTCTCGAGCGTACAACCCTGACTGCTGGCGAACTACTCGAGGGTGAATTGGCCTCAGAGGAGATGCAGCGAGGTGTGTTGTAAGCTTGGAAACCAGTTTAACAAATAATTCTCAACCACTGCCAGAGCACCGATTAACCGATAAGGCGATGGATTCAATCCGCGCCCATAACTTCAAAGTCAATATTGACCTCGGCTCACGAGCATACGCCAAAATGAAGCGCGCCTTTCCCCAGCTGCGCGATCTTCCCACCCTTTGCAATCTGCAATCGGAGATCGCATTTCTCTCAGGGATCAAGCCCGTGAAGTACGACTGCTGTAAGCAGTCCTGCTGCTGTTTTTGTGGGCCATATTCCGCCCTCGAAACCTGCCCTTATTGCGACGAGCCGAGGTACGACTCTCGGGGGCGCCCCCGAGCAACCTTCGACTATCTTCCCCTCATTCCCCGTCTCCAAGCTCTCTTCTCGGACAAGGAGATGTGCGAGGAGCTACTTTATCGTGCTCGCCATAAATCCGCGTCCGGGAAGATTGAGGATATTTTTGACTCGCTGCACTACCGTCGATTGCGCCAGCGGAATGTTTCTGTTGAAGATAGTGTCCTCGCACATCTCTTCTTCGAGCAGGACACCGATATTGCCATGGGATTGAGCGCGGATGGTGTCTGCCCGTTCAAAAATCGCAAATCGACCTGCTGGCCACTCATCGGGGTTCTATATAACCTAAAACCGGAGCTCCGCTTCCTCCTCGACCACGTCATTTGTTTCGGCGTCATCCCAGGCCCCCATGAGCCCCGTGATCTTGACTCCTTTCTCATCCCGCTCCGCGACGAGTTTTGGAGGCTTGCCCGTGGGGTTGCAACTTTCAATGCACTCCTCGGGCGTATGTTTCTGTTGCGTGCATATCTCATCCGTGTATTCGGCGACATGCCAGCCATCGCGAAGCTTATGCGGATGAAAGGTCCCAACGGTGTCCTTCCTTGCCGTGCGTGCACAATCCACGGCGTTCGGGATGTCGATGGCGGTGGTAAAACCAACTACGTGCCGCTTCATCGTGACGATGAGCCTGCCTATGATGGATTTAATCTCCCCCTTCGCACGCACGATACCTTCATACGGGACGCAATCTCTGTGCATACGGCACCTACCGATGCAGAAGCAGATCGCCGTTCGAAGGCTACAGGTATAAATGGTCTACCTGTGCTCTCCACTCTCACCAGCATCTCATTTCCGGATTCCTTTGGACATGATTTAATGCATCTCATCCCCGAGAACGTCGTCAAGAACCTGATCACTTTGTGGACAGGCGACTTCAAGGGCCTTGACTGTGGGCGGGAGGACTACAAGCTGCAGCCAACTGTCATCGACGCGATTGGCGAGGCCTGTGTTACCGCGGGGTCTACTACGCCCGCATCGTTCGGTGCTCGGGTTCCAAACCTGGCTACACAGCAGCATTACTTCACGGCCGAGTCATATACACTCTGGACGACTCTACTTGGGCCTGTGGTTCTTCGCGACCGCTTCATCCATCGGAAATACTATCTCCATTTCATCTCCCTTGTCCGCATCTTTAACGACTGTCTCAAACTCTCAATTGATCGTGATTATGTTGATATCAACCTCCGCAAGCGGATCGTCGAATGGGTTGAGCTCTACGAGAAGTATATCCTTTTTAAACTTCAAGAATACGAGTTGATATAGTTATTTACAGATACTATTATCAATACAATCCATCCCGACTTTCTACCTGTGTCCTCACTACCCATGCCCTGCTTCACATCCCAGACGACATCATCAACGCCGGCCCAATGTGGTGCTACTGGAACTATGTAACAGAGCGTTACGTTGGATTTATTGTCCGTTCCAGCAAGAGCCGCAAAAATCCCTATGCGAGCTTTGCGCGGCGCATGCGGGAGATTGCACAAAACAACGCTATCAAGGTAAAATATCAACTACACGACGAGCTCGATCTCTCGGAGCAACGTACGGATGAGCTCCAAGGTCACGCCGTTGCGGATTGTGAGTAACTTTATATCGCTTGATTGGCTCTCACGACTTTACCAAGATCCGGATATTCGTGTCTTTTCTCCTCGAGCAATCGGCCCCCTCCAGTCACAGCAATTGAAGGCTGTCAAGAATCATATCCTCCGGAACTACGTTGTCTCGGAGGGGGTCGTCGGCGGCTGCATCCCACACGATGTAACACATTGGGGTAGAATTCGATTCCTTAATGGCGGAGACACCATTCGTGGGGCGGATCTTGTCCCACACTCGGAACACAACATGACCCGCGACACATCATTCATCAAGGTGGGTGTGGATATTAATTATATTATTGGGGCGGAAATAACTATTCTTCAGTATTTTCACGAGGTAGACAAGAACCGGAATCATCGAAACCTGGCTGTGGACATGGAACGCCGCGTCGCATATGGGCAGCTCCTTCGTATTATCGAATTTTTTGCTGATATTCCGCCTGCTTTCGAGGATAATCAGCCCATTGATCAAGCACGCAACTTGGTACTGGCGGTCGTGCGACCCGTAAAGCTCCACCGCAAGAACCACCTCGGAACCCCGTATTACCAGGATGGGAAGTTCTCGCCACTTGAAGTCATCGATGTGGATGACCTCAGCTGCCTCGTTGCTCGCATTCCCGACCACACTCCGGGACCACGTTTATGGGCACTTTGTGAGAGACAGGATGCTATGGGCGGAGGTGGATCAGAGGACGAGTTTCAATAGCGTATTGCATCGTGCTAATGGCTCTTTAAATTCACTAAATTTTGCCATGAGAAATTCACATACTTTTAGTGTGGAATTGCGACCTTGTAAAAGGCTATACAAAGTGCATGAATTAGATACATGAATTGTGAAGTGTGTGAAAATGTTTTCACACGGATTCTGCATGAATCGTCAAAGTCATACACCAGATGTATGAAACTCATAGGGTTTGACGACCCCAGTGCGGGGCTAGTCCACATGTATTTCTCTAGCACGCCATAAGACGTGCTTAGTTGTCTTGGTTTCCATCTTTCTGACTGAGCAAGTCAGTCTTTTAGTCATTGCTGACTGGTCAAGTCAGTCTTAGTCAAGCTCTATTCAATTTCTCTATCAGTCCCGCACTGTACAAGCTCAGTGGAACTCATAGTAAATATCAAGCAGATTGACAAGATAGCGCGGCGCTACACTGGTGGACCAGTATAGTGACCAGTGCAAATATGGTGCGGCGCCATTCTATAGTGCCAACCCTCATCAATCATATCAGTAAATCCTTGATGCGAGGCCCGCATCTTTCTAACGGTCAGATCTGCCCGAGTAACCACAGTGATGGTTAATTCAGTAACATGTCTTCATCCCAATCTAATCAGTTGGGCTTATACACAAAATGGCGCGGCGCGATATCTCTGCTGGCCCTAATGTGGTTGTACCAATCCTGACTTCGTATATCTTGTTTTAATAGTCATCAGACTATTCAGAGGCCGTTGAGGCAGCAAGTCAATAATTCTGAGTAGTTCCCTGATGTTTCACCTCCAGCGCATAAGATAATGGCTTACCGCCACCATCTATAGCTCAGTGTAGAATATCATAGCCAGGACGTAACAGCCTTTTGGGCTGCCTTGTCAAGTCTACTCAATCCTTCATAGTTGGTTTGTTACACTGGCTTTCGGCCATCAATAGTGTAGCCTATCACCCCAGGAAGGGTGTATGCTCATAATCTAATGCCTCACTTCTGCCCGCTAATAGGTTCAAAATGAAATAAAAACCGGTGTTTTCATGCATGTTTTGGTACATGCCCTATCAGCAGGTGGCAGTTGTATGCCCCCTCAACCGCTCCCTATGGAGCCCAGAGTGATGCGTAACAAAGGGAAGGGTGTGGTGTGTCCGACTTTTGGAAGAGCGGTTGTTGACCCCCTCTCTCCCTCGCCCGGGACCCAGTAAACCTCCCTTGGCATCGAGGCTAACAAACCCAGCCCCATCCTTGGCTGAACGCCTAAGTCTGGCGCCGCCTACCTCACTCCTGGAGCGCTTGATGCCCCCGCATTTGCCCTCGAATGTCGCCGGGCCGTCTTCATTGTGGGGACCTATCAACCCTACTCCCCCGCATGGACCTTGTGGCTCGAAACAAGCGCGCAAGTCCCTCGCCGGCCTCCTGGCTACGCGCCCGGATCCCAGCAATATCCCTACGCGCTTTGCAGTCCTCCTCAATCGCGATATACCGCAACAGGACGGACGTCAGTCGAATCGTTGCTGGACCGTGCTGGAAGAGGACGAGGCTGGCTCAGCTAGCGCGACACAAGAAGTGACCGGGGGCAAGAGGGTACGACGAGGGAAGAGGTCGGGACGTTTGCAGAGGGAGCTCGAGGCATTGCAAGCGGCGATGCAAGCGGAAACGGGAACCTCGACGATGGAGACCTCTGAGGTGGAAATGCCGGACGTCGAAATGGAAGAGTCGCCCTTGTTTGCGCTTAACGTAGCTGCATCGAGCGGGATTCTGCACTTAGTCGGTCGAGAGGAGGCTCCAGAAAACCCGGAGCTCCCGGACACAGTGCAGGATGGCGACGACGACGAAATGGCTGATGCCCTGCGATGCTGGACCACCGAGGATGATGACGAGACCCGCATGGGCCCCACTAAGCACAAGACGCTATGCAGAAGCTGAAACGACAGGGCTAGATTCTCGCCTCCAAAATGGAGTGTAAAGAGATTGGAGAACGCTGTAGAATCGGTAGCAGGCGCAGTGCACACTATCAGCATGGGGGGCTCTGTGACAGGGTACGAATGGGACACTGCTAGACGACACCGCGCAAGGACGTTACTGTACATACATATAATTCTACTTAAAACGGTATATATTAGCATTGTAGTTGATCCGAGATCAGTACTTACATAAGCATATTTTACTTGCACACAATCTACGATGTTGTGAGTGGACGATCTACTTGGAGGGAACCCCCCGCCCCGGACCCGCTGGATGCCTGAGCACGCATATAACT
The DNA here is from genome assembly GCA_029282495.1 of Mycena albidolilacea. NCBI lineage: Eukaryota > Fungi > Basidiomycota > Agaricomycetes > Agaricales > Mycenaceae > Mycena > Mycena albidolilacea. Next base: position 174,434 of record JARIHO010000110.1, on the reverse strand, counting down.
GCTCCATGGTCTCGGTGCTGTGGAGTCCCCATCCAAGGGTGACATGGGCCCTAGATGAAGGGTTACAACACGGGGAGGCCCGAGTTGGCGCCTCCCGTCATGCATAGCTGCACCGGATGCAACGTCCGTGCGCGCTTACCTCCAGCCTGGCGAAGCATTCGGATCTTGCATCACAATTCAAGTCTGCTCCAACTACCTTGTTTGCCGGGATCTCGTCAGCAACGAAGCACCACAATGGACGGTGAAATGCTTGCTCGGTGTCTACAGCAGCAGTACTAGTTTAATCAAGATCCAACGAGCAGAATGCGAGTTTGCTTGATTAAGGCAAAAACACAACTACTAACCAAATCCTAACTACTTTCCCCTTGAATGGTTTAGACTGTGCCGCCGAGTACGGGTCTTTTGAACGCTTTAAGAAGGTTCAAGGAGCACAGATAGTCCAACAAAGGTTGCGAGGAACACACCTGTTTAAGGGTGGAGTCCGAAGTGCAAGGTTGATTTAGAGTATTAGACCTCTTTAAGCAATGCCAAATGAGCGCCTAAGCCAACAAATCGAGTTTAAAAGCTTTACAAGCTTGAGCCAACAATCCCAATTCCTAATCAAGGTGCTGTGCTCTCAAATCCCAAATAATAAGCCTTCCGAGGCTACTGTAGTGCGGTGCCGTGTTCTCAGTTCCTAACAAGCTCTCTCTAGCTTCTTAACCGTTTCCAATCCCAAATCCCGAGCCAACAATTGATATTTAGTTACTTGTGCAAACAAAACAAAACTTCTTAACGAAGTCAGTCCTGGGTGACAAGTCCCGAATCTCCGTTGTTTATCAAGCAATACCCGGTAAAGGCTACTGCTCTTAGGGACAGAAAGTTCAGTGCCTATCCATGCCAAAACCTCCTCCTTATATACTGTACAATTATGCTTACAATACAATGATTATTCTACTCGCTGGTATATGAGTAAGGTGCCCGTAGTTAATCACATGTAGGTAAATATATAGGATCCTCGTGTATCGACCCCTTAGTGCTTGAGTGTGTCCGGTGTGACTGTTTCTTGTTCGATCGTGTTGAAAGTCCCATCTTCTATCCTCGTGTCCCCCATTCAGGACCTTCAGTATTAGGTAGAGGAAGGTGCTGGCTTTAAGCCAGTACCTTAATCAGCCCAAACCGCCAAGTGGTTGTAGAGATATGTGAGTTACCGTCCTGGCCTGGTTCAAGTAACCAAATCAGGATGGCAACAATGATCGGATAGTTGATAAGCGAAGCCCAGCCGCAGTCGGAATAACCGGCTACCACTAAACCCGAGTCACCTGATCCGTCGTGCAGGGCTCCGTTTGTAAATCAAGCACAACAAAGTACTTGAACACCTAATCAAGACCCCACAGTGGTGCCCCAGATCATCAGAGAAGATGATTAATATTGCCCATGTTGTTTGTGGGCCCTGCGATGCCTTGATTAAGCAGCGATGCTTAATCTTAGCAATTAAACCCTTAATCATGGATGTCAACCAGTATGAACTTTCCAGTTGATGCATCCCAGGCGGACTTGATTAAGGTCCTCATGCAGGATCAAGCCCTGATTAGCCATCTAGGACTGATGCTAATCCTTTGGAGCAGCGTGCTACGTGATTAAGGCAGAAATCGGCAAATTCCTTGCTATTTCACCCATGGTCCGTTTCACGGCTTATCAATGGTTCGGCCCGAAGCTGAGGTAGGTCTTCACTATGTCACCACAATGGCCTCGTTCTGTGCCATGATGTCCAGCAGGTTTTTTCCTCCCACATCCGACGGTGTGTGAACAGTTTCCTTATTAACGGTTGCTTGTGATTTAAGTATTTGCCCACAGAAAGTTCCTAATCCTTCTGTCTAGGTGTGGCATCCCTTGCACTGTCACGTGGTATTGTCTCATTCCTCCCACTACCATCATCAGTATGAGCTGGTGTCCCTCCATCGAGGGGTGTCCTAATTCACTACTTACATTTTGATGGTTCCTCGGACCTAGCCTGGACCCCATCAGTCCAGATATGCCGAGCCATTGCCGAGGTACCTCGGCTAACCTCAAGACAGCCACTTGGGTTTGCCGAGGTGCCTCGGCAATGCCTTGGCATACCTCGGCTAAGGTGGGTCCAGAACCTATCAAAATGCAGTGATTCCCATCTGTCCAGTGCCCCATCTATTTTCTGGATGGTCCTCAACCACGTATCGACTTGCTCGACACCATTTCCTACCCACGCCCCGAGGATGCTTATTGGTTCGCCTTCCACTGCTAAGTATCTTAATGTGTTCTGGTATCAGTGTGCCTCCTAGTCCATTTACAAAGTGGTTCACCCTCCCTCGGTCTCTATGAGCAATATTTCCTATCCGAATCATTTCGGTCTTGTTAATATTGAACTTGGCACCAGCTGCGGTACACCATTCTTAAAGCACTTCCATCAGGTTTCCAAAATCATTCTCTGCGTCGAGGTATACTATTGTGTTGTCAGCGAACAAGGTAGTTATTAGTTTTTCCTGTTTCCCCCGCACCTTGAATCCTTTCAGGTCAGATTGACGTAGCGCTTCTGCCAGGGGTTTGATGGCAAGATCAAATAGTAGGCACGATAGCAGGTCACCTTGGTGTACCCCTCTTGTCACTCGGAATGCATGCTCGCTTGTCTCGCTGTTGACTATCACATATATATAGGCATCACTATACAGGGCTTTTATTGTTCTGATAAATTCTTCCGGCATACCGTAGCTTGCCAGCGCGTGCCGTAGGTAATCGTGTTCTATCTTGTCGTAAGCTTTCTCTTGGTCCAGTGCTACTATCACCCCATTTCTGTCTGTTGCTTCCACTAGCTCAATTACCCTTTTGGTTAGCCAAATTTGGTCTTGGATTTGTTGACCAGGTACTAAGCCCACTTGGTTTATGTGAATTAGTTCAGGTGCTACCTTGGCTAATTTCAGGGAGAGAGCTTTTGTAAACACATTGTAGTCTGAGTTCAGCAATGAGATTGGTCTGTAATTTGCAATATCCACCTTATTGTTTTTTTTTTTGTAGAGCAGGCACATCCAGCTCTTTGAGAAGCCAGTGCCTTTTACCATTCTGTGTTTTTCTATATCATTATACACTCTGTGTAGCATTCCAAGTATATCAAAGCCCTCAATATCCTCTTTTTTTTTTGCAGCTCTCGTATGATTGATCTAACACCTTCCATACTTCATATGGGATACCATCTAACCTGGGGCCTTATAGTTGGCTGAAAGACACAGTACGTATCTCACCTCCTTTAGCATGAGTCTTGCTCTCATAAGTTCACCTTGCTCTTCCGTCATCTTCCTAGTTGTGCGTTCCAGCACTGTCTTAATCTTTTCCTCCTGGATTTCTGGTGGTACCTCCGTTCTGTCTTTCTAGATCTTATTATGGTAATCTCAGGCCATGTTAGCCATTCGTTTCGAGTTTATTTCATACTGTGGGACCTCGGTGCGGGTGTCCTTGACAAGGCGGTGGATTATTTCCCATGGTGCATGGGGTTTATTTATTCCCATCCAGTATTTTGAGATAACTTCACCCTCAAGCTTGTTACGGATCTGGCTGCTTAGGCGCACAGCATTGTGTCTTTGTCGCACCAACCCACTCAGTTTTTCTTGCAGCACTGTACATGAGAGCGTGTTCTCATTATCAGTGAGTTCTTCGTCCATTTCTATTGTGTCTATCTTGTTTTTAAGTTCTGCTATTTCTTCTACTATTTTTGGGACCACAATCTTCACCCTCTCTCTTGCTTTGTTTCCAATTTTCAGCTTATAGTTCATCCACAGTGTTTGTACGTTATTATTCAGATTCCACTGGCCTATCTCCTCTAGCTTTGTAATCTCTGACGCCGTTGCCATCAGTTTCAACCCCTCACTGTCTATGAATTCTGCCAGTACCTTGTCCTGGTGTGAGGTCTCCGAGCGTGCTACACACCGCTCATCGCCTCATGGCCCCTGCGAACCATCTGTACGAGTGACGGGACGAGCTCGGACATACGCGACGGATCTTCCATAACGGGATTCCACGTTACCGGAAGCAGCTTCCGAGCGAGACCAACGCTCTCCCCACCGTCCGAAACGCCCTGTTGCCTCTTGAACTCGCTCCCATGCCATCCTCAGCAGGATACGACGGTTCTACACTCTCAGTTCCTATGATGCGACAGCCGACCCTCCGTATACACGTCTCAGACGAACGAGACCTCTCCTGGCCGACACAGACGACGTGTCTCGCCTATGCTCATTCGACACGACCGGTCCCCTCCTGCGGCAGAACATGAGGACAACCTCTCCTGTTGCCGTTTCCAGTCGCCCTCTCGCACCGGGCGGACCTTGCCCGTGCCTGACACCAATCCAGCGGACGAGGCAGAACTTATCCCGACACTGCCTTCTCCCCCGCTTTACACGACGCATCGACTAGCCGAGGGAGACCACTTGTCTCTCCTCCATCCCGAACGCTCGGGCACCTTCCGACGCGACCAACTGGCCATGCCTGAAGCTCCGGACGTTTTCTGAGGTCCCTTGGCCTCGCTGTGCCTCGCACGCACCCAAAGACGATTGGTCTCCTCAACAGAGGCGCTGAGTCTCCTGCCATATATGCACCCTGAAATGCCTCATGTCGTCCCCTGCCCCCTGGAAACACCTGCGACCCGCATGGCACCTCTGGAAACATGGGAAGTCGTTGAGGAGGTATAAAAAGGAGCGCATTTAGTAGGAGTAGTCAGTACCTTCCGGCCTGCAGAAGTAGCCTTTGGGGTGTTTTCCCAACTTTCTGTACCACACTCACTCAATCTAAAGGGTACTCCCAGCCTTCCCCCACCTCGTACCTCTCGTGCACCTTCCTCCTTGCCTTCTGCCAGGGGCAGGCCACGCATCTTATATTCGCTCGTTTGTCGGCGTCTCACCTCTCACACCTCCATCAGCAGGGTCCCTTCTCACTGGACCCAGTGTCACAATCCCAGGCTTCCTCGATTAGGATCACCGTTCTCGCGAGCTTCACTCTGTAGAAAACAGGCCTGGAGAGAAGCCATCATATACAAATTGTCGTCTGTAGCCAATGAGACCAATCGTCTCACCGTCAATTGAACGAGGCCGGTGTCATCGTCTGTGCGACACACATTGCATCTCCAGCGCCGGTTCTAAGGGGAAGAGCGCACAAAGGAAAGCAGACAGGGCAACGCATTTAGGGTTCCAGTACTCTCGTACGGGGAACCAGGTTTAGGTATTCACACCTTCTTTACTGTTTTCACTAACAACAGGTCCGCTGCACGCGCCCCCACCTAGGAGACAAACAGTCTCCACGATCTGCCGTTCACACACACACACACACACCCATCGCTCATACAAGGCCAATTCGCGCACCGACCTTCCGCTCTATCATTCGACTATACCTTCCCCTCTAGAGGATGAACGTAGTCAAATTCGAATCACATATCTTTCGATACCGACACTGTGGTCCTTATCACACTGTATAATCTGTGGTGCCCAGACCCATCTCCCATGGCCGATTGTGGGCGACTCTGCTGTGGAAATTTTCATTGCTACCATCCGGTGGTCTGTGTTGATACCCACCGCTTGAATATCCCACTTGAATGTCTCCTTGTACAGATCACGTTTCACATAATAGTCTGTCTATGTGTGATTGGGAACCTCCCAGGTTTTGCGGCTGGATGTACGTGTATGCGCGTGCCACTGGGTAGGTCTCCCTGAATCCATCAACCAACCCAGGTATGACTTCATCTCATCAAATGTGTTCACTGCAGTCTTATTATCTGGGTGCACCGGTAGTCTGTCTAACACATCTTCCACTATGTCGAGGTCTCCTCCGAACACATCTGGTCTTCTCGTTCACGGGTGATTCATATAATATGTCTTAATTTTGTTCCAGAACACCGCATTTTCTGAAGGCCTGTTCAGCGTGTACACCCCTAGGATGGACAGCGGGGATCCGTCTACATTTTCCATTTCCAGTATTATTGCCCTCCCTGGGGCCACTTCTGTTGATTTGACTGCTGCCATCTGTACCAGCCCCTTGTTCAGTACAAAGGCAAGTCCTGCTCTTGCCGCAGGTGCTGTCTTGTCAGGGTGAATTCCACTCTTATTGCTCTTCCAAACAGGTTGTCAACATCTACCTTATGTCTGTCATCCAGGTGCACTTCACCACCTGTTCTCTCATGACCTGCCCAATGTGATACCACTTATTCTCCCCATGTCTTATGTCTGGGTTCCCTCTCCCTTTTATATTTAGTGCCGCTACTTTTACTGACATTTTTGTGTTCTTCTTTCCCAGGGCTGGGTGCCATAGTGGCTGCCGGAATCCTGGGTACACTCTCGTGTGTGGGTGGGGTACATGGTCTCTCTCATCACTACCGTGTTCCTGGTCTGCCCCTTCATTTGGTTCCGCTTGATGATTCTGTTGCTGTTGCCCCTGCTGACCCCCAACTGGTGCTAGGAATGGGTTGCCGTCATCGGCTCCAACTTGGGCTGCACTCCTTTTGCATTGTGTAGCTCAGTGTTTGCTTGTCAGGAACGCAACATCCAAGGTGTTTCCCCTTACCGGGGTTGGGTGCTGCTCCTCAGCCCTGTGCGCATCCTGCGTGCCAGCACCTGTACTGGTGCCCCCCAGTGCACTGAAACGGCGCACTTCTTATATGACTAGGAATGGCTAATTGATAGGTATTGCGAACAAACACCCAAAACAACCAACCACAACCAATCTACCTCCAAAGATCCAAGTGCTTCTCTATGTGAGTTTGGGTACGGGCTGTAGTATGTGACCAGCAGGTTTGAACAAACACAAGTTTGATCTATAGGCTTCTAACAACACACTCTACAACATACTAGCAATATGCAACTGCCAACAATAACACTGCTAGGAACCTAGGGATGGTCTGGGGTGTGTTTATATGGGTTGGATACAAGATGGCTGGACTGCTAGGTCGAGAACACCAGGGCAGAGGTTTGTAGGTTTGTGAAAATCCTTGCCTTAGGCAACCTAAGGACTACTGAGGTTAACTGCTCCGTTCCAATAGCCTGCTCGCTATTCCGTTCACCCTAGCTGCCCAGATCAGGCACTAGCCTTGTGTTGCTTCATCTCTTATGTCGTGGTATGCCTTTGTCAAAGCCCTAGCCAGTTGCTAGCCAGATTTTTCCGCCTACCGTCGTCCTAGTCGCTTATGTAAAGATTAGATAGTACCACCGGATCCCGTGCCAAGCTTCCTAGTTCAACACATTTTCCCCTAGCTGCACCTCCATCATAGATATCTGTCTGCTAGACTATCACTAACTCTTTTGCAAGTCATCTCTAGACTACTAGAGTCTCCTAGAAGAAACTTGCTCAGGCTCGAGCTAAGGCTGCACAGAAAGCCCAGGCTGTTTCTAGGCTTCAAGGGGCTCTTCGGCAGCCAAGTCCACCCTCCTCTAATGTTGACGGTTCTTATTCTCACCTTGACTTCCCTAACTCCAACACCCCACTGGTGCCACCTTCGGAACCTGAGGAAGCTGCCTGTTAAATGCCGAATCGATGGACCGAAGTTCGGGGGGATGATCCGGGAAGTCTGGGTCGGAGTTTGGAGTTGTTTGGAGTTCCAGAGGAAGGTTTGGAGAACAATCTCTAGTTTACCACAACACTGAGGTGCAGAATGAGCATTCCAATCAAGACCGGCTGGACAAACCAAAGAGGCAGGGAGGAGGAGTTCGGAGGAACACCAGAGGTCAACCCGAGCGCAAGAGGAAGTCAAGCAACATTAATTATCAAACTGAAGTACAGTAGCATAGCTAGGAGTCTTTTATACAAATATCCTAATTGTAGGCAGATAAACGGGAAACACTCAGTAATCCTTCATTATGTTGATAAGCTGAGAATTTGTCCATACCAGGATACATGTAGAAATGCATGTTTCTGATATAGATATGTTCTGAAGCTTACTGTTTCAGGAATCAGTACCAGTTCCTGGGTAGCTGGCTGGGCTGATCACTGAGCAACAGGTGAGAACACTAAGGAATTAGTCTTCTCACTGGCATGTCTCACTCCGAAACATGTAGGAGGATGTGTAACCCACAAATAAACACAGAAATGTCCTTCATTCTTGTTTCTGTCTACTTTCTGTGATGCACACAGAGGCTATGGAAACAGGTTCTTGCATTGTGTTGTGTACTGTTGGGGTGTGCCAGTTGGACGTGGCAGGTCATGAGACCATCTGGGAACAAGTGCAACCGGTTTCCGGCAGTCACAGGCCTCTTGGAAACAGAAGATCAGCTACAGTGATGGGTCATATCACAGGTCTGAAAGATGTCCAAGGCTCTTTACTAAGAACCCATTCTGGGAAGTGGGTTGTATTGGGTGTTTTCTGGAAGCTATCGCTTCACCCTCTCCAGTGCTGGGGCAGACACAGAAGGGAATGTTGATGCAGGATGGAAGCGAGTCAGATCAGAGTCAGCTCAGCATAGATACATGTTGGCAGCACTCTGAATAAGCAAAGGAGGTTGCTGACATGTTGCTTGCTATGTGGTTGAAGGTGTGATATGGTGTGCTTGCCCTTGGGAACCAATGGAAGCAACACTCGGAAAACCTATCTGATGGAAACACGGTTAAATGGGTGGATACATGGATAATTGAGTCATTTTGGATTGTGTTACAGCTTTGTCATGGGATTCTGGGCTTTGTATAAATAGCTGGAGGTGTTTTGACAATGGATACAGCATCCCCCCCCCACTGCTAGCAGCCGTTTCTGTCTACGCTTGGGCTCAATTTGACCAGTATCCACCTGCCGGGGTGATCTGGACAGTATTGTTGTTCCACTATGCAGTAAGCTTGTGCCTGGGTGTGGATCTGTGACCCTCAATCGAGCACACTCTTATAGAGTAGCATTGTATTGAGATCTTCTTTGTTTCTGAATCATATATCATTCTGGAAACGTACTTGGGCCTTTGGCCTGGAATTGTTAGACTCTGTTGACTGTGTTGGAATTGGTTGGACTGTGTTGGATTTGGTTAAAGGGACTGTTTGAGTCTATTTGACTATAAACTTTGATTCTACTTGACTATAAACTTGTGTGGAAGTGGGGTTCAGAAAGTACCAGTTGGGGAAAGCTCTGGAAACACATCTGAGTGTGGGGTCTGGAAAGTACCTTCAGGGAAAGCTCTGGAAACATATCTGGTGCAGGGTCTGGAAAGTACCTTCAGGGAAAGCTCTGGAAACATATCTGTATGTGGGGTCTAGAAAGTACCTTCAGGGGAAAGCTCTGGAAATGTGGCTGAGTGCGGGGTGGGGTCTGGAAAGTACCTTCGGGAAAAACTCTGGAAACGCTGATAGGGCGTGTACCAAAACATGCATGAAAACACCTGTTTTTATTTCATTTTGAACCTATTAGCGGGCAGAAGTGAGGCATTAGATTATGAGCGTACACCCGCCCTGGGGTGGTAGGCTACACTATTGATGGCCGAAAGTCAGTGTAACAAACCAACTATGAAGGATTGAGTAGACTTGACAAGGCAGTCCAAAAGGCTGTTACGTCCTGACTATGATATTCTACACTGAGCTATAGATGGTGGCGGTAAGCCATTATCTTATGCGCTGGAGGTGAAACATCAGGGAACTACTCAGAATTATTGACTTGCCATCTCAACGGCCTCTGAATAGTCTGATGACTATTAAAACAAGATATACGAAGTCAGGATTGGTACAACCACATTAGGGCCGGCAGGGCTATAGCGCCGCGCCATTTTGTGTATAAGACCAACTGATTAGATTAGGATGAAGACTTGTTACCGAGTTAATCATCACTGTGGTCACTCGGGCAGATCTGACCGTTAGAAAGATGCGGGCCTCGCATCAAGGATTTACTGATATGATTGATGAGGATCGACACGATAGAATAGCGCCGCGCTATGCTTTTCCAGTCACTATACTGGTCTGCCAGTATAGCGCCGTGCTATGCTTTTCAATCCGCTTGATATTTACTATGCGTTCCACTGAACCTGTGAAGTGTGGACTGATAGAGAAACTGAATAGAACTTGACTAAGACTGACTTGACTAGTCAGCAATGACAGACTTGCTCAGTCAGAAAGATGGAAACCAAGACAACTAAGCACGTCTTATGGCGTGTTAGAGAAATACATGCAGACTAGCCCCGGTAGCAGGTCATAATACCCATGGTTGAGAATGTCTTCTACGCCATTGGCCATTCACTACTTGGGCTCCCACCATTTATTGTTCCTATTCATTCCGTCTATCTCCTTTACCTCTCTCTGAGATGTATAAAAGCCAGTTGTGTACTCTGTATTAGCCAGTAAACTATCCCCCAGATATACGGGCAATATAGTAGACTCTAGATTTGTGGCAAGACATCAGATATATTTGCAGACGCACAGAAAAGATTAAGAGATACGGGACGTCGAAAAGACTACCAATTGTATTGATATAAGAGCCCCGCTCAACCTTCACCAACCCGTCTCCTGTAGCAGCGCTTTAGGCCTCCAGGACTAAGACTAGTTGTGTAAATCGACACTCTCTTGTCTCCTGTAGCAGCGCTTTAGGCCTCCAGGACTAAAGGCTAGTTTGTGCTAGTAGAAGTGAAACCGCCGCCTTCAGTGTAACTGTCCGCGCCTTAGCCCAGCGTCCACCTTCTGTGTAACCGCCCCCGTTTCGTTGATACCACCGCCATTCGTGCAAATGTTGGTTGATATTGAAGTAGCGTCTGTCTGTTGATAATCTGCCCTACCTTCTGCTTCTTGGCTAGCTGCCAGTAGTGTTAGGTTCTGCTGCTCACAAAGAAACTGAAAGCTCTGAACAAGTCAAAAGTTTACTTGAGTCTTGATATCCTGTTGGCGTGAAGTCCCTGCTACCCTAGCATAACCGTGCTTAAACTGTATAGTTGCTATTGAAACAAAGCCTTATTCCAACCTTGCACACCCTTTTGACGGGTGATACGTACCCTACCTCCCCGAACACACACACACACGAGTATTAGGATTAGGATTAGTGATTTGTTCTGGTTTTGGTTGGTTTGAGTAGAGTGACTAGTTCGCTTTTCTCACTAGTCAATCCATTAGATTTCACGGCCGCACCCTAGTGCACCGTTTCAACGCAATTGCCTGTTGAGAAACATGCAATCACCTGAGTCCACTGGACTATAAACTAGCTAGTCGGGCCTTCATGATGTCCTCTACATATCTGCTGAGAAGCCTTGTATCTAAACCCTGCCTGGAAACTCTGTTTCCATGTGTCTTGAAATGTGTATTACTTGTGCTTTGCTCCAATCTCAGTTTCTGAGATCAGAAACCTCCCCCTACAATCTTTATAAGGCCCTGTACTAGGGGCTGTAACTTATCGGGATCTCGGAAATGTGCATCTAAGATCGCTTGGATGGTTCATCAGCTGTTTCTGGCAGTCATAGCACTGTTTCTACACCATGTAACCAACAAGTGGTTGATTAGTTCATGTTTCTAATGTAGGTCCTGAGCATACAAATCAGCGTAAAAACCTGAGAGGTCCAAAGGCAGAGCGGAAGTTCCAAAGTCCAGAGCCAACTCCAGCAGACGAGAGGTCCACACTGAGCATGTCGATGTCCGCGAAATTCACATAAACGCAAAATATCACGCAGACATAGCGTGAATTATTTTCATGTACTTCAAGATTCATGTACCTAATTCATGTATTTGGCCCAGGGTCCAATGCGACAATGAATTTCACGAAGATTTTTGATGAACTGGGGCACCTGGAAAGGTAGTGAATTTACGAAGAGTGGTATACGGTGGTGCTAGTCTGCCATAGTATCCATTGCGGGATGTGGTAGATGCATGGAATGTGTTGACTGCTCGCGTCTCGGCTTGGGTGGTGACCGCGGAGTGGGCCAAAATGAGTATGACAAATGTATAATAGCCTGTTTGCGCAACAGCCATTCGAGCCATTTGATGGCTTTTTTGATGTGCACACATATGGCTTAAATGGCTTAGATGGCTTTAACTTCAAGGCATATTTTGATACGATCCGGCTATTTTGATGGCTCATGTATACGAAATACACGAAATGGTCATTTTGAACTTCACAGAAAACTCACGATCACGCCAAAATGATTGCTTTTCGGTCTGTGGGCAGACTGACCAGGTCAATGTTTTACATCTCGTACTTGGAAGCACCATCAGCTTCATGGTAGGCCGGAAATGAAGATCTTAACCTGAGCTCATGAAACCATTTGAACCATATGTGCGCACATCAAAAAAGCCATCAGATGGTTCAAATGGCTTTTGCGCAACCTCTCTAATATCATGGTACGTCACAGCTCCACTCCATTTATTCCTTCCTCTCAATGCCCATGTCCCCTCCCTGGCCTCCTCTGGGGCACACACACACTGTCGTCGCCAACCTCCGCTAGCTTAGGAAGTGTTGAGACCTTATAAGTCCCGACTCGGACACCCCAGTCGGATGGTCATTGGTCACCACTGGTACTGCTCCACACTGCTAAGGGAGGGCATATAAGTATTGGGTGTGTCTCCACCCCTCCTTGCCATTACCTCTCATGTCCCCTGCATCCAACACTAAGTCTACTGGTACAAGGGCAACCCTGACCGACGGTCTCACAAGAAGACGACACACAAGCCCACTCAGCCCTGCCGCCCGAAGCGTGCTCTGCTTGGTGGTCATGGTGCCAACCTCGACCGCACGTTGCACAATGTCAGCATTCAAGAGCTCGAGGGTGCGTGCTACACGCAGCCAAGCATCTCTTTCTCTAATCCACTCTTGTTCTCGACCGAATTAGCATCTCAGCAGAGCAATCTCCAGCCTCCCACTGCATCTGCCCCTGCCACGCGTCCGGTGCACCCTGCACCTCACCCTTCATTGCGGCCCACTGCCCACACGTCTCCTGGGCAGCTAGTGCCTCCCAGGCTGGTGTCCGGGACCAACGGTCGCCCCAAACGGGCTTCGAAGGTCTTGATGAAGCAGATTAGATAAAGCACGGCTCGGTTATGACGACGTGAAGTGGAATGCACTCCGGGTGTGTTGCATGCAGCTGAATCTTGTGTACCACTAACACATGCTCAGGATTTCATTCATTGTGCCCTGGCTTCTGCTCGCCATCACCGGCACTTGGGCTGGAAAGCTCAGCGGCACCATAAAATGGCAATGGTGTACAATGCGGTACGTCGCTTATCTTACTCACACACTCCTCCACTTACCCAAGCGAAGATGAAAATGATTCGAGCACCGATGCCCTCGCGCCCTTCTCTGACCCGATAACGACGTGAACTGCGATGGCAACGGGAGGAGGCTGATGAGCCCCGACTTTCTGCGACAGCCGCAGGGAAGCGCCACGCATTCTCCCAGGGCTATATGCCGTCCAAGCGTGATCACAGTATTCTACCTACATTATATTACTCTACACGAATAATGTCTGTGAATTAAACTCTTTTCATCCTCTCTTGTGATACATTCCACCTATTTAAGTGTTGAATTGAGTGCTACCCACGAGGAACCATTGCCTTGTACTGTGGAATGTAAGATGTAAGATGGTGATTAGTGATAGTGGAACGTCCAGTTTTCTATGCAAAACTTGTTCATGCCAAAAGCGAATGAATTTCATTAAAAGTGTGTGAATTCCATCAGCATAGTTAGTGATATCAACTAAGAAAGAACATGAATCCTAACGTGAAATTCGCGGAACTCTACACCCCCAGTATCCAGAGATGGTGGAGTTGGCCCAGAGATGGGACAGGATCTGGACTGGATATAACACTGCCGCTCCTACCGCACCTTGGACTCGCTCCAGGAAGCGCACGGTATCGGAAGTATCAGAGTCTGAGACTTTGGATTCACCTGTCAAGAAGGCTGCGAAGAAGAAGCCAGGACCTAAGCCAAGGCCTCATCCCATCAGCTCTGTCGCACCTCTGAAGAAGCCCAAGAAAAAGGCTGTGCTGAAAAATTTTGAGTCCAGCAAATGCCGGACCTCTATTTATGGTATCTCCTACTCTGTTTACATATAAGGGTTCTGTGGGCCTGGAATGTGCAACTGTCCACAAGCCACACCCTCATTTATCCGGGTTTTCACCAAAATCACTCACATGATAATATGATCTGATGATCTGAACCAGCTCTTTATGTGATAGATTCATCAATATTTATTTCCGCTCCACTTGGACTGATCATCACTTTGTCTGATCATCATCTCAGCCTACATCTGACTCCGACTCCAAGTCACATTCCAGCCCTGGCCTTGCACGTGATATCTCAGTACAGGGAAAGCTTTGGTCATCATCTCAGCCTACATCTGACTCTGACTCCGAGTCACGTTCCAGCCCTGGCCTTGCACGTGATATCTCAGTACAGGGAAAGCTTTGGTCATCTGTGAACCCAACATCGTGGACAATGACAATGATGATGATGAAGAACCTTAAAAGATCCCCAATTTTCGGATGCAGAGGATGATCAAGAAGGTGTGGGGGAAGATGGCGAAGAAGAGTGTGGTATACATCAACAACGAGATGCCAGAGATGAACACCAGTGGGATCTGTCTCACACTGGCTCTTGAATGGATGGTACAGCTCATTGTGGGGGGGAAAGAGGCTCTGGCAGTTGAATGTGATCAGTCCAGCTGGGTTACCGGTATTGAAGGCTTTCAGTCAATTTCTCCACTGCAGTTGTATACATTAGCTTGTGTATGCAAATTTTTCCTAGAAGACACATCCTTCTTGTTTCGTAGTTTCATGGCTTCAGATCTTACCTTTGCATAATTGGAGAGTCAAAGGGAACATACATGAATGATATTTAGGCATTCTCTACCGGTTGGGACCCAGAACTCATGTTTCTGGGGAGGCATCAGTATGGGACAGTGAGAGGTGATGGAGCTGCATCAAATCAAGCATATCATCCAACCACCGCAATAAAATTCTACGGATAAATTTGAGAGTCAAAAGGAACATACATGGATCATATTTAGTGATTTTCTACCTGTTTCTGGAGAGGCATCAGTATGGGACTGCGAGAGGTGATGGAGCCACATCAAAATCAAGCATATCATCTAACCACTGTGATAGAATTTTACGAATAAATTTGAGAGTCGAAAGGAACATACATGGATCATATTTAGTGATTCTCTACCAGTTGGGACCCAGAACTCATGTTTCTGGAGAGGCATCAGTATGGGACAGTGAGAGGTGATGGAGCTGCATCAAAATCAAGCATATCATCCAACCACCACAATAAAATTCTACGGATAAATTTGAGAGTCAAAAGGAACATACATGGATCATATTTAGTGATTCTCTACCGGTTGGGACCCAGAACCCATGTTTCTGGGGAGGTATCAGTATGGGACCGTGAGAGGTGATGGAGATCAAAATCAAGCATATCATTCAACTGCTGCGATAAAATTCTATGAGGAAATTGGAGAGTCGAAAGGAACATACATGGATCATATTTAGTCATGTTTCTGCACAAGCATTAGGATCAGACCGTAAAAGGCAATTGCAGCCAAGTCAAAATTGAGCATATCATCCAACCGCCGCGATGAAATTCCACAAGGAAATTCACAGGATGACAGCAACCACAACATGGTGATCAGGCTTGTGCTGGGAAACTCTCCTTGCCCCCCACCTCTTTGCACCAGATACATCCCATTACCCTCTCACGCTAGCTGAGCAAGACTGTTGTTCAGGGTCAGTCAGGCTGGGAAGTGTTGGAGATTAAGCGGGGAGAGCGAAATTAGAGCAAGAGATAAGGTAAGTTTGCAATAGCACTGATGGTTAGAAGACTGCTTTAGAGCAAACAGATGCTCTAGCAGGATTTTACAGTGAGCTTATATACTACAGAATATGTATCTAGAAGGTTCTCAATGTATCTACTTGAACTGTCTATTAGTAATAATCTTATCAATACATGCCCGAAGGCTGAGCTGCATTATTAATTCCAACAGGAAGCAACCTGGCCACAGTGATGACAGATCTCCCGAGCGGTGGTGCAACCTTCCACCGCCCCTTCGGTGTTGCAGCCTGGACCTCCACCTTCACCGGCCATCCCCACGCAGCCTAACTGCAAAACGTGGCACCTGCACTGTCACCCAATCCTTGAATTCTCAATACATGATTCACATTTGTAGCTTATGTATGTGCCGACTCAATACTTACAAGTAGAATTGTACCTCCCTAGAAATGTAATATAAGCCCTTTTAAACCATTCCAACTCTGTTTCAAATTCATGGACTTGTCTAAATTTGTTGTCCAACCAAGTCCAAACGGCGCCATGGCAGCAGCTCACTCAGCACATCACGGCAAAAGTCACTGTGCCGAAAGATGCCGCAATCAAAATCCCAATATGGTAAAGGGCAGAGGCGGATAATACACAACTCATCTGGATCGGTCCATAAAAGGCCACTGCAGCCCAAGTCAAAATCATGCATATCAAGATCGAGCATATCATTCACCGCCGCAATAAATTTCCATGAGGAAATTAGAGAGTCGAAAGGAACATACATAAATTGTATTTAGTGATTCTCTACCGGTTGGGACCCAGCACTCATGTTTCTGCGCAGGCATCAGGATCAGGCCATGAATATAATTGCAGCCAAGTCAAACAATTGGGACTAAAGATCAGGCCCTCATAGACAACATGACGGAAATAAAAAATCCATTACAAAGGCTTTACTCCGCCAATGACAACACCTTTCTTCCATTTCATATAAATTTTATATTGTTGCATAAATTTTGCTACACCTAGTGAGAGTCTACATTGAGTTTCTGCACACCATTACCAAGCTGGTCAACATCCATGCGTGGCCGAGTACTACGAGCAAACGGTGCAGGCAAACTAAACACGCTGATGTTTATTAACCGTTCTTTAAGATTTTGCTCATTCGGCGGTGCCCATCAGTTTACACATGTTGGTTACTTTCTCCATAAGGCTTAACTCCATTCTGCTCTCTCTCTCCTGCCGATCTCTTGCGCAATCCATAAATTCCCAGTTGCCTAACTAGGCGTGCCGTGTAATACTACCAACCTACCCGTGCTTTTCCCAGCATAACCCCGTATGTCTGTGCGCCGTGGATCCTTTCCATTTTCTCTCAGCAACGCCTCATCACACAATGGTCCCATGATCTGTTACGGACCGTGCTTCTAATCTCTGCGCCGCCCAAATTTGGGGTCCTCTTCTTCCGAGTAAACTGCGACCTCTGACTCAACGCCCGCGCTTTGATATATTTTCTAAATCTCTCCCCAAATTCGACATCCTCTTCCCGCAAGCCTGCTGCGTAGTTGCGCAGCAATTTCTCTGTCCATATTTATATCTTGCTCGCTTTTTGTCTGCGCACCTACCTTTTCACCATGTCATCCTTCAACATTCTCGGATTTTTTCAACTCAAAGGAGGACGTCGTGTTACCCATCAAAAACCCCATACGAACTTCCCCACTCATCACGCCCACTATAACACTAACGTTTGGTGTACCAATAGCAACATCGCAGCAGATCTCCGGATTTACATCGCCAGTACCACTCCCCTGCTTCCCGATGGAACCGTCGTCTTTGCGGTGTGTACTGCGCAATCCACCATCACAGGCAACCCACCCCATACTTTTCTGAATCTCGACGCTCTTACATTCGTAATTATCCCCGGCGATCCCAACAGCGATAGCTATGATGTGCGATTATTTTGTCTTTATGTCTTTTCTGACTAATTGTCCTTTGAAGGCCCATTTACCAGATGAGCGGACATCGATGGTGTACGGTCTTGGTCGCGTTACCGGCTCTCCCCAAACCCTCGATGATGGCCATTCTTCTCGTGTTGTAACAGTTGCTGTCTCAGACTACGTGCGTGATGAAACAAGAGCCTCAACCCTCCAGTATGTCGCCTCCGCATTGTTCCGCTATTTTTCTCACCTATTATAAGGTGTGTTTTTGACATGTCCACTGCACGTTGGACCAGGGTCCCCATTCCACACACCAATTCCGGTATGCAGTTCTACGGCATCTGTCGCGACTTCACCCCTGCCGGTGTATTCCGAGTCAAAATTCTTTCTGTCGCTCTCAACGTTGCAGCCAATTCCTCCGCACCTTCCGACGAGACTCAACAACCACCTGGAGAGTCGACTTCTGCTCCAGTTACACCTGCAAAGCGCAGAAAATTTAGCCCATCCCCGCCTTCTTCTGTCGCTACAGACCCAGTGGTGCCCACGACTGTCTCGACAGAAGTGTACCCGCCATCAAATGTGCCTGTTCCGTCGGCATTGGATGTGCCATCGGGTCCCATGTTTTACAGCCATCCATTTCAGCACTACCCGCAGCAGGCTTCTACTGCGTCGGGTCCATTCATGCCCCCATTTCTCCAGCCTCTTTCGTACTCCTTGGCCGGCCATCCCATGTTTTCTCAGCCGGGGTTTTCCTCGAACGCTGCATTTAATTCCCGCGGCGAATACATCTCACCTACTTCTATTGATTCCCGCGTTCTCAACTCATCCGCTGACCCCGGTTCATCCTCGGGACCTGGGCGTTCCAATGACGAGGAGTCTGCGTTCAACAAGTCGGCTGCCGATCCATACAAGTATCCCATGACGCAAGTGTGAGTACTGTCGACTTTTAGCATCGTCCAGCTCGTTCTCAACGATTTCATAGCCCCCCAACTTCCCAATCTGCATCAAAGTATGTGTCCTGTCAATGCTTACCGCCGTAGTCTCATTATTTGAAGGCCGACCACAGCAGGCAAGACTACCAACAAGCCGTCTTCGAGCACGTCTTCCACGGAAACGGCATCCGGATCGCAATCCTCTTCTCAAGAATCAACATCCGGCCCAACGACGTCGGGCGCTCCCGGGCACAATTTGAATCTTCGGTCACGCAAGTAAATTTCCAGGATGAATATCTTTGTTGAAGCTAGTGTACATATCTGAATAATAAATGCACCCCCACTCTCTTTTTTGTGCTTGAGTCTCCTTATTCACATCCCCACTAATTTATTGACTGACATTTACGTCTCTTCATGGTACGCGACAAGTCACGTTCACCGAACGCGTCATAGTAATGCACCCATGATCAGGCTGAGAATGACAGAAATGGTCCGATTCTGTGCCGCAGGAACAGCCGGCCCGCCTCGGGTACTGGTTTGCCTGCCGTTCGCTTCCTCCTCAATCCCTATCGATGTCAAGTCAATAATCCTGCGCACTCGCAGCTCCTGTTTCACACTGCAACGTTGCATTCAACTCATTGCCTGAGTCACAGATAGAATGTCCTGCTCCTCAATCCATGCGACCGAAATATCAGGCCAAGTCTCTTCTTTGATTTCTCTGTAATTTTACCTACCCTGGAATAGCAACACGTTTTTGGTCTGCTCTGAAATTGTTTCCCGCGGCCAAACTTACGCAGTTCTCGCAGTGATAACACAGGATGGACTGAGTCCCATGACCATTTTGCGGACTTCCTTTTTTTTTTCACGTCGTAATAGTCATAACCTGCTAAACCGCATATAGCAAGATTTTTACAGGAACAGCCTTCATGTGCCGTCTCTGCGAAGATTCGCGATCTCTGGAACAGAACGTTCAGAGCCTAAAGGGACCTGCCGAGATTCGTACGCCGGCATTCTCCTGAATTCAATTCCGATTCGTGAGTTTATTTTCCCAAAGCAAGGTTGAACTGTGCATCGACTTTGCCCTAGATCTTTGGATTTGCGGCACAGAATGTTCAAAACCGAAAAGGGATAGAACGTCCGGCTCCTTAATCTATGCGACCGAAATGTCAGGCCAAGTCTCCTCCTTGATTTCTCTGTAATTTTACCTATCCAGCTATTCCTGGAATAGCAACACGCTTTTGGTCTGTTCTGGAATCGTTTCCCGCTGCTAAATTTACGCAGTTCTCGCAATGATATCACAGCACGGACTGAGTCATTTTACGGACTTCTTTTTTTTTGACGTCGCAGTCATAACCTGCTAAACCGCTTATAGCAAGGTTTTACAGGAACAGCCTTCGTGTGCCGTCTCTGCGAAGATTTGCGATCTCTGGAACAGAATGTTCAGAGCCTAAAGGAACCTGCCGAGATTCGTACACCGGCATTCTCCTGAATTCAATCCCGATTCGTGAGTTTATTTTCTCAAAGCAAGGTTGAACTGTGCATCGACTTTGCTCTAGATCTTTGGATTTGCGGCACAGAATGTTCAATAACCGAAAAGGGATAGAACGTCCTGCTCCTTAATCTATGCGACCGAAATGTCAGGCCAAGTCTCCTCCTTGATTTCTCTGTAATTTTACCTATCCAGCTATTCCTGGAATAGCAACACGCTTTTGGGTCTGTTCTGGAATCGTTTCCCGCTGCCAAACTTACGCAGTTCTCGCAGTGATATCACGGCACGGACTGAGTCATTTTGCGGATCTTCCTTTTTCTTTGACGTCGCAGTCATAACCTGCTAAACTGCTTATAGCAAGGTTTTACACGAATAGCCTTCATGTGCCTTCTCTGCAGATATTTGCGACCTCTAGAACAGAATGTCCAGAGCCTGAAAGGACCTGCCGAGATTCGTACACCGGCATTCTCTTGAATTCAATTCCGGTTCGTGAGTTTTATTTTCCCAAAGCATAGTTGAACTGTGCATCGACTTTGCCCCAGATCTTTGGATTTGCGGCACAGAATGTTCAAAACCGTAAAAGCGAGTGTACTACCTTTCGGCATGTGCATACGCAATATCTATGGCCGGTTCGTGGGTTTCCCGCAGTGCACCGACTTTGCCCGCAGAACGTATTGGTCATTGCTTCTAACCAGGTATCGACCGGCTCAGTATTGGTGAGTATAAATTTGATCTGTGCAATTTCTCCATGATGGAAGAATGCCCATGGCATCTCCAGCGATTCACTGCTTGCTCTTTCAAGGGCTCACCGAACAAGGTCTGTTCTACAAATGTTGATCGTTCCATCACATTTTAATTACCATTAGCGTCGACGGATCTTCTTTTATCATCGGAAGAAGATGGAGTCACGTACACCAACGAAGACACTCGCACGCAAATTTTGAGCATTGTCAATGCAGTTTGGGACGATGGGCTTTTTATTACGTTCGGTCTTCTTCCTCATATCATTGCGGTAACTTTCTTGACGAGCTCGTTCAATGCAAATTTCTGACCCTGTAACAGCCAAACTCCGCCGTTTATCGCACAGACAGATGCCTGGAAACAATACGGCATGCCAAGAAAGCACCCGTGCTATTTATCTGGATGAGAGTATCGGATCTACTTCTTCAATTTTCTTTTCCAAATGCGGTGTATGCCGTTGCTTTTTTCACGCCAGGCTCCGCCCCTTTCCAATGCGTGGATATGTCCTACATCCTCCTGCGCTTCATGGATAAATACATTCGGAGCGGAAATTACAACCGTTTCAACCTGGTTTCACTGTCGTACAAGCTTGGACCATCAGGAACCTTTGGTGTTTTGCTTTTCGACGAACGCCTGCGTACCGCATACCACCAGGCTCGCGTGAGAGCCCGGGCATCTCAGAATAGCTTTCGCCGTCAATACGACCACCCCATCAGCACTTGGCCATCAAATTCAATTTTTCTTAAGGGTGCGGACGTAGTTGCACAACTGATGAGAAATGCGAGGTTCGTATTTCCTCAAATAAAGTTCAACTTCTCACAGATCTGCCCCGATTCAGACTTCTTGCTGCATTGTAAAGACCCGCCGATCCTCTATTTAATGCGTTCGAGAACCCCCACTCCTTCACCCCAACTCGTTTCTCCACTCCATTGTTACCATCTCTTTCATCTCCTCAACGTTCCGTCCAACATGTTCAAGCTCACGCAACGTGAGCTTCCTATTATCCCTCCCGCACTCTGCTTTTAACATTGACCACTCTTAGTCTTTCGTCGCTTCCTTGCTGCCATCATGCCGCGCCGCTATGCGCCACGTCCCGCTCCATACCGTCCTCTTCACCGTTTTCCTCGTGTGGACTTCAATCTCAGCGCCGACCTCGACTTCAAGTACCCTGCCCATGTGAGTCCTACTCTAATCCGGCTTTTGTCTCTCGCTCATAAGCGCTTTTAGGACTCGCATATTTGGGGAACTGTTTGGCTGCAACAAGAACACAGATGACAACGACGATGATGACGACGACGAGGTACATATCATATTCGCTGCTTTCATATGTCTGCTCATAATGCCTCAAGATACCACCCCTTGAATAGACGCTTTCGCGTCCAATATCTCAACTTGACTATTATTGTGTACCACTACTACTATGCTGCTTCTTGAATGCTACAATCATCCCTACTCATCCGTTATTTTGATCTGTCTAAGACACCGGATATGTCCCATTTTTTAGCCGCTTCAACCTCTTTTATATTAACTGCACAGGTTCCTCGGCTGTGCATGTCGGCCGGAACTCGTGATGTTGTGTTTTCGCACCCGAGCTTTCCAGATTGAGTCTGACATCATGTCATCCTGTATATAACCGAAGCTCGCGGTTCTCGCACCTTTTCCCTCATTCCCCTGTTACCTTACTTTCTACACCTTGAAACCACGGCTCTTGCTAAGGTTCAGTACCTATGACCCACTGTGATCATTTTTGCGAATATAACCATTCTTAAACAGTATGAACGACACTTGGCAGATTCTACCCATTGCGTCAACTCGATTGACCTGGGGAGAACGACGCGGAGACAGAATACATTCCTGTCGTAATTGCGGTGTCGTTTTACTCACTGGGGAGTCGCCTGGCTTCTGCTGCGGGCCTAAAGGGTCAAGATTCAAAGATGTGAAAGCCCTTCCCGCCTTACCTCCCGAATACGAAACCTTTATACATGACCCTCGGATCTCCCAATCTTCACGGATTCTAAACCTAGTCCTTTCCTTTGCCTCTCTGGAAACTACCCACCCATTCCCTGAGATGTCTGGCCCACCATCTTTTGTTGCCATACAGGGTCGAGTTTATCACCGTGTTCGACCTTCGCATGAAAATTCTGCCGTGCGCTGGCTTCTTTACGACGGTTTTATGGAGGCTCTGCCCCCTCATGCTGCCTGGGCCAGCACAATCCCGGCTGAATGGATCGACAGCCTGAAAATGGCACTCGTACGCGTCAATCCGCTAGCAGCTGGGTTAAAACATCTTGGTTCACTCGCAGCAGATGGGATTCGAAATGTGGAGCTCCAGCTCGAAGATACAGGTACAGCCGAAATCGCCGCTGTCATGTCGTATGGAAATACAACGCCGTCGGAGATCAAGGCGCGCCGAATGATTGTGGTGACCACAGATGGGGAGAACCAAACAGTTTCCACGCTCAGCCGTTTCTGGGAGCCTCTCGGATATCCCCTTCTCTTTCCTCATGGAACATTAGGTTGGGGTGTTACTGAAAATCCCTCTGGTGCCGCAGCGGACCCAGATTGTGACGTCCCCACCACCCAGATGTGGCACTATCGCGCCCGGCTGCTACGGGAGCCACGATTCCAAATATTTGGCCGACTTACCAACAAATATATTGTTGACATGTTCAGTCGTGATCTTGAATCGCGTCTTGCCTACATCCGTTCTAACCAGGAAAGGATTCGCCGCGAGGACGCTACCCTCATGGGTCTATCTGATGTTGATGCGACGGAGAACATATATTTACCTTCCTCATTTCTCGGGTCTAATCGCTGGGCTGCAGAACAGGTTGCCGATTCCTTGGCTATAGCGGCTGCCTTTGGGAGTCCCACCTTCTTCATTACGATGACTTGCAACCCAGAGTGGCCAGAAATCCAATCACAGCTTCGTCCTGGACAGAACTTCACAGATATTCCCATAGTGGTTGTTCGGGTGTTCAAGCAAAAGCTCGTGCTCCTTGAGAAGGCACTAAAAACCATGTTCCGTCATGCAGGTGCTCAGCTGTACTTCATCCACTCAGTTGAGTTTCAAAAGCGCGGGCTCCCTCATGTTCACATCCTCGTCAAATACGCGATGGACTGCACACATCCCTCCGACATTGACAAGGTTGTCTCAGCTGAAATTCCCGATGATCCACGCGATGCCGCATTAGTCCGAAAATTCATGATGCACAATCACCCTCCTGCTCATCGCCCAGCTGCCAAATACTGTCAACGGGAGTCTGCAGACGGAAGCCGCACATGTCGCTTCAAATACCCACATAAACTGCAGAATGAAACCACTGTTGATGTTGAAGGGCGCGTTCAATACCGGCGAAGGAAACCAGGCGACGACATGGTTGTTCCGTACTGCCTTTCTCTTCTCCAGAAGTTCGAATGTCATATCAACTTCGAAGTTGCAAACACTTCACACATATTTCAGTATCTTTTCAAGTACCTCCATAAAGGTGAGTGAGTCATGAATACTGATTCTGAGAAATGGCTGAATGTGCTCTCTTTCAGCTGCCGACTCTACACGATACAGGGTGAAGGTCAACTCGATGGATCACTCTCCTATTGATGAGATTGATGATTACTGGAATGCACGCTACCTGTCTGCTGGAGAGGCTGCTTGGAGAATCCTCGGATTTCATGTCGCAAAGAAGTATCCAGCTGTCACTGCTCTTCCCATACATCTGCCGGGCAGCACTGCCAATCGGCAATATGCAAGGAAGACAGGGCTTAATCCAACGTTGTCACAACTCGAGCGTTACTTCTTGCGTCCATTAGGCTCTTTCCCTGATGGACCTTTGGCTGCACAACGCTCTTTCCAGTCTCTCACATACACCGAATACTACAGTCTCTTCCGCCTCGTGAAATACGATGACGAAAATGATCTCAAACCTCAGTACTTTCGGGAGCAACCCAACTTGGTCGGAGCCTCTCGGAAGCACGCAATTCTGCGGAGCAGAGACCGCTCCCATCTCAGCCGCATCCAGTCTGTTCGCCCATCACAGGGTGAACTGTTCTATCTTAGAGCCATCTTGCAGCACAAGCCCTGTCTTTCATTTACAGATGCACTGACAGTGGATAACATTGAATATTCCACATTCCAAAATGTTGCAATCCAGCTTGGACTTTTTGCTGACACCAATGAAGCGACCTATGTGATGCTTGAAGCTGTACAGACCCTCCGAACTCCTCGTCAATTGCGATTGCTTTTCGTGCATCTGCTCGTTAATGACTGTGTCGACAG
The DNA here is from genome assembly GCA_029282495.1 of Mycena albidolilacea. Classification (NCBI taxonomy): domain Eukaryota; kingdom Fungi; phylum Basidiomycota; class Agaricomycetes; order Agaricales; family Mycenaceae; genus Mycena; species Mycena albidolilacea. The sequence goes on along the minus strand of JARIHO010000110.1, from coordinate 149,386 downwards.
TCCCATCACAATGTGGGACACCTTCCAGAACGAACTATCTTATGATTTCCTCCTCCGTGCCAACAATATTATTCCTACGGGACTAAACTCCGCTCTCGAAGAACTATCGCAGCTGCTGGAAGAGTATGGAAAACACCTCGGCGATTTCGGGCTGCCCGAACCAATCTCACATTCTCGAGAAGTCGAGCACGAACTCATACGCTGGGGTGCCAATCCGGATCTCCTTTCACAACAGGCAGATGATGCTGTAGCAATTTTAAAGCAAGGGCAATTAGAGATCTATGATTATGCGCTTCATGCAGTACTAAATGGCACTCCACTGTGCCTCTTCGTCGATGGAAAGGCTGGCCGTGGAAAGACTATGCTCGTGAATACTTTGTGCGATAGGGTCAGATCACTCGGGAAGCTCGTAATTCCTACGGCTACTGCAGCCTTTGCCGCCCAACTGTACCCTGGTGGCCGCACTACTCATTCTGCTTTTAAGGTATTTTTATATTCGTTGTTCTTATCAACAAATCTTAATATTAGGAAGGTTCCCGTCAATGAGAAGAACGAGATGCTGCTATCACCCGTTGAACGTGGAGATCCACGCGGCGAACTACTGTATGAAGCTGCTCTCCTGATCTGGGACGAAGCCCCGATGGCCAATCGTGCTGTTCTTGCCTGCATCGATGACCTCCTTCGCCGAATTATGGGGAACGACCTGCCTTTCGGCGGCAAAGTTCTAATTCTCTTGGGTGACTTCCGCCAAACCTGTCCTGTAATTCGGCGGGGTACTCGCGCTCAGGTGGTAGATGCTTCCATAAAATCGTCGCGACTTTTTTCTTGCTTCACCGTGGCGCGATTGACGGAGCCAATCCGAAATGCAGAAGATCTCGAGTTTGCCGCCTTTGTTGACACAATCGGCGATGGTGCTGGTCCCGATGTTCAACTAGATATGCTGCAGACCGTTTATTCGGCAGAAGAACTGGCTAGCTTTGTCTATCCGACAGAGGTTCTCGGGGACCCTCTGGCATGTTTGAAACGGGCCATTCTTGCGCCGACAAATCAGCAAGTCGATACATTCAACAAGACGATTTTGAAAGATATTCCTGGTACTTCCCGAACCTATCTGGCAGCAGATTCTTTGAAAGAGGTTGAGGACGTGGGATTAACTCCTCCAGACAGTGTGTTGGACTATGTCGCAAAACACACACCACCCGGCATGCCCCCCCACTCTTTAACAATTAAAACTAATTCTGTTTTCCGCCTCCTCCGCAACTTTTCCTTAGACCTTGGGCTCGTAAAAAATGTTCGAGTGGTTATAATTGATGTTGGTGTCAGAATCATCACCGTCCGTTTGCTGCGTGGAATGTCTGGCGCAACGGGGATGTATGTGGACTCCGAAGACATCCTGATTCCGAGGATATCCTTTACCGCCACGCTGTCCTCTGGTCACACTCTGCTTCGCCGTCAATTTCCTCTTGCACCAGCGTATTCTACGACATTCAACAGCTGTCAAGGTCTCACACTGGATGTGATTGGTGTTGACCTCCGGAGACCAGTTTTTTCTCATGGCCAATTATATACTGCGTTGTCACGTATTCGAAACCGCACTCACGCGAGAGTACTGTTGCGACCTGGGGAAACTACAACCACTAATGTAACTTATCATGAGATTTTAGTTTAGAACAATAAATATCACGGTCCCATGCCTTATTTGCCGGAGCGAAGCGGAGGATTATCTTGTCATTCATTATCAGTTCCTGTCTACGACGCACGTTCTGTGGACTTTGACATTAAGAGTTTCCAATGTTTGCCAAAATACGATGGAGAGCTGGATTCTGGAATGGTTGTCGTGGTCATGTTTACCCTTGGACACTATTCTGTTGCAGAGGGTGAGAAGCTGTCGCTCAACGTGCAGGCTGCTGTGGCCATGCACAATGCAGTGCTCGAAGAGGACCGCCCTTCCGAGACCATCATTGATGCGAAATTTCCGCTTCCTGTCAATTAAAGTGAATGTGTAACAAATATGTACTTGAATTGAACTACAAACTTACGAGCAACTTGATTTAAGAGGAGAGTGTAGAGTAGGTGCAACAAAAGATAATTTTTTGGGGAGAATAAACTAGTGTCTCGTTGTCGTCCACGAACGTCTCAAGCACGCTCGTCAGCTCGGGCCGCTCTTGCAGCGGTGCCCCAACGGAACGGTCCACCGCCTCCCGATTCGGCCAATTGTGAGGACAAGGAAACTTTGAGTTGGATTCGTAAACAGAAAAAAAAAATCTAGAATATGTACACTTCCGAGCAGCCATACAGCCCAAACCAATCAAGTATGAGGAGGAAAATATCACAGCGGTGGAGGGGATCCACAATAAGTGAGTGCAAAAGAAGAAAAAAGGTATGTAGGTATGTAAATAGTAGATTGTACAAGAGATGATGAACGAAGCCCCAACACATTACGCGGCGCGCCGGTGTGAATTATTTACTGATTCATAAGATTAACCAGTTCCGGGATCCACTGATTCACCTTGGTCGCCGTTCCGCCGCTCAAGGGCAGGAACACAAAGTTGCTCGCGACGCCTGTCATGTTGATGTCTTCCAGCGCCTGCAGGTGGTTCCGCCCAGACGTGAACGTCATCGACCCCTCCACCGTGCTCATCGTCGACTCCTCCACCGTGTTCAGCGTCGACGTCGACCCCTCCACCGTGCTCGTCGTCGACTCCTCCACCGTGCTCAGCGTCGACATCGACCCCCCGCCGCGCGGGAGTGCCGCCGCCATGAATCGTGGTTGGTCGTGATCTTGCGCCATCCGGTAGAACTTTGATACGGCCCGGATGATTGTCGGGTTGGATGCCTTCGAGAACACGTTGATGTCCTCCAGCGCCTGCAGGTGGTCCGACCCAGGCGTGAAAATCGTCGACTCCCCCACCGTGCCCAGCGTCGACGTCGACTCCCCGCCGCGCGGGAGCGCTGCCGCCATGAATCGTGGTCGGTCGTATTGTTGCGCCATCCCGTAGATATTTAACAAGGCCCGGATGATTGTCGGGTTGGATGCCTTCGAGAACACGTCCTGGATCTTTTCCTGCAGACCGTCGTATCTGCCGCAAGAGTGTCAGCTTGATTGAAGTAACGTCAAGAGAGAGAAATATGCACGTTAGAGCAACGATATCAGGATACACCTCTCCAATCTCCGACAGCAGGCAATACAGTATCTGCGTCTCCGCGTCATTCCCCTGCGCGCTCGTGACCACCCCGCCAATGAACGACGCCGCCAGCAGCGCCGTCGTTGGGCCGTCAATCCCCAACAACGACACCTGTATCCACGGCGTGTTCGTGTCGTCGTCAATCCCGCTCGCCTCGGGCAGCGACGCCTCCCTAATATTGCACTCCTTCAACAGCCGCAGATACGACGCAGGCGTCGCCGACACAGGAAGTAGCGCGATAAAATACCCCAGCGCCTCGGGTGACAACGCGTCGTGGATCCCATTCATATCGTCCTCGCGCGCATACGGCCGCATCGTCACGCCGAGCAGCGTCCTCAGCACCGCCTCTGCGTCCGCCTTGAAGATCGACGTGCGCATGCCCTTGAACAGCACCGACGCGAGCGCGAACGAGAAGTTAGTGTCGAACGAGATCGAGAGCACCTGCTCAAACTGGTGCAGCACGCTCTCGAGCGGGTCGCGCGCCTCAAGCAAGACGGTGGACACGGACGCGTGTCGGAACATCCCCCGTGCACGCATGCTCTCAAGGGTCACCGCGAGCAACGTCGACGCCTCGGCGTAGAACAAGACATGGCTCGACTCGAGCAGCGTCACCGCCAGCCAGAACAGGGAGGCAAAATAGCGTGAGGTGTCTGGGAGCGCGGGGACGACCTTCGCCAAGGACCGGAGCATAGCGACGACAATGGCGGCGTCCGTCTCGTTCACTTGCCGCAACGCCGTCTGCAGAGCGACGAGTATCTGGTACAGGTAGTCGTCGTCCGCCTCCTGCGTCAGGAGCGTGCCCAAAGTTGTGAACGACTGCATTTGCACCGCGGGGGAGAACCGAAATGCAGACGACGTTGCCAGACCCATCCATCGCGCGCGCCAAACGTTCAGCAGGCCTGTAAATGTGATTAGTCGTCGAATCAGATGCATTGGAAGGAAGACACCTCTTGACCCGGCCGTAACCTCGAGTATTCGCGCTAAAAGCGCCGTGAGCTTCTCCTGCGAGTCGACCTTTTGCTTGTCGGTAGTCAAGTCAGAGTTGATATACTCGCTGCTCTGTGTCAGCCGTGCGAGCCCGAACAGCTTCTGAGACTCAGGCGTCTCCAGATCCGCAAGCAACTGCAGCAGATCGGACGTAGGCGCGTCATCCGATCGCCCAATGTACATTGCCTGCAGGAGATTGACAACAGTGCCGTACACAGACTTGCGCACAAGCGGTGAGCCGACGCTCGCAGTCAGCGTGACGAGATGCAGTATCTCGGGGACGTAGAGCATGTCGTGGTTCGGCCGCTGCACTTGGTACCCCGCGATATGGCAGAGTCGTATGAGGGTCGAGATCTCGCCCCAATTCGGATAGTCTTGCAGCGTTCTCGGTGGCTTCCCGCCGGTCGTCTTTGTGAGAGACTACCCGAGAAGTTAGATCAACATTAATGCCACAACGCTTGGATTGGCTCACCTTGCGAAGCTTGAAGATGAGCTTGGCTCGCACGCTAATCGACGTCATGGACGCCAGCAGCAGCCCAATAGTTTCACAGCGCGAAGAACCCACGCCGGCGTCGGTTGCGGACCCAATCAACACATCGAGGACGACATCCACAATCGAAGGATCCAGCTTCCCGACCTCCCGCCAAATGAATATTTGCGTCGCCGCCGTCAACTGAGGAAAACATAGGGTAAGAAGCGAGAAAGAAACCAACGAAGCAGATCAACTCGCCTCTGTTTGGCTTGTTGACATGTCGCAAAGTACCCGGATGGCATCGCGGATCCGTGCGCCGGATCGCTCATACAACGGGCTCGTAGGGTTGACGAAGAGCGCGAGGTTCTTGATCCACGGACTTGTGTACTGGACACAGCCCACGCGCTGCCAGATAGCACTTTTTTCCATCCCCGTCATTGCCGCCGAAATCTCCGAGACGAAGTCGAGAGTCAGCTGAGGGACAAACTCCGACAGCGACTCGCTCAACCGGATGATAAATGACAGTGGGTCCCCAGGGACGAAGCCCGCTATATGGCAGGTCAATGTCAGTTGGAAACAAAGCTACAAATACATACATTTGGCAGCGATGATGGGACTCTTGTCGAAATTCAGGTACGAGCAAACAGCGCCGAGAAGCTCGTATCCAGCAGCCCGAAGCTCTTCGTCATAGAGATCGACGCTCAGCATGCCCACATGCAACAAGGTCGCAGGAATGTTAGAGAATCGCGAAAACCGCTCCGTCGAAGGGATGGGAGTGTCTTTTAGGCGACCCTTTGCTGACCAGATTGCCTTGACAATAGCTTCTCGAGACGGGGAAGAAAAGTAGACCGTGGTGCCTTGTTGAGCGCGTCGAATGATAAACTCGTGTTTGTCTTGCCCGATCGACGAGACCTCGCTGATATCCGTCAAGGGAATGATCTCGGTGGACTTGCAGGAAAGACTGGGTGATATTGGTTGCGCGCGCACCTAGATGTCGGGATCAGTCGGTATCGCCACAAGTCGGAGAAGGCAACCACGTACAGAGATAATCCGAACATGTGTCTCGCCGACAAAGAGGATAATGGGGAAACGCATCTGTTGCAATCTCATTGAGATATCCGCGAATTGTTCCCCAACCTCGGATTCCAGTGCCGCTTGATGAAAGTGTTAGATGTGGGTTGGCTGCTGTTGGCAAGAGCTGGTGAAATCCATACCAGCTTCTACCAGTTTGTCGACGGGTGGAATTTGCGAGAGTAATTCTGTTACAGATGAATGGGCTTTGATCACAGAACAAAACGGCGTTCCTGTGTGCAAGTCGTTAGATCTTGTGACACACTGACAACGAGTCCATATCATACCTGCTGCAAAATTAGATAGTCTCCTCATGTATTTCTGCGCCAGAGTGTTAGAGTTCAGGATGTGAGTGGTCCGGAAACGTGTTCGGATGTCGGATGGTATTAGTTCGGCGCAAAATTTCAGCCATCGATAAGGAAGCTCGGAGATCCCGGTGAAGGCTGTGCAATCCAGCACGACATCGAACGATCGATCCTGGTACGCCGGTAGGGCAAGAGTCTTTACAGTGGGATGAGAAAGTAGACAATACAGTAAACCATCGTAACGCACCTGGAAAATATGGTACATTAACAGCTCGATGTCCAAGGCCTCGACATCGATCTTTGACAGATGAAACAAGAAAACGGCGTGTTTATCCTGGAGGCGCAGTAAGAATCGAATAAACGAAATTAGAGGGACATACCGCTGGCGTGTCCGTCTCGAGGAATATGCCTTTCACAGATTCGGTGCTTCTGTGCAGGTGGCGATTCATCAAGTCGAGGTAATCGCGATGCTCGCGAGATGAAGCTGGCGAAAGCTTGGGAATGTCCACGAGCGTCCCGAGCTCTACCAGGAGCCTACAAAGCTCATCCCATGCATGTTTGCCCGAAACTGCGGAGGGGTCGCTGTCGGAAGGTTTCGAGAGACTTAACATCTCTTTCCCAATCTTGTCGGCATGTTTATGTAAGTAACGACGGAGAACGATGTCGGTATCGTCGGACGCCGTACCCAGCCATTCGTCGGTTTCTTCCTCGGATGTCGACGCCTGGTATTTCTATAAAATGCGTAAGCCCCTATCTTCGATCATCGATAAAGACTTACATTCAGTTGGCCCAAGAACCTGATGACGCTGGCAACATTGGCTTGAAGGAAAGTATTCAAAGGAACCATGTGCCTTTCCTTCCTGAAGAAGAGGTTATTGGCGAGGTTTTGGATAATCTTGGCGATGACTATCAGGCCACGGCGGATTGCCAGATGTTCTTCTTTGGTCAACTCTTTCGGTAGCTCAACGTCGATGGTTTCCGGCGCCACGATTGCGGGAGAGATGAATCTGAGGCATATGAGAAACCTCAATGAGGAAAGGTCAAGTCTTACCGATAAAATATGAAAGCGCTCATGGCAGTAAACCTGGCCTCAGGCCATGCCCGCGACCTGGAGGAAGGGATTAGGAGGATAACAAATGGGTCATCTATATCGTACTGACACGACTGTAGATATGTAGGCCGAAATCTCTCGGAACATCCTTTCGACACTATCAGTTGTCTCTCGAGCAAAACAAAGCAGCGAACGCACGGAGGCAGCACTTCGATGGAGGAGGTGATGCTCTCCAAGAATGGAGCAGCGACCAACTTGACGTTCTCCAAATTTTGAGCGGCTTTGGCTTCCCCTACGTCAGGCTTGTCGGGATCCAGTTCGTAGCTCTGGCCAGGAGGCAGTGACGCCATGCTCTTGATGAGCGGGATGATGAGGCTGCGTAAGTATTCATAGCCATGCACTTTGGCAAATGCAGACAGGAATCTGGTACACGTGGAGTTACTACGGAATAATGCTGCCTCGTTCTCTGAAGCAAACAACATCAGCAACTTTTGTGAAGGGAAAAGATGGTCAACTTGCCAGCGTGCGAGATTTCCCTGTCGATCATATGTTTGAAGAGGGCCATAAGAGATCCACGGGTGTCGAACAAGTTCAGCAACACAGATATCATCATCTCAACTTCCGCAGGAGGGCATGTCTCGCATATAGCCATAACAAGGACCATCTACAGCTTAAAGGTCAAGGCCTCAATCTAGACTCGATTGCAAGTACTCACGTCGGATCCTTTCACCAGCTAGGCCAAACGGTGAGTGCGCGAACTCCGAAAATAAAGGAGGCTATTCACCTCCGCGAGTCGGTTATTCCGCCCAGGGTTCGCGGATCGTTCTTCTACGTCGAACTTTGTTCCTTGACCGATGACCCGGGTAAACACGTTCGCGAAAATCATCCGTTTCCGATTGTCCGCATCGTATGCCAGAGGAAGGCACTGCTTGAAACCGTGCTCGGAGTTCGAGCCGACGAGATGCGAGAGTCCAGTAATGACCAGTTCGTGGAGCTCTGCCTTTCGCTGGGCGACTCGGTGCTTCTAAGAAATGGTAAGCAATAGCAATTGACGCGGGCGGGATGAGAAACGAACCTTGGACAACGAATAGGCTTCTGAGGCATTGTCGGATCCCTGGGAGGGAATCACGTCAGTGATTGAGATTGAATGGAGGATAGAAAAGACCATACAACGGCATCCAGCTGGCACTCGATGCTTCCGCGCAGGAGAAGGTCCGAATACTTGTGGAAAAGTCTCGATACCACATGTATACTATCGTCGCCGGTGGCCGTGTCATCTAACGACTGGATATGAAGTCGATCCAAGAGCTTGACGCATGTATGCAGACAAGCATACTTGAGGTCGTTCTGAACTGGCATTAGGGCTCGAGACTGAAAGTGAAGATAAGTTACGAGTTTAATGAGCCACAACGGGAAAGACAAACACTGGGCGCCGTCTGCATCCACTCCATGACGATGTCCAAGATCTTCTGACGAGCGGGATTGTCTCTCCGCAATGTCAGAGATTCAGGATGATCACAAACGGCGTCGCAGAGTCCGAGGAATTTGAGACGGAACCGCGACGCCGCCTGGGGGTCAAATCGAGCGATAAACAAGGCGAGTGCGTGCATCGTCGAGCTGATGTCGATGCTCATGATTTCACCCGAAGCAACATGCTGGTTCTCGATGATTAGCTTCAGAACTGCGCTGAACTGAAAACAATGAGTGTCAGAAGAGGTATGAACGGATGGTCAATACATACCTGGTCCACAGCTAAGGAGTACGAGTCCACGAGGTCGGGCCCGACGAGGCTACTGATCTGATGAATAGTGCTGCAATCATGTCAGTACACGCGTCTCCTAAACCGGTAGAAACAGCTATCTCACTCGTCAAAGTGCTTTAATAATCTCGCGTAAAGCCTCGGATTCAGCTCCCCGCCCAGAGCCGTCCGCGCGTACTCGCGCAATTGTGCATCATCGATCACCAACTGGTCAGTTATCATGTGTATAAATTTTGTCACAGGTTCGCCGGCTTCCGCGGGGAGCTCATAGCCGCTGACATCTGAGGCTGATTCGGCCGAAGGCGAAACCAAAGGATTTTCAATTTTCAATACAGTCTGGTCGCCCATATTGGTGCTCGGTGCATGAAGACTCCCTTCGCTCTCCAGGGGAGTGAGCTCGGATTTCGCCCTCAGGAATACAGCACCTACATGGAGTCAGACTTTATGAGGTGTCAACTTTATAAAAACCTCACCATCCTCTACAGTTATTTTGAAATGATCAAATATTGCTTGTAGAAATTCTTGTTCGGTAAATGGCAATTCATGCTTATTATATTTAGAATGAAAAACAGAGGCCAAGATGAACTGGACATACATTCAAGAGTGCATCGCGCCAGTCATCATCGTGAGTTATTGCAACCGTCGCGTGTGGAGCCTGATGATCAGTTAACGACGTGGCAAATACATGGATGATGAACTAATACCTCGCGGAAGAGGTGTTTGTGGATCACTTGAGATGGGTGGAAAATCTGCGAAACACTCAGTATGTGCTGGGTGTCTTTCCTCAGCATACCTCGGGAATGGGGGACGCATTTGATATGATGCCGTCTTGCTCAGTGTACTGTCTGCCTCCATCACTGGTAGGTGTGCTGCCTCCAGTATGTGCACTACCACCAAAGAAAGTCCCTAAGAACAACCCTTGAGACCCATGTGACAGGGAATACTGTCTGCCTCTAGTAGGTGTGCTACCTCTGGGCAATAACCCCAATAATGACCCTTGAGACCCAGAGGACACAAAACCACGGCCTGACTTGTCTGTGAAGGTCAAGGGATCCACCAACTGGCGAACTTTTGCACGATCCCTAAAGGGTCTTTTCCAGATATTCTCGGCGAGTGAGATTGCAAAAGCATGGATGAAGGTTGTTTGATTGAGGGGAGTTTCATCAGCTGATGGCGAATCAGCCTGCTTATGGCAACAATAAGGGCCTTGCCAGCGGTATTTGTGCCCAGATTTGGCATTTGTTGTGGGCTTGAACGAGAGTTGGAACTTGTGCTGGAGTGAAAGATCGTGGAATGTCGCCATGCCCCACGACCTGGCTTTTTCGTACCCCGCGATGAGCAAGAGGCCGCTGTTCCCAAGTTCACGTCCTCTGGTCTCTCTGGCATACTTATACCAGCTCTCGGCATTTTTCGCTGCGTAGTGTCGCATGCTTGCCACATTTTTCAGCTTCTCCAGGTGTGCACCATGGGGTAGGGCCAAAACAGCCCCATTTGGTCCTGAACATTCAAATACAAATTCCCCACCAACAGTGGAACTGTGCATGAAAGAATGAGCATGCAATTGACTTTCATAGCTGAGACCCACTTGGAAAAACCACTCAGCTTATGAATACCTGTCGAGACATGATTTCCGGGCTGAAAGTCACAGTCACTGATGTCTCTCCTCGAGGGACGTGCCGATAATGGAACAAAATCTTCAGGGGCATCTATATTAATAGGGTCGTTTGCTGGAAGGTAAATGTTGAAAAAGAAATCAAATTCTCCTTCGACGGTGACTGTGCCGACATCGCCGATGGCAACCCCGGTCAGTTGGTACTGATCGGGAAGATTTTTTTGAGGCTCGGGGCGATACAACGGGAAACCGCGGCCTTGACGTAGTAAGAGATCAGAATACATCCCGCTCTCCGAGTAAACAGGAGGCTCAAAATTCGGACTCATCTGAGGCTCTCGATTAGAACAAGACTGGATACGGATCTACGGTAGACGCACCATTCCATACGCCTGCGGTTCCGGTTGTGGTATCGATGGGCCCGTCTCTGAAACCGTGTTATTGGAGACCATAGGAGAGAAGTTCATGGCAAAGCTTGTAGCTGCTGGAAGGTCGGTTTTGAAGATGGGACCGCCTCCCTCACCCCCAGCACCACCGATACCTTGTGTGCCTGCTCCCCCAAAGCCTCCGTGCCCACCTGGACAAATATAAATGATGACACGAGTGTTTGGACCCAAGGAGGTCTCCCGCACCAGAGACGTGATAATGAAGAACACTGCCTCCCGCACCCCCAGCACTACCGGTACTGGTACCTCCACCGGTAGCTCCTGTGCCTGCTCCCCCAGAGCCTCCGCCCCCACCTGGACAAATATAAATGATGACGCGAACGTTTGGTGCCAAGGAGGCTTCCCGCACCAGAGATCCCATAGCTCATGTCCGTCACTGAACTTTCTTGACACCAAAAGGAGGATAGGATGTTTGTATAAGTCTCTGACACTGGGGGACGGAACGAGATGGATGACGTGGCGCACTTCTTGCCAACGTGATGGGCACTGCCCAACTCCATCCGAGTCGCGCCAGATGCCCGTCAAACGCCTTATATCGTTCACGACGCTGCACACCTTCGCCCCATCCCGCGCCACTGGCCGCATGCGCAGCATGCTGGCGCTCCTGCCCGTAGACGTTCGGTCCGACTCTCTTTCGCCCATCCCACCTCGCCGGTCGCCGCCCACACCCGCCGTGAATTGCGAATCACAATAGTGACACTGCGCTATCGCCCTCCTTAGTGCGACGTGCAGCACCACCTGCAGCACCACCACACGCCGCCCTCGCCCGCCGCGTTCTTCGCCCACGCGTGCTGCCAGTGCGGCATATCCGCCCCTCGCGCATCCCCAATGCGGCGCAGCAGCTGCGGTTTTGCATTGCCGATGCTGCTTTTGTCGTCTCCCCGTGCACTACGGCCTTTCCCGGCGCCGCCCCACCTCCCCCCCTCGATGCCCTGTCGGGCTACGCCATGCGCACGCCCCGCGGCCCCATCTGACCGCCCTCGACCGCTGCGTCGCACCGAGGCTTCGCCCCGCCACACGACACCTCTACATCTCTCAGCACCATCCGCATATGTAGCACTCGCAGCGGCCGCTCACCGTACCCGCCGCCGCCTGGCTCACCCTCCCGCTCGCCTCGGCCCTCGTCACCGCTACCGCATTCGCGCCCACCCGCTCTACCGCTGCGCCTGTTGAGCACCGGCATCCCTATGCGAAGCATCATCGCCTACGCCGGCCCGTTCCCTCCCACCCTGCCCAACCGTACTAGGCGCGAAGATGCAACTGCTGGCGGGTGGCGCACGACGCAGCCTCACGAGAAGAACATGGGACGTGCAAAGCGCCTGTGCGTCGAGCTTCATTGCGTCCACCCCGCCGCGCACCATGTCCTCCATCGAGAGATTTCGTGCGCGAGCAGTTTGAGCCTCGGATTACATGTACCGCGATCCACGCGCAGGCCGTCTACCCACCCCCAGCCGCCTATCTCATGTGGGGACATTGAGTGCAGGATCTTCGCATGCGCGATGAAGAAATGTACGCGAGCAAGGTATGCGTCCCTTCGTTCATGCCATTGAATAGCGCTGACATTTTGGATCCAGTACATACTGGAGACCGGCCCCCGCGCCGTCCTTCCTCCTATTTCCTGCCCATCTGAATGCCCGCCGTTTGTTGACTTAGCAATCGCTCCGCACACCACCCGGGCCAATCCTCCCTCAATGCCCCGTCGGCTCTACGTCCACTCGCACAGACTCCGTCTCTCATCGCCCTTCTACTCCCCACCTTCGCCTTCTCTTCATTGTTACTTCGCCTTCTCTTCATTGTTATTCGCTTCACGTTGTCGCTTATGTAATCACTCCGCCCCGTTCCCTTCCTTGTGCTGCCCTTCCAATTCTGTCCCACCTACCGCCCTATCCTTCTGCATAGCAGTCATTCGATGTCTTGCCCTCCTCCTCCCCCACTGCGTTTCCGGTACGCTGTGATACCATTGAGTGCGGAAACTTCGTGCACGGCTACTTCTTTGAAGTCCTTTCCGGCCCACATTCGTTGCATCCGTACCAATATCGTCCTTAGCGCTTCATATCCGCCTTCACCCTCTTTTCCGTCGGTTCCCGCACCTCCCGCGTGATTCAGACATTGATAAATTCACCGTCATGCTGAAATAAGGTTGGGCGTGGATCCATCGCCAGCGCCTTCCTGCGCCCGTGCGCGAGCTCTGAATCTCTGCGCGCGCGCTGTATCGACAGCCTGTCTTCGTCATGTCGAATCTGATAAGCGCCAAATCGATTTTCCTTGTTTTTGGATGCCCCGGGCTCCTATGGTATGTCTATGCCCATCCTCCTACCCCCACGCTGACAATGGACTCAGTTTACCTGCCCTCCACGCCGGCCTGCGCTCGCACCCTCATCCCTGTCTTTTGCACCCCCGACGATGACAAGTCTACATGCTCTCGCGCGCTACACTGTATTACGCGGTGGTTCGTCCCTCCGCTATCCATGCTGCCCCTGCGCGCTCATCGTCCGTCCAGATCCTTGAGGTCACACTCCATACTCGACGCGCATTCCCCGCTACTTGTGCTCCAATCCACGCGGCTCAAATTCCGGCCATGGTTACCCCCTCATTCATCCATTCAGCGGGAGTTTGAAGGCCGATCTTGGCCGACGGGTGCGTCTCCTCCACATGTCCTCGATGCCTTTCTGACCCCCCTCCCTCCTTATCAGACCCTCCTGCGCCCTCCCCCGTTCTCTCTCCCGCGGACTAACGTCGTTTTCGGGTATGGCCGTCCAGGAGCTTCATCCCAATGCCAACTCTCGACGCCCACACCAAATGCCACAGCGGCCTATCGGGCTATCCAAAATCCATACCCGCCGCCCTGCTTCTCGCCGTCATCAAATCTCGGGGTTATGTACGGGAGGACTCGAAGGGCAGAGGCGGGGGTTCTGCTCTCTCAGAGCGGGATTGGAGCAAGAGGGTACGTTTCCTTCCTCCCTTTCACTTAGTACGAATCGTATCTTCTGTCTGCCTTCATTTCCACCGCGCGCGCGCCCTCCGCTTGGTATGATCGTGCGGAGCGATGGTGTCAGGCTTGGTTCCTCCGCTTCTTTCGTGCCCGGAATATTCTTATATTCTTATCGCTGCGTGCTTCGTCCTCGCGCAGCTCGTATCGTCCCAGCAATGTGGCTGAGACATGCGCTGCGATCTGTGGCACAGAGGAGCGGCGATAATCTCCGCTGCATTGAGGGCAATGATAATCTTCTGCTGCGAACTTACTTTGAGTCGACGCCCTTCGGGCTTTCGAAACCCTTCGCTCTCTAACCAACGTTATCTACGATATTTTGTTCACCCTCTTGCGTGTAGTGTTCATACCCTCGTGAATATAAAGTTTTAAACCACCCCAGTGTGTCTTTTCTCAAAAATTGTCTGAGTGCGTCCCGAGGCTGATGAAGGCGTCAGTCCTTATCCAAATGTGACGAGCACTTTGCCGCAGGCAGTCTACCTTCGTCGATTTGAAATGCGGGGAAGCGCTAGACAGGCCATTTTCGAATTGGTGGCTCAAGGCGTGCATTTGGAATCTGGATTCTCTCCGCAACATTTGCTGCCATTTACCTCGCTTTTAGTTTGTGTTAGACAAAAGCTTTTACCGACGGTTTCTCCCCACGCAAACGGTGCACTGTGACGGGGAGCTGGCGGCGAGGGAGTTGGCAAGCTAATTCTGACACACGGAAGCTCTCGAGGTGTTGGTGTGTTCAGTTCCAATGAGGTGATTGGCGTGATAGTAATATTGATCAAGGGAACTAACTACGGACATTAAAGGATTATATACTACGGAAATCAAGGACAACAAGATCGGAGGGGAAAATAAGTGTGTATCCTAGCGATAACGATCGCGGGGGTCGAAGCCAAGGGAAATTCAAGCGAAAATAGAGTGTTTGTCGGAGAGTAGAAATAAAACAAAACTCACTCCCGTAACATGCACATCCCGGTTCCAGCATCCATAAGAGCGCTGCGTCAGACCGTCTCGTTGGTTTTGGTTGTATTGGTCCGGGTGGAGACTTTCCGCAGCAAGATTACAGTCCCATTCGCCGCGCTGCTAGATCCCTCACCCGCGGGATCGAAATTTGGAACAGTAAGAATATTTCCACTATTCGAGAGATTATTGCGAAGCGGTTCACGACTTATGAAATGATCCATCATTGTCTGGGACAAGCAGGGGTATTAGCGTTCAGTGTTCGTTGGGCATAAATGAACCAACATGTGTGTAAATTCGCCCGATTGGGAAGATAAACAGCGCAATCATGTACGTGCCAGGCGAGAAGCGGAAGGAAAAGAGAATCCCTAGCGCAAATATGCTTGTCCGCGCGCTGAGTCCATCATATCGTTCGTTGGGAGTGCCAGACCACCTACCAGTGAAGAAACCTGATTGCACCGCGGTACGAATCAAACGATTCAAGACCTTATCTGTCCTTGAGAAGTTGAGAAGGTTGTTTTCGAATTTGAATAGACTACGGTGAGTACAGCTTTGAAAAATTATGACGTGAATTGAAGGTGGCATGTGACAAGGAACAGATATAACTCACCGGCAAGGATCACGTCGACGGCGTACTGAAAAGTAAGTTGGACCTCAACGATTGGCTGGAGCACGGCGAGCTTGGCTAGTCTGCGGTGTTTCAATGACATTGGTCCCGGCAACTGTCGTGCCGCTAGGAAGATACGCACTCGGAAAAGATCCACGCCTCAATTGCAGAGGCAACGCCCCTTCCACAGGCCGCCAGAGACACCACCACCAAGAAACCGACGCGAATTCTACTTCCGGTGGACAAATATACCCTCCACGATTGGAACATCTGATTCGTAACTGCAAGGACGGCCGTTGCTGTAAGAGGTTGAGTATGATGAATCAAACTCAAACCGGCCTTGTCTTACTGAGATATGTGAAGGGATACGGCCATAGAGAGACTGAATAAACGGATTCAGATGGGTTTTCTCCCCCAGTAAAGGGTTCTTCCTGGCAACCACACCAGGATTTGCAAAGTTCCTATACAAATAAATGAGTCCCCCACCATCGTCCTCAAATGTCGTACGAACATGACACAGTAGAACCTGCATGGAATAAGAATCAGAATAAACAATGAAGCTGGCGACGTCGTGTAGACACTTACCATGACATGTACACGACAGCAGCGGCCTGGGTGATGTTGACTATAAACAGAAAGGCCACCAATGTTCTGGAAATTGATTAACCGATCGAGAATGGCAGGGAAAGATTATTGGTTACTCGATCCACCATGGATCTTGGTACCCCAGACCAGTTCCGGATCTGTCATTCGAGATTTTTGGATACATCTCCTCGAGATTACGCACTTGAATTCCAATATGTAAGAAACTGGGACATAATCACCCCTGTAAGGAATGTGTTGACTTAAAAAGATGAAAAAATAAGAGCCCCTTCAGCGGGGAGAAAAGATTCAGAAGCTCAACAGTCACTCCTATGAGGGTAAACCCTAGAAAGTACATGTGAAGACCTTGTCAGTCGTGAAATGAAGCAAGTGGGGTAGGATGAACCAATAGTTTGTTCGAACTCACCCATACCCAGTATTAACGCGAACAGACAAAATGCTTCAGTGCGCTGAGATGTGAAGATGTGAGGAGCGAAAATTTTGAGAAAATCATTGAGGTAATGGCGGATGTTGGCAGGGAGATGGTGTTGCATGCAGGATCCAGTGCAGAGCTTCTGCAAAGAGGTTGAATATATAGGATACGGAGCGACAGACAAAGCCAAGGACAAGGTCGTAGAAATACTTGTTGTCCCACGTGAATCCCAGTAGATGCCAGTCGGCGCGCCGGACAGGAATGTGACGGAATGTGGCATGAAGGAACCGGGCCCTGAGGAGACGAGGTCGGAGATGGCACGGTCCACCATTTCATAATTAATGGATGCCTCGGAATCGGGGATAGCGTTGTTGACGGAACGACCTCTCGGCCACGAGAGGTGGTTAATGCGACGGATTTTTGTAGAACGCTTCCGTGTCACCGCTCCGAGGGGCGAGCAGCGGAAGTTCTCGAATGGGGGAGATAAAAATGGGCGGGCAGTGCAACCGTCGGAAACCTGAGCCAAAATGTCAGCTGCTAGAGCAGCTGTCGTCATGGGGGGATCTAATGTGGAGCTGAGATTTGTGCAAGATTGAGACATGGTCTTGTCGTCTGTAAAACCAAGGTTTGCGCCGTGGCGAATAATGTGGATTATTGCAACTATAAATTCACAGTCCGGGTAGTCGCGAAGATGATATGCCCATGCGTCCTCGTTTAGTGACGTCGAGATGGTTGGAGCGTCCGGGGCGTTCCGTGGGGCCGAGTTGATCCGGGGGTCGGTGTTCGGACGGCATTGTGCAGGGGCGAGCGGCGGGAAGAGCGCGGCGTGCCAACGGCGTGCGGGAGCGACGATGACAGGAGCGATGCTGGCAGCTCAAATGGAGAAAAGGGAAGCTGCGGGCACAGAACTCTCGGCGATGGGTGTACGGCAGCTGTGGACGTCTCAACGCTTACGAAGAGTGTGATCCAGGGTATGGAGCCCGGAAACCAGGGGAGCAGGAGCCACGGGCTCGAGGCGCAGAATTTGTGTAGCGGTGTGTGTCAGTGGAAGGGCCATTTGTGATGGCAGTTGCGCGAGGGTCGTACCAAAGGTGGGACATAATGTCATGATACGGTCGAGGATGTCATCATCCAGCGGCAGGCCATTGTAGGAGTCCATTGACATGGAGGTCAGGAGAACTTTGGAGAAGGCGATCGTAATGCGTCACGACCAACATGGTCACGTGAACAGACTGCTTCGCGTCTGTTAAGCGACTTCAAAATCACCCTGACAATTCAACTAAATTAAAAAAGCCTGTCGAAAAAGCATGACAATGACATTCTCAGGGGAGAAACAAATGAAGTATATTGGGGTGTAAGTTACAGCTGTCGGGAAGACGTTCACACGAATCTGACGCAGCGACATTGCGTCCGCGCACAGTGCCTGAGCTCCCGGAGCAGCTCGCTGCTCTCGCCGACGCGACACGCTGAACACCCGCCCTCCCGGCCACCTCTACTCCCGCCCCGGGAGCTGCGATCGCAGCTGCACACGCAGAAATACGTCGCGCAGCCAACACCGTGCTCCACGCCCGACCTGACACGCGACACGCCCGCCCTACGGGACGCGGGGCAGCGCACCCTCGCTCGTCCCGCACCCTAACCCGCCACAGCGTGAGCGAGACCGAGCGCCGCAGCTACACACGTAGACATACGTCGCGCAGCCAACACCGTGCTCCACCCCCGACCTGACACGCGACACGCCCGCCCTACGGGACGCGGGGCAGCGCACCCTCGCTCGTCCCGCACCCTAACCCGCCACAGCGTGAGCGAGACCGAGCGCGAACCAACCGACATTCCGTCGTCACCCGCCGCGTCGCACACCTCAGAAAGTACGTCTCCCTCCCCACCCCCTGCGACGCGCTGCCCTGCCCTTGCGCCTCGGAGGCGAGAAGCCGCCCGGCGGTCTCACACGCCCGGCCGCATCCGGCGCTCACCAGCACCTCTCCTTGTCTCCACATCCCTTATCCCCCTCCTCCGCCGCGCACCGCGTCAGCTCTAGGGTTCTAAGGAGCGCGTCCACATCCACGCTCACGCCGCACATCTCCCTATCCCCTCCCCGCCCCCCTCCCCACTCCCCCACCCGCCGCCCAGCAAACACAACAGTCGAAGCCCCGACTCCCCATCTCACCCCCAGGTACAAAAGAAGGAGGAAGACAGAAAAACACGCTACGCACCGCACTCGTCCCGCTCGTGAGCAGCGCACGACGCCGGCTTTTACATGTGCGTCCGCCTGCGAATGCGCATCAAGGTGGTCAGCGGCGTGCATAGGGAATAAGAGGAGGGACGAGAATCGAGAAGTAGAGAGAATCGAGAAGTAGAGAGAATCGAGAAGTAGTGAGAATCGAGAAGTAGTGAGAATCGAGAAGTAGAGAGAATCGAGAGCGCGTTTAGCAGGAGAGGTGCGAGAAGAGCAGACCACCTTTGAGCAGGAAAGGGAGGGAGGGACGCCGTGAGATTCGATAAGGACGGCGTGAAGAACACATATCGGGAAGGAGGCGCGCCAGCCGCTGGTGCCCCTCCTTCCTCCTCCGCGCGTCTCCCAGCTCCCCGTAGCGGAGTAGGGCGCCGTCGAAAAGAACGGCGTGGAGAGCACGTATCGGGAGGAGGCGCGCCAGCCGCTAGTGCCCCTCCTTCCACCTCCGCACGTCTCCACCCCACTCCTCTTCCAGCTCCCCAAAGCGGAGTAGGGCGCCGCCAGCTGGGCTCCGCCTCACACACCCCTGCGTACTGCTCACTCTCCCACCCCACCTCCGCTCCGAATTCGAAGAATTAATCACAAAAAAGCACTCACAATGGGATGCGTCGCCATATCGAACAGCAGAAAGTTCCTCTTCTCGGTCCAGAGGACGCCCTTGTCGACGAGCCCCTTGGCGAGGCGCTCGCGCACCTGCTTGAGCTGGAAGCCGATCTTGAGGACGTTCCAGGTCTCGCCTGGGTGGGAAGGAGGGTGTGAGTAGGGGAAATGAGGGACGGAAAAAATGAGCGAGAAAAACAAGACGGTATGAGACGGTATGAGTATTCCAGAGCGGGTGAGACCGCCCGCTCTGCGCCCCGCGTGCAACTCCGTTCTCCGACAGGAGGGACAGACGAGTCCCGAGTCGAGTCTGGGGTCTCCGTCTGACCCAAGCCCAAGCACGCGCACGCGTACGCGTACCGAAACGCAAGCGCAAGCACACCCCGCGTCCGACCCGAGTATGGAGACGTATACAGTGCACCGCTGTGGCTTGCCGTATGGGACGCATACACCGGCGATACCAGCCCGAGCTCGTCACACGATACAAGCATTGCGTCCCGCGTGGGCGTGGGCATGAGCGTGGGCATGGGCGCAACTGCGCGATATCGGCACAGCACGTCTGGCGCCACGACCCGGGCGGGCAGGACGTGTCTCTACGCCTCTTTGCAAGTAGTTGCCTCGCGTCTCGGCGTGAAGGCCGCGTCCCAGTTCGAGACGAGACGCCCGCACATCGATATCACATCCCGAATACGGAATGTAATAGAGATCACCCTCCCAGCGAGCAATGGACAAAGAGCAAGTCACAAGACTCGTCGTACTCGGTTCGCGTGCCACACCGGACTCCGTTTACGGGCATGATGCCCGCGCCAGCACACAGACGAGATCACCAGGGGCGCGGAGGCGGATAGGATAGAAGGCGAAGGCAAAGGAAACACGACTTACCACTCAACAAATCGACCCAGGTGCCGACGCCCATACGCTCGCCTGAATCCTCGGTCTGTTTCATCATCTTAAGGGTCTCGTCAAGGAGCGTCTCGCCCGTCTGGCGCGTCGAGAGCACCGTCAGCGGGCGGTCTGGCAGGGGAAGGCGTTTCTGTAGGTCGTCAATAAATGATAAATAAAATGCCCTCGACGACACCCACCCGCCCCGGATCCTTGACCACCCCAATCCGCCGCCTCAGCGCCAGCTCAATGAGTATACACCCCCGCAGCGCATAGCTGATATTATCGTTCCAGAAGCTGAGGTACCCCTGCTTGTCCTTGATCCCCAGCAGCAGCACCTCCTCCATAAGCGTCAGCCACGGCAGCTTGCACCCCACGCGCGCGTCCTCGCCCGTCTCGAGGAGGAGGTCGCGCGGGTCGTACGCGATCGAGGACCCGCCCGCGAAGGCGGAGTCCGCGTGGGCGTGTGCCCCGCCGTTCTCAGAAGGCGAGACGGGCGCAGGGATGGAGGCGGAGGAGGGGGCGTCGTCGTCGTCGGGGGTCATGGACGACGCGGAGGCGGAGGCGGGCGCGCGGCGGCGGGAGAGCCCTGCGGACGCCATGAAGACAGCAGCGAGAAGGTGTGGCGGTGCGGGAGTCCGCAGTGTGATTGATCGTGGCGGTGGGCACGTGTTGCCTTGCCGCTTGCTTGCCGCCATGTTGACGACGTATAAGTAGGCGCTCAAGGTAGCGCTTTGATATTCTCGAGTCTCAGGTTATCGCTGCGGTACCCCTCCCCACTGGCAACACAGAGGGGCATTCCCATGAATGGATTTTCTCGTCCCACACATAAGTAGACCAAAGGTCGCAGCAATAATAACACATGTATCGCAGTGCTTGACTTCAAGAGGCAATGGAATCGAGTTAAAAATTCCCATAACATGGTAAAGATGGTATGACCTCCGGGTCAATATTTAAGGCGGCCTCACTGGGCGGTAAGGCTCCCGACACTGTTCCAGAACCTACATAAGAGAATCTTGTTCACATAATGATCGATAGAAGAAAAAAGAAGACCGCTTACAGACAGCGCTCCAGGAGACCAAGCGAGGTCTCTATAGGCTGAACCACCGGCAGGCCATCTACAGCAGTCTGATTGAACAGCATTTCCGTGTCCCCTATATCAAATTTGTTCCAGTGGGGCGTAATGGTTGTTGGATCGACCTTGATGTTGGGGTCGAGATTGATGATGAACGAGGTGAACGATTGGGCAAAGGCGTTGATGAAGGCAGCATTGTTGAAAGGCGGGGCAGAACGGCTTGGGAAGTAATATGCCAGATCCATTGAATGAAGTGCTGGGGGAATTGCAAATTCACCCTACAATCATTACCGTCATGTGAATAGATCCCGACCTTATAGGTTCAGGGAAACCCACCTTGAAAGCCCGTCCGCGGAAAGCATTGAGCAAATAGTATGTCGGGCAAAGGAGGATTGCTAAATAGTTCTAGTTCAGTCTCCCGTTCTCAAGCTCAACAATACACTCACATTCCCCGTAAACAGCATTGACCTGGAATTGATCCGTGCCAAGGCCTGCATACAAGGCACCAACCACACGCGCCTGAGCAGGGCCGAAGTTGGGGAAGAGTTCCAACGAATAATTCGCGGCCGTGATAGAGATGCTCTGATCCACAAAAACCGTGCCCTCGAAGGCATTGACCACACCTAGAAAGGCGTCCTGCATGCGGAGCGATTATATATACCTTTTTCTCGCAGAAAACTGGACGTCATACCCCATTGACCTTACCCTCCAACAGGGATAGCGTGGGGCGTTGGGTAATAAAGACCCCGTCAACGACTGGTGGGAACGGGATTGTCCCTTTGAATCTACTAATATTCCCGTTGACCGCTTGCAGGACAGCCGTGTCGAGGGCTCGTAAACATGACATGGAATCTGTCGCCGTCGCGCAACTGGAACGCATCAATAGAGCCGTACTGTTGAACTGAACTGTCGGATGGCTTACTTTGTCTGGGTCAAAACTTCATTGAATGCAAGCTAAGTTGGATTCAGAACCGAGTTCGGTGGAACAGGACAATAAATAGCCACCTCCGGAACGGGGTCATCGAATCGGTACTGTGATGGCAACCAACTTGAGCTTGTTATCGCTCCCCTGAATAATTTTGGTTTGGTTTGCCCCCCATGGGCGACGACCTGTTGAAGAACGGACCCGGCCCCTAGACGGAAACCAGTGAGACTCTGGGACCAAGAACAGGACCAATTTATTTACCAGCGGACTCTCCCCATATAGTCACCTTCGTAGGGTCTCCACCGAACTTTGAAATCTACGACACAGGTCATTTGACAACGAACAAATAATGTATGAGAGAACACATGCATATTTGTTCACCCATCTCAGGGCAAAATCCTGATCAACTGAGAGAGGGTCAGCATCAGCCACTGCAAACATGAAAGAAATTACGCAGGCCGGCATTCAAGTCTCCGTCCTTCTTCACTTCAGAACCCGCAAGGAAACCTGATTTGACTGGTCAGAGAGCTGTTCGATCGGATGCAGAAGCCATTACCGAAGAGTCCGAGACGATATTGAATGACAACAACAACGATTCCATTGTTGCTCTGGCGGATAATATCCTCCCCGTTGTACCCGGCAGCCTGGCCGCTGGTATAACTGATAGTGTCAAGGACATGCCGTAAATTTCTATGTGACAGTGTGTCCACGAATACCGGTACCTACCCTCCTCCGTAGATCCACACAAGGGTTGGAAGATTTTTGGGAGGGGCCCCTCCTTCAGTGCTCGGATAGTACACACTGAACGGGACGTCAATGCCGTCTGGGACAATATTGGGGTGCAACTATACTTCAAGTACAAGCAGTCCTCTGTGATCCCACAAGAAATGGGCTGAGTTGTTGCAAGTTGCACGCCACTGATGTTGGCGGGTGGTTGCGGAGCCCTGAACCGCAAATCACCTATCTCGCATTCATCAATCGGTTTGTGGTAGGCCGAATAATGAGGAAAGCTTACCTGTGGGCGGCGCAGCGAATCGAATTCCGAAGAAGTGTGTAATGTTATTGTCGGTGTTCACGGCGCCTTGGTACTGCGCATAACCGAGGTCGACAATTGGAGTAACTTGCGCTCTGACGGGCGGGGTCGCAAAGAGTAGTGTAGCAGTGGTGCAGACACTCAAAGCCCGAAGTGTCAACGAAACCATTTCGGAGGTGACTCTCGCTAGATTGTTCATTCCACAAACTGCGTTTCTTAAATGCATCCAACATGGTTACTCATCCGGGGGTCTCGGGATGGATCTCAGCGAAACACCTTGCCAGCCGTAGAGAAGGTCCGTACTCTTCGTTCATTCCTTGCGTTCTTTCAAGACATCGGTTTTGAATAATATGCCACCGAATCCACATGCATGACCATTCAATTCAATTCATTCTTGCGTTGAACCTGTCCATCATAGGTATAGGGTGCGGAAATTCGAAGGGATGGACGACAAGTGTCATGAACCGATATGAAAAGTCTCCGCGAGTGTGAATACGAGCAAGGCGGCGACGGACCGCTCTTGACATTGTGAATGTTCAAATTGCGAGCTTCTCGGGATTCGACCTCTTCAATATTGCAGGCTACTTCATCTTCTACATTGTTCAAGGGATAACCGAGACCCAGAACTTTTCGGTTTTGAATAATATGCCACCAAATCCACATACACGACCATTCAATTCAATTCATTCTTGCGTTGAGCCTGCCTATCATAGGTATAGGCTGTGGAAATTCGAATGGATGGACGACAAGCGTCATGAACCGGCAGGAAAACCCTCCGTGAATGTGAATGACACTGCGAATGTTTAAATTGCGAGCATTTCGGGATCTGACCTCTTCACCATCATAATGCTGCTTCGACTTCTGCATTGCTCGCAAGCCATGTGCGAGGACGGGTTCCACGTCCGCCCAATCAACACGGCACCGGCAACACCGTGGCCAGATCGTGTGGAAAGAAATTTGAGTGCCGCCCCATAGTACCACCGCTAGTACCGCCCTTGGCGGCAGGGCGGTAGTGCTGGCGGCAGTTTCACTTTGCGGAAAAAATAATGTATCATACCCTCCAAGTCGCGCAAGGAAGTGACGTCTAGTTGACAAATACAGATTCAGACTCAGGATCGCCAGAGTTAATCTCAGACAATAATTTTTTTTCAACAGCGGTTTAAGGCACGTCGTATGTGTTAGTCGGGAACTCACCGATCAGTGAACAGGAAGACTCACATCCAGTTCCACATTCAGTTCGAAAAGGTCGGCCTGGGGGTCGCGGATGAACTGAGGCCGATTAGTGAAGCATAGCTTGCAAGTTTGGCAATATTAATTCTGACATTAGCACGAACCTCAACCATCCGGGATAAATCTGCGGTATTTTGCACTGGGTTCCCAGCCGGAACCGTGTCCCATAGAAGTGGATCGATGACTGGTGGTACAGGTGGTCACCTGTTGCAAATTATTAATATTAATTCAGTGGTATCTATGAAGTCGATGGGGATGGTAATACCGAGAGTCAATCTCTGCTTTTTTGGCCGAAATTTGATACCTGCATCCGCACTGGGGAGCCGAACTGAATCAACATTGTCAACTTCAAGGTCATGCTCAACGTGTCGAGGACATACCAATGTGTCCATCTATTACCTGTGACTTGTTGCTTTTTTTGATTACAATAAGGACACTCTTCCAGGTCCGGTCGGTGGAATTCCATGGGTCGTTTGATGATATTCATATCAAACTGGCTGCCTGGTTTCACTGCCCGAGGAGAATCCACACACAGGATGATGGAGCCCTCAGGGCGCACAAGATCGTAGTCACCCCGCTCAATGCAGTCCGCTCCAGCCTCGGGCCGATTGAACATGTACGCTTTGAGAATAAGATCCAGAGCCTGCGGCATCATATATACCAAAATTTAACTCCAAGAGTGTAAAGCTCACATTGAAATCACGACAGTGGTTCCAGTCGATAGATATGGGTCGGCCCAATGGATCTGAAACAGAAAACGTCGCCATTGAAATATCGTGGAGTCGGCTTTGCATAAACTGTTGAAGTTGGATTTCGGTAATTGATATTTGACTCGCTATACGATCCGCAGTGGTACTGAACCATGGATGGTTGGACATAAATTCGGTTGTACAGCAATAAACCAGGGATCCCACCTGATCAGAGGCCCGAGATTAGGCTCAAATCCAGCCTGTCGTATCGAAATCTTTGTGTCGATAGACAGGCTGGTCGATCGGAGTTTGAATTCCCAATACGCGTAAATCGTCCCAAAAAGGCTATTAGATAAGCCAGCGTGAATTGGCCTTCGGTGGGGAGAATTAAATATATGAGCAATGGTGAACATAAATAAAAACATAATTAAGGCCACTGGGCATTTTTTCTGGTCATTTTGCCTGGACTGAGGACTGTGTACCATCTTTCAGTTCGTGTTGCCACTGTTTATATCAAATGTTATCGGCCCGGCTCCGCCAAAAGATCGCTTACAAATAGCCTTTTTGGGATAATTTACGCGTATCGAGAATTCAAACTCCGATCGACCGGTCTGTCTATCGACACACTTCAGCCTACAGTTTTGATACGACAGACGGTCTCCGGTCTAGCCCGAGATTCAAGTTGTCCACTCCGGACCTGACGTACCCCATCTCGGACCCCATGTTCTCGAGCTGTTGCGTGTGGGACTCGGCATTCGATGCTTGGGTAGCTTGACCGACCCTGAAGGCCGAAGGCATGGACCATGAACTGGGGCGTACAAGCTCAACCGAAAAATAAAAACCCTACCTGATTAGAGTACCTATGATGCTAACTTCCGATCTTGTTTCAGTCGAAAGAACACTATCCGACGAATCAGCGGTTGAGTCTCAGTTTTTTGTGTGTAATTACAGAGACGCACACGAGCAAAGATTCTAAATACGCGTTCACATTCCTGCGATGATTCTCCATCTCGACTCTCCAAGCTACCAGCGCCTGGGTCTTGGAGACCACCCACAGTACACCAACCCAGAAGCCGTTACAGTGCGAAACCTTGTCCTTCAGCTTGGCCATGAGGGACGCGCACGACTGCAGCTCTGTGCAGATCTTGTCAGCAATCCTCTGGGTGTCGGCGGATAAAGCGAGGGGTGAATCGTTCTCGAGATATTGCATTCGGGCCGCGGTATCCTCGTGGAAGGTGTGCAAGACTTTGAGCACATTCTGGGCTTCCCCAGATAGCTCTCCAAGTCCGCTGTTGTGAAAGATCACGTAGAGTTTGTACGCGAGCGCGAGAGTTGCTTGGATATCTCCAAAAGATCCATATGCCAATGCAAAGGCAGCGACCTGCATTTAAACAATGAGGGTAGAGTAAGACGAAGAAGTGCCGGAGGGATGTGGCTTACACGAGGCATGTTTCGGTGGCTTTACAGCAACTTTACAACCTCAGTGGCGTCTTTCCACACTGGGAGCGTGGTACTGCCACATCCTAGAAACAGGTTCCAACAAAAATACCTTTGATACTAGTCTCTAGCCAGACACTTTATCGATACTAAGCGAAGCGAGTCATATCTCGCCCAATAAACTTTGATACATCGGCGCCAAAGCGCAAGCGGCAACATTAATAGGTATTGTGATCACGGTCTAGGCCCAGAAAATCTTAAGCTTTTTTCCCGACCAACACCAGCTCTAACACATGTTTCAGGCCAGATAAAAAGCATTTCAAACTTGGAACTTGTGAACTGTCCTGATCTTCCATCACTGGCGGCGTGATCCGTCCATTTTGGATCAAACTCCGCCGCTTCCTTCTTTCATGGCGGACGTTCCTCATGTCTTACGGCCGAGTACCCTCGAGCGATGCCCCTGTCAATCCGAGTACGTTGATATCCTTCCCACTCCACGCTCACTTTGACAATACTTTCCAGTGGGTGGCAAAAGCTGTATGCGCGCCAGATTGTTCGCTCTGGATGATAGGGCGGAGATGCAGAAATCGATATCATACACAACACCTCAGTAACCAAGCGCAGACAATTCCCCCTCGTCTTCTTCACCATTCTTGATCCCAATTGTATCCCAGCACCAGACAACCTCGAAATCCCGTCGTGGAATGCTGTCAATCCTAGGCACTGGCAACAATTTGCACTCTTGACATATCTTCTACAGCACAAACGGCTTTATGGTTGTGGGGCCTCGTCTGGCTGCAGTTTATTCTGGCATTCGAAGGATACATTCCCGGCTCGACCGAATTCTAGCAGGTCTCTTCACCAAGGTTGAATGTGTAACACTTATATCAATGCAGTGGGAGTCTTTTTGACGTCCTGTATCTTCTAATCTTTTCTGTGTGTCTTCAAATCTGTCTGATATCTTTTCACAAATCTAGAGTCTACTATATTGCCTGTATCTGGGTGGATAGTTTACTGGCTAATACAGAGTACACAGCTGGCTTTTATACATTTTAGAAAGAAGTAAAAGAGATAGATGGAATGAATAGCAAAGGGTGGGAGCCCAAGTAGTGAATGGCCAATGGCGTAGAAGGCATTCTTAACCATGGGTATAATGACCTGCTACCAGGGCTAGTCCACATGTATTTCTCTAGCACACCATAAGTTGTGCTTAGTTGTCTTGGTTTCCATCTTTCTGACGGATCAAGTCAGTCTTATTCAAGTCCTATTCAACTTCTGTATCAGTCCTGCACTTCAAGCCCAGTGGAACTCATAGTAAATATCAAGTGGCTTGACAATATCTAGCGGCACGACACTGACTGACTAGTACAGTGACCAGCGAAATATAGCATGGTGCTATTCTGTAGTTCTGTAGTGTCAATCCTCATCAATCATATCAGTCATTCTTGATGCGAGTTTCACATCTTTCTAATGGTCAGATCTGCCTGAGTAACCACAGTGATGGTTAACTCAGTAACATGTCTTCATCCCAATCTAATCAGTTGGTCTTCCACCCAAGATCAAGCTGTGCGATATCCTAACCAGTCTCCGGCAGCGCAATGTCTCAGCTGGCCCTAATGTGGTTGTACCAATTCTGAATTCGTATATCTTTAATAGTCATCAGAATATTCAGAGACCGTTGAAGCAGCAGGTCAATGATTCTGAGTAGTTCCCTGATGTTTCACCTCCATAGTTGATTTGTTACACTGACTTTTGGCTATCAATAGTGTAGCCTATCACCCCAGGGAGGGTGTACACTCATAATCTAATGCCTCACTTCTGCCCACTAATAGGTTCAAAATGAAATAGAAACTGGTGTTTTCATGTGTGTTTTGGTACATGCCTTATCACCGGACAACAACTTTCCAGAAGTGCCTGAGATACGGTCATTATCTATATAAGGCTGCAATTGACGGAGTATTGTAATGGAGCTAAAATTACATCAAGCTATTTTTAAACCCCGCTTTTGGAAATCATACATCATATCAGCTTTATCTCTCTTGCTGGTCAAAAAAAGAGGATACACCAGATCCCTGGTCTGTGGCTGTGCCAAGCTGAACTGAGGACACAAGGTCAGTCGAGAAAACAAAATCACTCAATCTTGTTATGTAACTGAGCCCGACATCAAATGACAGCTCACCCGAGAACATTCCACTGGCCACTGGCCTCCAAGTCACTGTCTGCCCCTGCTCCCGCCTCGTGCACGCGACCACCATGAGCACCTAGGACCCCAGTGTATCCACCACAAGCCTCAGGCCACAAGCCACAACAGTGAGCGCGACAGCGAGGCGAGCGACTACGTTCACAACCACCACGGCGCTGCAGGCGACTGAAACACACCATGGTGCCATAGGCCAGCAAAACGGAGCCGCAGGCGACAACAGTGAGC
This sequence comes from Mycena albidolilacea, assembly GCA_029282495.1. NCBI lineage: Eukaryota > Fungi > Basidiomycota > Agaricomycetes > Agaricales > Mycenaceae > Mycena > Mycena albidolilacea. The sequence goes on along the minus strand of JARIHO010000110.1, from coordinate 120,407 downwards.
ACCAAGCGCGACCACACCCATCTCGCCGCAGGCAAGCAACAAATGCAAGGCAAGTACCTCGGTGCCGTAGATGACCACGAGCCTTGGGTGAGCAACGCACACACGAGAAAGCCGCAGGCAACCATCGAGCGCGACCACACCCCATCTCGCCGCAGGCGAGCAACACTCATAACTGTCATGGCACTGCAGGCGACGCAAACACGAGGCGGGCACAAGGTAGCCACAGGCCACAACCCCAAACATTGAGTGCGACCACACACATCTTGCTGCAGGCGACACAATCGCAAGGCAGGCACAAGCAACGCGAGCTCTGGGGCCATACCAAGTATGCTCGCGCAGACCATGGGTTCGCAAGCCTGACTGCAGGCTAGCATCATGGAAGGCAACCAACAGCCACTGTGGCTGGCACCCCGTAGGCACCCCCGAGCGCGACCATTCCGCGCTATCGCACATCTCCTCCCCACTGTCAGCCTCCCTCAGGGGGCACATGCAGCCGCTCTTTTGGGCTGTCATTCCCAGGATGGAATACGAGCTCGGGAAAGTGCAGACACACCAGCGCTCTGGACAACGGCCATGGACATGCAAACACCCTGCCGGTCCACATTTGTCTAAACCGGTCAGCCCTCAATGCTGGCTTGGGCCTTGTCTCCCCCTCCCGCTCCTATCCCATCCGCAGAATAGTGTGCTGCTGCTGCCACGTCCCCAGCCTCCATCGCTGCCCCATTCACCACCTCCTCACCGCCTTCCCCATCATCCGCCCAGACTTTGAGATCATTCACCCCCACTTGCTGGGAGCACCCACCAGCATGCATTGCGCCCTCAAAGGAGATCGTAACGAGGGAGATGGAAACGGTAACGACCAAAGGCGGGCTCTGTGTCTTCATGGACAACTCAGCGTATGAGGTAGGAGTAGGGTCGGTGGCAGTAGCGATGAAGGGTGGAGCGCACTGTACTTGAGATCAAGTGAAAAATAAAATCAAATAAAATAGTTCTCCACACACATCGTCGGTGGCGGCACTGCACATTGCTGGCTTCACTGGGCGGTAAGGCTCCCGACACTGTTCCAGAACTTAAGAGAATTTTGTTCACATAATGATTGATAGAAGAAGAAAGAAGACCACTTAAAGACAGTGCTCCAGGAGACCAAGCGAGGTCTCTATAGGCTGAACCACCGGCAGACCATCTACAGCAGTCTGATTGAACAGTATTTCCGTGTCCCCTATATCAAACTTGTTCCAGTGGGGCGTAATGGTTGTCAGATCAACCTTGATGTTGGGGTTGAGATTGATGATGAATGAGGTGAACAATTGGGTGAAGGCATTGATGAAGGCATTGTTGAAAGGCAGGGCAGAACGGCTTGGGAAGTAATGTGCTAGTCTCAGTGCACAGCCTCTCATGACATCCCGTTCCGGGAACCCTGTCATAAGAGTCTGGATCAATCATCTGTCGGCTAAGGGGGGTACACGCTATCAAACCATCAGCTGTTATTCCCACGATGTGTAGTAGTTCAGATTTGCGATCTACATGACTGCTGGGCCGATTGGCTTGTTATTTTATGGGTGCCCACTCTCTGCATATGCAAACTGATCCCGCAAGAAATCGGAGTGATCCGGATTTTTTTACCACCTCAAATTGATAAACATCTCTGGGTGGCTATTGATCATCTGCATTGTGTTTTCTGCATGCCCTTGGGCCTGCAAAGCACATCTCTGCTCCTCCCCTCATCCCCTCGACCCACCACACTCCTCACGACATCCCAGCACCCTTGCATCGTGTAAATATGGCTGATAACCCACCAATCCAATGGTCACCCATAAGAACATGACCTGCTCATCGGCGGACAGATTCCATGATGTCTGTGGATGGTGTGGGCAGTTCTACTGATGACACAGGTACTCAAACCGATGTGCTTTGCAGGCCCAAGGGCATGCGGAAAACACAATGCAGATGATCAATAGCCACCCAGAGATGTTTATCAATTTAAGGTGGTAAAAAAATCCCGGCATTTTTTATATGACCTGTATTTGGCTCAAGACTTTGAAAGGAGAATTTGGTGTGGTCGTAATATAGGTTGTGTCTGATGTATGGGTCACATTAAAAATGCCGGTGTTTGGTGCCCTCTGGTACACCTGCAAGTCCATCGTATCAAAATATTAGCTCAATTGAAGAATGATAGCTAATGTTACAGCCATCCTGGTGAAAGACACGGATATTTTCCCAATCAAGCAATTTGATTAGCCATCAAGAAATCCGAGGAGGCCATGCCCTCCGGACATTCAATGCCAAAATAATGAGTATAATCTCAGGGAAAACAGTTGAGAATTGATCCCAGGAGAGCCATCCGACGCAAAAATCATCGAAAAAAAAAAAACGGGCCGCGCCCTAAGTTCCGCAAAGAGCTGTAAGCTAACTTGCGGGCCAAATTAGACCAAGTTAACATGTGCAAACTGACTTATGCCATCAGATGGCATCAGTTACCCCCACGTTCACCAGTTTCTCCAAGTTTAACAGCCTCATCCTCTTGATAGACTCCAAAGTAACAAGCTTACTGAAGTAGTCCAAGCTTACTTGAGTTAACCTGAGCTAACTTAAGCTAACTTGCGGGCCAAGTTAGACCAAGTTAACATGTGCAAACTAACTTATGCCATCAGATGGCATCAGTTACCCCCAAGTTCACTGGTTTCTCCAAGTTAAACCAAGTCAAGTCTAAGGAAGTACTTAGAATCTACTTTACCAAACAGTTCAAAGGTAGTGAGAAGCCAGCTAGCATCCAAATAATGCCCCTAGGTCCCCGACCTTGTGTACGTGAACGAGTGGTTCGCTACAAAACCCTAGCATCAACCATGACTGAAGGACAATGTTCATCAAGGCCATCCATGGCACCGAATTGTTGAACATCAAGTTCTATTTCCCTCCCCGAACCTTTGTCTCCCAGTGATTTGTGAAGCTTCTCTTGTGGTTTACCCAAGCTGTTTGACGTCGTAGAGCCCAGCCAGTTGACTGCTAGCCACACAATGGTTCAGTGCGAGGTCAGCAGACCACAGTATTTCAACTCACCTCCACTGCACTTGGTTGTTAAAATGGTGATTCAGATCCAGACCAGGCACAATGAACATGTTTGAAACTCATATTTACAGTGAAATCAAGCACCTGAGTGGCACGAAATAGCGCAACAGAGCCTGTGAACATTAACATGCAATTAAATTATTTTACCTGTGCTGCACTTAAGTTAACTTATTTGTGCAGAACTTGTACTTATGCGGAACGGTGCGGGTAAATTTAACTTGCCCCACCACAAGTTAGCTACAAGTTACTTGTGGCAGGGCAAGTTAGTTTACATAAGTTACTTGTGCAACCATCAACTGATAGTGGTAAGGACATGCTGTAATTTTCTATGTGACAGTGTGTCCACGAAAACCGGTACTTACCCTCCTCCGTAGATCCACACAAGGGTTGAGAGATTTTTGGGAGGGGCCCCTCCTTCAGTGCTCGGATAGTACACACTGAACGGGACGTCAATGCCATATGGGACAATATTGGGATACAACTATACTTCAAGTACAAGCAGTCCTCCGTGATCCCACAAGAAATGGGCTGAGTTGTTGCAAGTTGCACGCCACTGATGTTGGCGGGTGGCTGCGGAGCCCTGAACCGCAAATCACCTATCTCGCATGATGCATCCATCAATCGGTTTGTGCTAGTACACACTGAACGGGACGTCAATGCCGTACAGGACAATATTGGGATACAACTATACTTCAGGTACAAGCAGTTCTCCTGCCGGTTCATGACGCTTGTCGTCCATCCCTTCGAATTCCCACAGCCTATACCTATGATAGGCAGGCTCAATGCAAGAATGAATTGAATTGAACGGTCGTGCATGTGGATTTGTTGGCATATTATTCAAAACCGAAAAGTTCTGGGTCTCGGTAATCCATGAACAATGTAGAAGCCGAAGTAGCCTGCAATGTTGAAGAGCTCAAATCCCGAGAAGCTCGCAATTTGAACATTCACAATGTCAAGAGTGGTCTGTCGCCGCCTTGCTCGTATTCATACCTGCAGAGGCTTTTCATACCGGTTCATGACGCTTGTCGTCCATCCCTTGGAATTCCCACACCCTATACCTATGATAGAGAGGTTCGACGCAAGAATGAATTGAATTGAATGGTCGTGCATGTGGATTTGTTGGCATATTATTCAAAACCGATGTCTTGAAAGAACGCAAGGAATGAACGAAGAGCACGGACCTTCTCTACTGCTGGCAAGGTGTTTCGCTGAAATCCATCCCCAGACCGCCGAATGAGTAACCACGCTGGATGCATTTAAGAAACGCGGTTTGTGGAATGAACACTCTATCGAGATCACCCCCGAAATGGTTTCGCTGAAACTTCGGGCTTTGCGTGTCTGCGCCGCTGCTACACTACTCTTTGCGACCCCGCCCGTCAGAGCGCAAGTTACTCCAATTGTCGACCTCGGTTATGCGCAGTACCAAGGAGCCATGAACACAGACAATAACATTGCACATTTCTTCGGAATTCGATTCGCTGCGCCGCCCATAGGTAAGCTTTCCTCATTATTCGGCCTACCACAAACCGATTGATGAATGCGAGATAGGTGATTTGCGGTTCAGGGCTCTGCAGCCACCCGCCAACATCAGTGGCGTGCAACTTGCAACAACTCAGCCCATTGCTTGTTGGATCACAGCTTGTAGTCGTCCTCGCCTAAGTCTGGGGTGCACAACCGCTTTAGCCGGCCAAGTAGCTTGCTGTTCATGCCCTCCAGGAGTCCATTGACCCATGGGGAGTAAGCGGGCACAATTTGGAGGTTCGTGCCCTTGGATTCGCAATAAGCGCGCACAACGGCGTTGTCGAATTCAGGTCCCCCATCGCACATGAGCGTTTTGGATGGTGGGAATTTGGTATGAATTTCCTCGAGCCCTGCGCGCGTTGTCAGGCCAGTTGCTGCTGTTTTCAGCTTCCTGGCAGACAGATGCTGTGAGTACACATCCATGTAAAGCCCGAGTTTCTTAAAACCCCCCTTCCCCGGCGACATTGATAGGGTATCGCACACCTGTAGCTCAAAAGGATGCCTTCTTGTGATCGGCTCGAGTAAGGAGTGGATGTGCACAGCTCCAAAACTCTTGCAGCGACCGCATCCAGTGATGGCCTCCATGATAGAACGGTCGAGTCCCAGGCTACAGATCCTGGACATTAATTGGATCTTGATCATGTCGCGCCCGAAGTGGCCGTTGTTGCGATGAGTGTTCCACGCCATTTCTTTTGCCTCCTTCTTTGTGATGCACTCGACTCGAGCTTCGGCACGAATTGATTTCCTATCCGGGACCCGCCACAGCTTCTCGTCCTCAATCATGTACCCTGTCGCCCGGTGACGAGCGTGCTTGCGCTCGCGTAGGCTTTTACCATGGTCCAGCTCCAATAGTGCTTCCACTACCTCCAAAAATATCTGCTCATCTTGGAACCGCGCTCGCATTGCGGCGGCCTCGGTTTTTTCCGCAACTTCGCCCGCCGCGAAGATGTCATGGGTGAGTCCCGTGCGTGCCTCCCAGTCCTCGCTCACCGTCCATTCATGTCCATCGCCAGCCCGACCCTCCTTGCCCACATACTGACGGCTCAGGCCATCAGCCACGGGGTTCAGATGGTCCGGTCGATGACAAACATCGGCGATATGGTGATCGAGGACACCATCTCGCCAACGAGAGTGTGTTGCATTTAATTTCTCGTTTGTTAAGTGGTCCCGCAATGCGCGACGGCTGGTTTCAATCTCGACTGGAAAGCCCCAGACAATGTCCGAGAACTTGTCCAGACTGAATTTGAGTGCAGCAAATTCGAGGAGGAATGGCTTGTACTTTTCTTCGGATGCAGAGGTGCGTTTTGATGCAAATGCGACCGGGTGAATCCTGGCCATGTCTTTGCCATTAGTGCCAACGGTTGTGAATCGCTGGGAGCACATTCCAGCGAGCCCCTTCTGGTACCCATCGGATGTCACAATAAATCGAGTGCCATCGAACTTCGGACCCTTCAAAACGGGCTCACTGGTTAGTGCTACCTTCAGTCGCAGGAATGCATGTGTGAGATCCTGTAATGAGAACGCCTTCATTGCCCTGCGGTAGGCATTCCTCCCGTTGAATTGAGGGATTTGCACATTCCAGCTCAGGTCTGTGAGTGGCTGCGCAACAGTGGCGTAGCCTTTGATCAGGCTGCGGAAGTAACCTGTCAAGCCAGTGAATGCGCCCAAAGTTCTGGATATCGGTGGGACGTTCCCAGTTACCAATTGCAGTGAGTTTTGACAACTCTGGAGCAATACCATCCTTTCCAACACATCCACCCGCAAAGACAGCACTGGACAAGAAGAATCCGGATTTGGATGCAGATAGTGAGAGATTCTTCTCCCGCACTCGCGTGAGCAGCGTGATGGTGTCCTGGAGCATCTTGTCGAAGTCATCCCCAGCCATACCCCCATCATCAACGAATAATTCGAATAATATCCCCACCAGATCCCCAAGTGCATCCGCGGTCATTTGGGCGAAGGTAGATGGTGCACCAGTTAAGCCGAAGGGCTTGCGCAAGTACTTGAAAAAGCCGCGGCCCTTGACATAAAAGCAGATGTATGGCTGATCATCTTCAGTAATGGCGCATGCATAAAATCCGGATGCAAAATCAAACATGTTTAGCCAGCGGTGACCACTCAGCCGCTGCTGTTTGAGTCGGATGTCACCCTGCGGCATTGGGGGACTTCAGTTACTTTGTTGAGGTCGCTGAAATCCTGGCACACACACCACTTTTGGTCCAAGATATCTGGTGTTCCAGTCACAGGTTCGCGAGGAGGTAGATCCTCGAACGCTGGTGGGAATCTGTTTGCAATGCATTCGTCGTTGACCTTGTGTTGTAGCTGCTCCAACGTGAGTCCTCCACCATCGTGTGATTTTTTTGCAAGGCTTGTCGCACCGCAACATTTGACATCCCGACGATCTATGGGGGCAATAATGTCGGCTTGGAGCATCTTATCGATGGTGTTGTTGAGGTGGATTCTCTGGGGCGTAGTGAGTGGAAGTTGGTGAGGATTAGTGCGGAATTTAGCCTGTGTCCGATTTGGGATATTAGCCACTTTGCATTGCAGCCATTGGAGCCATACCATGGCAAAATGACGTTGCGATGCTCGATGTCTCCACCCGCCAAGATTAGCCATCTGACGTCATTTGTGGCAGGCGGAGCCACCAGACAACGCAACGTCATTCAGCCATTGGATGGCTCCAATGGCTGCACCGCAAACTGTCTATTGAGCTTGTGTTCCGTGCCTTCGACCGGGATTACTTCGCTCATTGAGAGAGAAAAGCAGTCTGCAAAGGAGCGTAAGACCTGCTCCAAACATTCCCGCTCTGATGGGCTCAGGTCCGACCCGATCTTCAGCTCAGCCATGATTGCATCGACTTGGGCAGGAAGGAACGGATCGGTTTTTTGTGTGAGAATAGATGGGTCTGACACGTTGGGCATCACCGGCTGCTCCACTCCTTCACCTGCGAGGTCACCGACACCTAAGGCTCCAACCATTTCCGTTTATAAACGTTTATACACGGTTTTAACCGTTTTCGTTTCCATTTAATTTGACCAAGGGGTCAAACGGTTTGGAAACCGTTTTTAAAATGGTTAAACGGTTACCGAAGTTGAACCACCTCGAGGGGTTGGACAGGCCAAGCTCTGAGCATATCTTGGGTGTCAAGATGTTTTCTGAGGTGTATTTCAACCCCCTCGAAGGAAAACCATTGATATATCTACTACTGTCGCGCTCGACGGCGGGGCACATTCCCGTTATGGTAATTGATGGTTCAATGTCATCAGTTTGATGCGCAATCACCCACCGCCGCGGCGCGTAATTGTCTGCTCTTGGACGTGAATGTTACTGGAATGCCGGTAAAAATCAACTGACCTGACTAAATGTTCCCAGTTTGTGTAATATACAACCAGCTAATTTTTTTGGTGCTTGTCAATGAACTTGAAGGTTTGAACTGTTAAACACCCGTTGCCGGACTCTGTTGCTATCCGGTGTGAGTACTGTATGAGTTAAATTGCTAAATTTACAAGTCAATATGATCCCCTCGTGCTTGTCTTAGGTGTGCGAAACTCTAAAGGAGTATAATATAAAGGATACCACACATGGCCGGCATCTGATAGTTCATCCCCTCAGGTGTACCTGAAAATTACCGTTTGTAAACCGTTTTAAACTGTTTTAAACTGTTTTTAAACCATTTCCGTTTAATTTACCAGGATCACTACACGAAAACTAAATGATTGGAGCCTTACCGACACCCACAGAGTTGACGTCCGAAATTCCCGGGGTGGTAGTGTTGAGTGTACTATGAAATCGGGGGTCAACATGCGACAGGGATGCATTGCGTGGCATGTGAGGTGGGACTTCCCTCGTGGGGGAACTTTCATCCCCCACTGCATCTACACGCTGCATTACATTCTTCCGGGCTCGTTTATCTTCTCGATTGCGGTCTCATTTCAGCCACCGCCGCAGGTTCTTCTCACTCCGAGACATTTTATCTGGCAACCCTGGAATTGATCGCCGCCATGCAAGTCGCTCTTCAGCAGTCCTGCGTGGTACTCCCGCACTGGTTAGTGGATGTGTATGAACTGGCACAAAATTATGAGGCTGGTCATCTGGTTCTGTGTTGCACAGAGGGGGCTTGCAGACTCGCCTCGATGGGGGTTTTATTTCATTCCCCCGTGTGATGTCCATCGCGTCTGATTTGCTAGTTCCCGCCGTGTCTTCCACTACTTCCTCGATCTGTGCAATTGGTGTCGGTTCAACGATCACCTCCCTGCACTGCTGCTGTTTCCTGTTCCGCCATATTTTAGGTCGATAACTCTCCTGCAGCTCCAACTGGTCAACCGGTTCTTCGGGAATCGATTCCAATGTGAAATGGACTTGCCTCGAGGGGGATGCGTATTGACCCCCCCGAAAACTTGTGTGCTTCTTGACGTTGGTGAAACCTTGGTCCATTTTGTTCAGATAATGATGGACCACTCTTATCGTCTGCGTCTCTTGCTGGTCAACCCGTTCCCTTAACTCTGAGTTTGAAAAGGGGACTTCTCGTACACCTTCAGGTCGATGGTGCTAACCATTGCACAGTCGTCAAAACACTCCGCATCCGTACAACCTCTCCCTTTGGACCCATCGATGCAATATCATGCACGAAGGGCACCACTCTCTGCTCTCCCAAATCGCTCACGTCGTACAGGTCAAAAACATGAGATTGTGGATGATGGTTGTACATGCACGTGTCTGAGATAGCCCTGCCATCAGGTTCAGCTCCATCCCCTCCGTCCGGGGTACATGCGAATTCAGGCACAATGTTATCCCCAAGCCGAGCCTCCGCGAACTCGGGGACCGATAGTTCTTGAGCAAGAATATGAGTTTGGGCCGTCAAATGAGCTGCGCTCTCTAATTCGATGACCCCTGCCCATTTCCCTGGTCCTGTTCGTCGTTTCCATGAGCGTGGTAGTACGGAGCATATTGTTGGAAGTAATGATAGGCAGTGTTGGGATCGAAATTGTATGGATTGGCAACATACTGGATGGGGACGGGTGTAGGCGCGTTCTGGTGAGGTACATTGCCGGTGCCTCTGCGAATTGAAGCTGCAATTTGGTGCCATTTCTTCTCCAGGGGGGGCATCGCAGGATTCGTGCATTCAGCTGTGAGGTGACCGAGCAGCGTGCAGTTGAAGCATTCACCGTTAGAATCCAACGGCGCAGTTCCCGGAGTCAGTGGGTATGGTTGGAGCTCATTCGGTCTGTGATTCCCGTTACGTGCGTGCCAGTCGCTCACGAGCTGCGCGTATGCTGCACGTCCAACATCTGTAGCAAGGTGGTGAGCGGGAATATTCTTGAGTAAGTCGATAAGTCATTCTGCATTGGGTCAGAAGGTCCGTGGAGCCTGCAGACCTAGTTGCTGAGGGGGCGCATAATTGGGCTGAGGCTGGGGCAGGGGGAAGGTAGGGTAGGGCAGGAAGGGCTGTGGCACAAAGTGTTGCTGGTGGATTGTGGTTGGGAGCTGCATCGGCGCGTGTGACATGATATTATTACGCGATGATTTGACTGCTGCCGCCATCTCTCCGAGCCTCGTCTCCTTCGTTTGCGCCTTGACAATGGCGGCGTGCTTGATATCCCCGACCACTGTCTTGAATGCCACCCAGTCTGCAAAGACCGTTCCCGGGCCCAGCAAGTCCTGCATAATCAATGGCAGCTTCTCCACCACTACCCCGATGAACAACCTGCTGGGATCTGGGATATTGCCTGCGATCCTCGCGACCTTGTGGGCCCATACGAAATGACTGAAGGCCTCCACACCCCCGTTCTCGACTCGCTTTCCGATGTCCTCCGCCTTCAACTTCTCTGCCAACAAGTCCGCGATAGCCTCCTGGCCAACTCGCTTGAGCGCGGCACGCTTGGGCCACTTGGTGTCAAACGCGCTCGACATGCTCCCCCAGGAGGTCTTGTGCACTGCGTCGCACGCTGGGTCATCGAACCAGGTATCTGCAGGACTCCCCGATGCCATGCCGAGGCTGAGCGCCTCGATTTTCTCTGCATCAGTCATTCCCTTCCCCATAAACTTCTGCATGACCTTTTTGAAGTTGTGCGGACTCTCCCCTGGCCTCCCATCTCCATAGAATATTTTCTCCTCCAGCATATCTTTGTCCTCGATGTAAGGTATTCTCTTCGTGCTGGTGGTGCTGGCTGAACGATAACTGGCGCAGGAACGACCGGTTTAGGATTCGCAGGTGCTGGGAAAGCGCTGGGCTAGCGGCGGCTGTTGTCGTCGGGTCTGAGAGGGTGTGGCCACGGGCGATGAAACGTCCGTCGGGTCCCTGGAGCGCATGTTTAGATGGTGGTATCAGGACGTACGGGCTGCGTAGGGATCCTGTTATGACCATGCACTTTCCGATTCTTTCCGGCTGTTTCCAGCCAATTCCGGTTACGGCCTTTACAGCCATTACGTCTCAACCATCATCCTGTTGCGTCCGGCTAGTTCCGTTGATGCACAACCTTTGGGGTTTTTGCAATGAAGTCTTCTGAGCATTCCCTCAAATCAATCATATGACTTACGCACTATGCTTCTCTCTTATTGGTCTTATTGTACTTATTGTCTTTTACATACTTCTTTCCGCATTAGACTTATCTCCGTATTTAGTATAAATACGTATTATGTTCTACTGTATCTTTAGTTGAAAATTAACTTGCTTTGCCTCTGCATAGCTCCGTGGTCTGACTCACGCTTCTTCCGTCCTCAAGCCAAGTTAGTTGGTGTACCTGCTCACTTACGTGGTATCACTTACAGCCATATCCGACTTCCGGCTTTCCGTCTTCCGGCCTTCCATCCTTCTGTCCTTTTCCAACACGGATATAACAGATCCCAGAAATGCAGAGTCGTCCAGATTGTTATCGTGTTTCAGCATGCAGCGGGGAACAGCAGATTCAGCAACAGGAAAACAGCAAGCAGCAGCAGTAGTTGGGCATCGAATCACGCTCCAATCACCAGATGAAGACTGCCAGACAAACCCAGAAAACCCAGAATGCCTTGTCTACAGCCTCCGCCTAATACCCGATGCCCTCATCCTGCTGCCGCCCCGAACCTCCCACTACAACATTGCCTTGAGGAGGGGGGCAGATGCGATAGTGGGTTTGGTGTTGTTAGGCACAGACATTAGGCACATACGGCGGGTTTCGGCAGTACATACATCCATTCCATCGCTTTTCTCTGCTTCGTGGCCGATTCCCTCGCAGCACCCGAGAGCGTATCTGAGCAGGCTACCCCAACGATGTGCCTCAAACCGCTGTTGAAAAGAAATTTCCTGAGTCTGAATCTGTATTAGGGGTAGGGCTTCAACCCGTCTGTTAAACAGGATGGCCATCAAAAAAAAATGGCTGTTTTTCTCGACGGGACAGGCATACCCGTCCTCTCAGAGGGTAGCTGAGGGCCCCAAGACAGGCGGGTCCCACCGTTTTGATGGGTGCTGGAGGACTATTTGTGCAAGTAAGTTTAATAAATTATCGAGAGTCTGAGACCAAACTGGGAACTTACAAGGACCTCTAAAGTATCATAAAATATCTCAAGTGCCCTGATATAAGACCAGACAAGTGTTTGTGAACGGTTAATCGGAATTTGATCGCAGATCAAATATCGGCAAGTCCCGGCAATGTCATCCAGGTGCTTGTGGCTGATGTTTCAGCCAAGGAGTTTCCATGTATGGGTAAGTTTCGCCTCAATTCCCGGAAATTGCGAAATTCTTTTAAATTTGATGCATATTTCCATCTAGGAAGAGTGACCCGTCAAACCCGTTAAACAGGCGGGAACAGGTACCCCAACCTGTCCCGTACCCGTCCCGTCCTGGCGCTGGCTCGAGGGCCCAGACGGGCGGGTCTTTACCCGCCCGTCCCGTCCGTCGACCCGTCAAACGGCGACAGGTTAAAGCCCTAATTTATCAACTAGATGTCACTTCCTTGGGCAACTTGAAGGGTATGACCCATTATTTTTTGGGCAAAGTGAAACTGCCACCAGTACTGCCGCCCTGCCGCCAAGGGCGGTAGTGGCAGTATTATGGGGCGGCACTCAAATTTCTTTCCATATGATCTGTCTGCAGTGTTTCCTGCGCCATCTTGATTGGGTGGTCGCGACACCCGTCCTCGCACATGGCTTGTGAGCAATGCAGAAGCCGAAGCGCCATTAGGATAGTGAAGAGGTCAGATCCCGAAATGCTCGCAATTTAAACAGTCGCAGCGTCAAGGACGGTCCGTTGTCGACTTGCTCGCATTCATATTCACAGAGGGAGCCATGTCGGCCACAGACCTGCCGAAAATTGGCCTCTTCGTGTTGTGAGAACAATCTAAAGAAATATACTCGGAGTTGTTCAGGGTGAAGCAACGTCTCTATTCACCTAAAGAAATATACTACAAGTGCATAAGTACGGTGACCAAATAAGTAAGTAGGAGAACTTTACCTCAGAGTTGTTCAGGGTGAAGCAACATCTGAGGTGAATGCGACTACAGTCCGATATAAATACTACAAAGCAAGTAAATGGGGATATAGAGCTGTATACAAGCTGTACGTGTATCAACAGCACCGTGAGAAAGAGTGAGTAGAAATGAGAAAAGTTTGCTAATAATTACTGTTAGCTGTGCGTGCCCATGAACACAGCACGTAGTTGATGAAGCTTCGGTTGTCACTTCAACACTTCGTCCACCCAATCCTCGTCTTCTTCAACTCTCTTGCTCTTCAGTCTTCATGCCTCCGCGTCGCATGTGGCGCCCTCTTCTTCCCGGCTCAGCTCTGGGTCCTCGGCGGCCAATGGTCCTTCCTCTGGCAATGTCTCACCGGCTTCCCCTGTCCTCCTGGCCGCTTCGTGGGCCTCAAGCGATGATCCCTTTGGTGCTTTCAGCAGCCGCATGCGCCTCGAGTTGTACTCGCCATCCAACTCCTGTCTGTAAATAGTCTCGATGATATAAGAATTCAATAGACGTTCCTTGACTCTGAAACCACCCGACCATTCCGGCAGGATCTTCTTTGAGGTGAGGAAAGTCTTCTTGTACTTCGGATCCAAGATTTGGACCAGGTCTCCGGACGCGAAAACCACCTCGGCGGCCTTTGAGTCTAAGACGCGGTGATTGAACACCGCCTTCCGCGACGCACTGTGCTTTACTGCGTGTGTGTAGCCATTGAATCATTGCTGGCTGGTGTATGCCTGCTGCACGTCGATGTCGTCGAGCGTGATCTCGGCTGAGGCTGTCTCCACGCCGGTCTCCGCAGTGTTTATGACCATGGCAAAGAACAGCTTGTTCAGCATGTGGTCCAGAGCCCTGAGAATGCAATTGTTCAGCAAGAAAATTGCGGTGTCAAAATGATCTGGCCAATTCGTGGGGAGATGATCCCATTTCTCAATCTTCTTCCATCCTTCTTCCCCCAGGTTTGGTGCGCACAACCTCTTCAATATCCCGAGCAGGATCTTGTTTGTCCCCTCCACCAGCCCGTTCACCCACGGTGAATACTTTACCACCACGTGCGTCTTGACGTCGAATGCCTGGCAAGTCCGCCATACCTCCTCGTTGTCGAAATGACTTCCCCGTCGGTTTGGAATGTCTCCCATGGTACGTACCCTTAGAAGAGCGTATTGAGCGCACTCTTCGTTGGCACCACTGATCTGTGAGTCTTGTACTTAAACCCGAATACTCGCTGCGACGAGGTATCCAGATACAGCCCGACCTCCTTGTAACCGCCCTTGCCTTTCGGCATCGCCAGGTAGTCTCCGACCAATAGCTCGAATGGGTGACGGCGCATGATGGGCTGAAGCAGCGCGTGCAAGTGTGCGGAACCGAAGTTCAGGCATTCCCCGCAATTCTGTATAGCGTTCATTATGAGTTTGTCGATGGCAGGTGTTTTGAATCTATCAGTGAGTTTCAGTTTCATTGAATCGCAGCCGAGGTGTCCTCCTTCTCGATGCTCTCTCTCCGCTTCCGCCCGCATCTTGGTTGGCGTCAAGCACTCCACCCGCGCACACGCCCGACACGATTTCCTGCCCCCAATGTGCCACAACTTCCCACCCTCAATCATGTACTCCCTTGCACGGTGCTTCGTGCGGTGTACCGCCTTCGCGTCTTCCCCCTTCGCGATTGTTTCCAGCGCCTCAACGGCCTGTAAAAAGACCGGTACATCAGTAAATCGGTTCTTTAGCGCTGGAATGTCCCCTGCGTCCTCGACCATGTACAGGTCAAACACCAGCCCGCTGCCTGCGAACCAGTCACATTCAACGGACCACCTGCTGCCATCCTCCTCGGTCCGCGGTACATTGGTGTATTTTCGACTCAGCGCATCCCCCATGAAGTTGACTGCCCCCGGGAGGTGGCGAATCTCGCAGATGTCATGCCCCATGACTGCCTCCAGCCAGCACGCGTGGGTTGTTGATAGGTTAGTACTCATCACCGTGTCCCATAGGGCTTGGCAATCCGTCTCAATTTCGATCGGGAAACCTTACGTTGTGTCGGAAAACTTGTCGAGTGAGTACTTGAGCACTGCAAACTCCAGCAGGTATGGCTTGTATCATTCTTCTGCCAGCGAAGTCTGCTTTGATGCGAATCCTATTGGGTACAAGGGCCTGGTCGGCCGCTTCGCGGCTTCCCATTCCCTTCTTCTTTGTGAATCAATAAAGTCCCCAACATTCACAATTATTTCGCACTTCGCTGAATTGAACTGTGTTGAGTTGACCTTGATTCCCTTTCAGTCCACCTCTAATAAAATATATTTGGTTCCAGGATCCCATTCTTATTGTACGCACTGTTTTCTCGTTTTTGTTCGCCGCGGCAGCCTTTTTTTCGGGGTGGTGGGAGCCATCTGTCAGTCTTAGCGCCAGGGCAAAGTTTGTTGGAAAGGTGATGTCACATGCCGCCAGTGCCGAAGGATTGCTTGGTGATGCGCCAGTGGGAGAGCCAGGCAGCCAGTTGCCGTGGTGTGCCGCATCAACGGAGATGAGCGGAGCTTAAAAGGCTTCGGACAGACGGACAGGCTTAATTTTATAAAGAGGGAGAGGAGAAGAGGGAGATAAGCGATTCACGGTCCTGCCGTCCGGCAGTGTCGTGTCGAATCTCTGGCACAACATTCCTCCAAAAACCTCCTTAGACCTGTCTGTTCTCACGACGAACGGCTGCCCGTCGAACATCAGTCCTTTCAACACCGGTTCTGACATCAGTGCTGCCTTCAGCGCCACAACACTGTCCTCTCTTTCGCTCCCCACTGCCTTCACAAGTCCACCGCCTGCATCCGTCTCCGCCACTTCCCCTTTGACCCCGCTCCTCCCACTTTCGCTATCCGCTCGAGATCTGTCAGCAGCTGCGCAATCCGTGCGTAGTTTTTATCAATCCACGGAAGTGTCCACAAAGCCCCAGGAACGACTTGAGGTTCAGCAAATCGTGCGGGGTTTCCCAGTGGACGATTGCTGTCAGCTTCGTGAGATCTGGCTTGATCCCATCTGGCCCTACGCAATTCCCCGCAAATGTTGCCTCAGTCATAAAGAATTGCATCTTCGTTGCTGAGAGCAACAACTTGTGCTCTCGTACGTGCAGGAATATTGTGCGCAGGTCAGCCATTTTCATCTCGAAGTTATCGCCTGCTGTTCCACCATCGTCAACAAACAATTGCAGCTTCGTGCCCACAAGGTCCCTGAGTGCCCCGCCCATTGTTATGGAGAACGTGGACGGCGCACCTGTCAACCCCATCAGCATCTTGCAGTACATGAAAAAGCCGCGGCCCTCCATGTAAAAGCTCAGGTACAGGCGGATTTCCTCTGCTGTTGCGCAGGCATAGAATCCCTTGGCAAAGTCGACTACACTGATCCAGCGGTGGCCCAACAGCAGACCTTGCTTGCGCTGTATGTCACCCTGTGGCATTGGTGCAACTTTGGTCTTCCCATTGAGCTCGCAGTAATCGTGGCAGACACACCACGAAGGTTTTGCTGGGTCCTCAGCCTCTTGATCTGCCGCAGGGCATTTGGGCAATTCGAAGCTCGGTGGTAACCCCGCCGCAATACACTGGTCATTGATCTGATGCTGCAACTCCAGTATCGTCCGTGTTTTCCCGTTCTGGTGGGCTTTTTGCGCTAGCGTCGTGGGTGACATACACTTGACTTCCTTTGGATCAATCCCCTCAATTATCCCTGCTTCCAACATCTCCTCAATGATGCTGTTATACCACAGCTTCTGCGCGGGAGTGGTTGGTCGTTGGTGTACTTTCGTGTTAAAGGTTGTGTCCGCGGGGATATTCATCGTGTTCTCGGCGCCCGGGATGGTTATCACCTCCTTCATTGACAGCGCATAGCAATCAGCAAACTCGACAATGAAGTCCTGCACTGTGCTGTGCTGCTCATCGGTTAAATCGGGGCCTATCATGACTGCATCAAGGATTGCCACAACATGCTTGGGATTGTGCGGGTCCATTAACCACGTGAAAACCGATGTGTTGCCGCTGACTTGTGTCTCCAGCTGCTCAAATCCCTCCTTGGACCCTTCCTGCGCTGCGTATTGTACTGGCATGGCACCTGAGTTTGCGTCTTCGGACACCTGGACTAGGTATGCTGCGAAGCTTGCAGGGAGACTTGTCCTCAAATCCTCCCATACTCGGCTTTCTTTCACTGCCCGCACTAGGTGTTCTGCCAGCTCTTCGACCGTGTATACAGTTTCTGGGACGGATGTGTCAGCGAGTTCTTCAGCGGCATCATGCACGAGATCGGGTACTTCCCTCACGGGGGAATCACTGTCCCCCACTGAGTCTCTTCGCACTGGCCTTTTCGGCCGTATGACTTTTCCATGCACCCGGACCTCGAATTGCCGGGATATTCAGAAGTGCCACTTCGGGTCATCCTCCACTATCTCCTGCGGCTCCTCCTTCTCAATCACTCTCTGCTCCCATGCCCACTTCCTTCGGATCTTTATGCGTTGTTTGTTCTTGCTTCTCGTGTACCGCCGGCGTTGCCGCCAGTTCTTTTCGAGGTATACTACTGGCATTGCAGTGTCAGCATCAGCCTTTTGACATTTTGATTGCGACCTTTCGGACCTTTTCCGAGCTTTTCAGCTTGGCAATGCTTAGCCGAAGCTAAGCGACAAGCTTACCAGCGCGCAAGTTGTAAATTTTCCCTCTTTCTCAAAGCCAGATCGACATTCAGCCTGAGCTAGATGTAGCATTTCATCCGTCAAAGTCTCCCTGAGCATGCCCCGCGATGACAGACGCCATTTGGGTGCCGCAAACTCACATTATTTTTTGCCCAGATTTCGAGCTTGTGATTTCCGGACATAGACTTGTCACCTTGTCGGCTTGCGGCCTTTTTACGCCTTTTTCGGGCTTTTTCGGGCTTGTACAAGCTCACAAGCTGATCGTCAAAAGTCTGATGAGTAACCAGTACATTCTCGAGAACACTTTCTAGGGCGGGTACTTCCCTCGGCAGGGATTCTGGATCCCTGCTAAGGTAGGCGTCAAAAGGAACCAGTACGGGTTATGTAAGCCGTAACGTGACTGTGACGTGACGGGTCAAATTCGAGGTTGAGAGCCGAATTTTTTTAAGTGTACCTTTCTCGAGATTTTTGAGCAGTCCAAATCACATTTGATTGGTACAAGAGTTCAAAATGCTATCTACGTCTCGGAATGGCCAGCCTGGCCTTTCTTAACCACTCAGGAGGTAAGGTGCAATGTCCGTGGTACCTCCTATTTGCCCAAGCAGCTTGTGCGCCAGAGAGACCTTCCGAATATGCGTATATGAATCGCGCCGATCGATTTGCATACCTGAAATCAATCAGAAAGAACCGGGGAATTTTTATGGGAGGATCACAAACCTCCGTATTTGATCCACCGGCACTTCATCAAGACATTTGACGACATTTGCGCGCATTTCTTTGAGGTTCGACGTGGCTGGAGTCGAACGATAAAGGAATTTGGCTGCCCCCCAATACTGTTCGATGAAATTCAGCTCGCAATGGAACTTTGGATAAAAGTCACAGATATGTCCACGTGCAGTGATCAGCTCCTCAAGCGCCGACTTTTGTTGCACAAAGTCCGGCTGGCAGAAAAGTGCCTTCTGGCAGCAGCAATCGGTTTCCTCCGTATCAAAGCAGGCCTTGGGGCACGCGCCGTTCATCCCGTTCCGGTAAAGGCCTCGTTCGCGAAGTATTAATTCTGATCCCTTGAACCAGCCTGGCATTGTGGGGTGATCAGCAGGAAAATACAGCTCCTGCTCCCTGCCATCGGCAAAACGACCATTCCGCATCTTGGGGCCGTTCGGATACAGAGTCCAGGTTGGGTGTGGATTCTTCACCATTTTTCGGGCCGACAATCCATCCGGTGCTCGTTTAAGATGGCCGGGTGCGTTATTGTACAAGAAGAGGGCTGTCATCATGCGGTTGGTCTTCGCTTCAAAGATGTCGATCGCCTTATCTGTTTGTTTGAGGAGATGCTCATTTGCAAAGTAACCGTCTCGGTCTTTGCCGGCCTCAAAAAGCAGTCGCGCCTCGCTGTAATTTTGAGAGTGAGAAACAAGAGAAACAAGCCGAAAATATTTAGTAGCACGTACTCCTCGTCGTTGACCAAACGGCCCCATTCCAATGTTAAAAAATCGGAAATCATCAACAATTCCCCTTCGCCTTTCCGCTCTGGGGTGGGTGTCATTGAGCTGTGTTGATAGAAGGCCTGCCAATGATCACGAGAAAGGAAAGTCGATTCATCGTGGGTAACGGCGACCAGTCGAAACCGTGGACCCTGAGGAACGGCAAAGCCGGATGGTCAGCTGATGACATTTCCATCTTTGTCATACAGTACCATCCGTTTTTCGTACTCTTTCCAGCACTGGCAGAAGGTGTTCCGGTATGCCACGACGTCTTCCCATTCATGGCCATCGATATACATCCCTTTTTTCTTCTTCCCATATCGCCAATCCAACTTCTTCAGCCAATGCTGCGCCGTCCGGATCCCAATCGTGGGTTTTTTGCCGCTGTAGCCGGTTTTCCCCTCAAAACGCTGCTGTACTTCCTCTGTCTGGACGAAATCGACAATATGTTGCGCCGAAACATAGCTATCCGCTGCAACTTCCAGCAGATAAGTTTGCAAGTCAGATACAAAATCCTCGTCCTCGAGCAGTGATGCGTGGAATTCTCCGTAGCAATGTACTGGCAACTCTCCACAGCTGAGGAAACAGTGGATCCAGCTCCGGAGATTCCTCGCGTGGTTTGTGCCTCGCCCCTGTGCTTTCGCTGCCAGCATTGAGGCCTGACGCCATGTGCATGCGACATTTTCATCAAGATACAGATTGACCGTTGCGACCATCGACGTGATACGTGTGCGGAAAAAGACATCAATTCGCTTGTCTTTGGCCTTCATGGTGAGCCCTTTGAGTGCTCTTCTCAGAGCTGGCTGATCCCTCCACGTCAGGGCATTCAACGCGCGATCTGATTCCTCCAGATCAGCTTGGACTGCATCAGCTCTCGCCTTGAGCTCATCCAACTGTGTGCGGGCCTCCTGGGGCGTTGGAACCGATGGTAGAGATGGAATAGGTTTGCTGGGCAACGGATAGGTGGGTGCGTCGCCCTGTACAGTATCGGCGATGCCAGGAACGTCTGTAGAGTGCGAGGTAAGTTCGTCGGGGTTGGTGTTTTCAATGAATGGCTCTGAAAAATTCTACAGTGCATTAGTTGACTTTGTTCAAACTGAAATATGCTCGAATGACTCACATTTTCATCTACTGTGATATCCGAATGAGATTTGGAGGATCCCGCAGCTTCGGAATCCGACACATCTGAGTCTTCGGGGCCGTCGTGATGCTTAATCCTTCTGTGCATGAATTGATGGATGAAAACTCCCCCACCCTCCCTGTATGACACTCTCTTCTTCCGTTGGCGGTCGAGGGTTTTTTTGGATTTTTTTTGGTAGCCGCCGCTTCGGTTATTGACAGCTCGGCGCCTTTTCTCCCGGGCCAACGCTTCGTCGTGGTAGCGCTGCAATGTCTGCGCAAAGATCTCCAGACTGGCCTCACTGGTGTTGCCTTCCGCTGCTGCGCAATCTTCCTGCATTCCGGCTTCCGAATCACATACAGGTTCCCAGCGTGGCGTGGCACCGGCCTCCTCCAGCGCAATGAATCGTGTCATAATGTCGGCAACCTCCTCAACGTGAAGAAAATCTTCTTCCTCCTCGACACCTTCCCCATCTGAGTCGTCTTGATCGATCTCAATGCAAGTCGGAGATAGCGGCTTCGGTATTGTTGCTTGGACCGTATCTGTATCAGCATCTGAAGGTCTAGGACTACCTTCAGCGACTGGATGGAGGGTTAAATGAGCTTTCTTGAGGTTCTCGTTACGGTCCCGGTCCTTTCTCTTTGTCCCAGGCATTGTTTTAGAGGAATAGGACGCTTTTTCTGCTTAAAAAACGTGCTTCAATGCATTTGGCAATTTCCCCGATTAGGCAATATCACGGTCATGTGATCAATTACGTACAAGGTCAAATCTGTCTTCTTCAGAATGCAGAAATGTGCAGGACAGCATAGAAATGTGTTCTATGATGATCGAAAATGTACAACTAAAATTGAACATCACACAGAATCTAAGGCATTTATTCAAAATCTGCTCTGGTACGGCTCTGCACCAATCTTCCCTTGAGGCTTCTGCCAGGCCAAAATATCAAGAAATGTTGCGGCGGCGGTGTGATGTCGAGCGGGAGGCAGGGTCACAGATGTCACATCACAGCTTATATAACCCGTGCTGGTTCCTTTTGACGCCTACCTTACACTGCTGGCAAGTGCCATGACCATGGGTTCATGGCATTTGATTGGCAGAGCACTGACACTTGCCATGGCATTGGCCAGGCATTGCACAAATCCCTTTGTTCCTTTGTCGGCGTGGGAAGTTGGTCTGCCTTCCGCGGCTTGCGATCGGCAATCATTCGGCAATCACTTCCACCTTGTAACCTTGAGGCTTTCTGATTTTCTTGACCACTCCTGAGTCCAGATAATATATTGTTCTTCCTATAAGTTAGTTCTACAAAAGCTTTTTCTTGTTTGTTGCTTTCTCAAAGACTTCTCAACATGTAGCCAATTTTGCATGGGCACCGGGTTTCAAGCCGCACGCAAAACAAATTCATTGCACTGCAGGGGTTGGTGCAGATAAAGGCCACAAGATGTACTGGTAATTTCTGCCTTGGGCTCTCCAAGTTCCCTGATCCAGTTTGGAATGAGACGATGGCCAGCGAGTAATGAGTGAGCCAAGGGGAGAACTTCTCATTGCGTTCGAACTTGAACACGGGACTTTCCCACGCTGACAAAGGAACAAAGGGATTTGTGCAATGCCTGGCCAATGCCATGGCAAGTGTCGGTGCTCTGCCAATCAAATGCCATGAACCCACGGTCATGGCACTTGCAGTGTTACAAGTTACATCCATTCGGAATAAATCTGCGGTATTTTACACTGGGTTCCCAGCCGGAACCATGTCCCATAGAAGTGGATCGATAACTGGTGGTACAGGTGGCCACCTGTTGCAAGTTATTAATATTACGTCAGTCAGTGGTAAGGTAGGCGTCAAAAGGAACCAGCACGGGTTATATAAGCTGTGATGTGACATCTGTGACCCTGCCTCCCGCTCGACATCACACCGCCGCCGCAACATTTCTTGATATTTTGGCCTGGCAGAAGCCTCAAGGGAAGATTGGTGCAGAGCCGTACCAGAGCAGATTTTGAATAAATGCCTTAGATTCTGTGTGATGTTCAATTTTAGTTGTACATTTTCGATCATCATAGAACACATTTCTATGCTGTCCTGCACATTTCTGCATTCTGAAGAAGACAGATTTGACCTTGTACGTAATTGATCACATGACCGTGATATTGCCTAATCGGGGAAATTGCCAAATGCATTGAAGCACGTTTTTTAAGCAGAAAAAGCGTCCTATTCCTCTAAAACAATGCCTGGGACAAAGAGAAAGGACCGGGACCGTAACGAGAACCTCAAGAAAGCTCATTTAACCCTCCATCCAGTCGCTGAAGGTAGTCCTAGACCTTCAGATGCTGATACAGATACGGTCCAAGCAACAATACCGAAGCCGCTATCTCCGACTTGCATTGAGATCGATCAAGACGACTCAGATGGGGAAGGTGTCGAGGAGGAAGAAGATTTTCTTCACGTTGAGGAGGTTGCCGACATTATGACACGATTCATTGCGCTGGAGGAGGCCGGTGCCACGCCACGCTGGGAACCTGTATGTGATTCGGAAGCCGGAATGCAGGAAGATTGCGCAGCAGCGGAAGGCAACACCAGTGAGGCCAGTCTGGAGATCTTTGCGCAGACATTGCAGCGCTACCACGACGAAGCGTTGGCCCGGGAGAAAAGGCGCCGAGCTGTCAATAACCGAAGCGGCGGCTACCAAAAAAAATCCAAAAAAACCCTCGACCGCCAACGGAAGAAGAGAGTGTCATACAGGGAGGGTGGGGGAGTTTTCATCCATCAATTCATGCACAGAAGGATTAAGCATCACGACGGCCCCGAAGACTCAGATGTGTCGGATTCCGAAGCTGCGGGATCCTCCAAATCTCATTCGGATATCACAGTAGATGAAAATGTGAGTCATTCGAGCATATTTCAGTTTGAACAAAGTCAACTAATGCACTGTAGAATTTTTCAGAGCCATTCATTGAAAACACCAACCCCGACGAACTTACCTCGCACTCTACAGACGTTCCTGGCATCGCCGATACTGTACAGGGCGACGCACCCACCTATCCGTTGCCCAGCAAACCTATTCCATCTCTACCATCGGTTCCAACGCCCCAGGAGGCCCGCACACAGTTGGATGAGCTCAAGGCGAGAGCTGATGCAGTCCAAGCTGATCTGGAGGAATCAGATCGCGCGTTGAATGCCCTGACGTGGAGGGATCAGCCAGCTCTGAGAAGAGCACTCAAAGGGCTCACCATGAAGGCCAAAGACAAGCGAATTGATGTCTTTTTCCGCACACGTATCACGTCGATGGTCGCAACGGTCAATCTGTATCTTGATGAAAATGTCGCATGCACATGGCGTCAGGCCTCAATGCTGGCAGCGAAAGCACAGGGGCGAGGCACAAACCACGCGAGGAATCTCCGGAGCTGGATCCACTGTTTCCTCAGCTGTGGAGAGTTGCCAGTACATTGCTACGGAGAATTCCACGCATCACTGCTCGAGGACGAGGATTTTGTATCTGACTTGCAAACTTATCTGCTGGAAGTTGCAGCGGATAGCTATGTTTCGGCGCAACATATTGTCGATTTCGTCCAGACAGAGGAAGTACAGCAGCGTTTTGAGGGGAAAACCGGCTACAGCGGCAAAAAACCCACGATTGGGATCCGGACGGCGCAGCATTGGCTGAAGAAGTTGGATTGGCGATATGGGAAGAAGAAAAAAGGGATGTATATCGATGGCCATGAATGGGAAGACGTCGTGGCATACCGGAACACCTTCTGCCAGTGCTGGAAAGAGTACGAAAAACGGATGGTACTGTATGACAAAGATGGAAATGTCATCAGCTGACCATCCGGCTTTGCCGTTCCTCAGGGTCCACGGTTTCGACTGGTCGCCGTTACCCACGATGAATCGACTTTCCTTTCTCGTGATCATTGGCAGGCCTTCTATCAACACAGCTCAATGACACCCACCCCAGAGCGGAAAGGCGAAGGGGAATTGTTGATGATTTCCGATTTTTTAACATTGGAATGGGGCCGTTTGGTCAACGACGAGGAGTACGTGCTACTAAATATTTTCGGCTTGTTTCTCTTGTTTCTCACTCTCAAAATTACAGCGAGGCGCGACTGCTTTTTGAGGCCGGCAAAGACCGAGACGGTTACTTTGCAAATGAGCATCTCCTCAAACAAACAGATAAGGCGATCGACATCTTTGAAGCGAAGACCAACCGCATGATGACAGCCCTCTTCTTGTACAATAACGCACCCGGCCATCTTAAACGAGCACCGGATGGATTGTCGGCCCGAAAAATGGTGAAGAATCCACACCCAACCTGGACTCTGTATCCGAACGGCCCCAAGATGCGGAATGGTCGTTTTGCCGATGGCAGGGAGCAGGAGCTGTATTTTCCTGCTGATCACCCCACAATGCCAGGCTGGTTCAAGGGATCAGAATTAATACTTCGCGAACGAGGCCTTTACCGGAACGGGATGAACGGCGCGTGCCCCAAGGCCTGCTTTGATACGGAGGAAACCGATTGCTGCTGCCAGAAGGCACTTTTCTGCCAGCCGGACTTTGTGCAACAAAAGTCGGCGCTTGAGGAGCTGATCACTGCACGTGGACATATCTGTGACTTTTATCCAAAGTTCCATTGCGAGCTGAATTTCATCGAACAGTATTGGGGGGCAGCCAAATTCCTTTATCGTTCGACTCCAGCCACGTCGAACCTCAAAGAAATGCGCGCAAATGTCGTCAAATGTCTTGATGAAGTGCCGGTGGATCAAATACGGAGGTTTGTGATCCTCCCATAAAAATTCCCCGGTTCTTTCTGATTGATTTCAGGTATGCAAATCGATCGGCGCGATTCATATACGCATATTCGGAAGGTCTCTCTGGCGCACAAGCTGCTTGGGCAAATAGGAGGTACCACGGACATTGCACCTTACCTCCTGAGTGGTTAAGAAAGGCCAGGCTGGCCATTCCGAGACGTAGATAGCATTTTGAACTCTTGTACCAATCAAATGTGATTTGGACTGCTCAAAAATCTCGAGAAAGGTACACTTAAAAAAATTCGGCTCTTGACCTCGAATTTGACCCGTCACGTCACAGTCACGTTACGGCTTACATAACCCGTGCTGGTTCCTTTTGACGCCTACCTTATCTATGAAGTCGATGGAGATGGTAACACCGAGAGTCAATCTCTGCTTTTTTGGCCGGAAATTGATACCTGCGTCCGCACTAGGGAGCCGAATTGAATCGATATTGTCAACTTCAAAGTCATGCTCAACGTGTCGAGGACATTACCAATGCATCCATCTATTACCTGTGACTTGTTGGTTTTTTTGACTGCAATAAGGACACTCTTCCAGGTCCGGTCGGTCGAATTCCATGGGTCGTTTTATGATGCTCATATCGAACTGGCTACTTGGTTTCACTTCCCGAGGAGAATCCACACGCAGGATGATGGAGCCCTTAGGGCGCACAACATTATAGTCACCCCGCTCAACGTAGTCCGCTCCAGCCTCGAGCCGATTGAACATGTACCCTTTGAGGATAAGATCCAGAGCCTGCGGCATATATATACCAAAATTTAACTCCAAGAGTGTAAATCTCACATTGAAATCACGACAGTGGTTTCAGTCGATAGATATGGGTCGGCCCAATGGATCTGAAACAGAAGACGTCGCCATTGAAATATCGTGGAGTCGGCTTTGCGTAAACTGTTGAAGTTGGATTTCGGTAATTGATATTTGACTCGCTATGCGATCCGCAGTGGTACTGAACCATGGATGGTTGGACATAAATTCGGTTGTACAGCAATAAACCAGGGATCCCACCTGATCAGAGGCCCGAGATTCAAGTTGTCCACTCCGGAGTCCGGACCTGACATACCCCATCTCGGACCCCATGATCTCGAGCTGTTGCGTGTGGGACTCGGCATTCGATGCTTGGGTAGCTTGACCGACCCTGAAGGCCGAAGGCATGGACCATGAACTGGGGCGTACAAGCTCAACCGAAAAATAAAAACCCTACCTGATTAGAGTACCTATGATGCTAACTTCCGATCTTGTTTCAGTCGAAAGAACACTATCCGACGAATCAGCGGTTGAGTCTCAGTTTTTTGTGTGTAATTACAGAGACGCACACGAGCAAAGATTCTAAATACGCGTTCACATTCCTGCGATGATTCTCCATCTCGACTCTCCAAGCTACCAGCGCCTGGGTCTCGGAGACCACCCACAGTACACCAACCCAGAAGCCGTTACAGTGCGCAACCTTGTCCTTTAGCTTGGCTATGAGGGACGCGCACGACTGCAGCTCTGTGCAGATCTTGTCAGCAATTCTCTGGGTGTCGGCGGATAAAGCGAGGGGTGAATCGCTCTCGAGATATTGCATTCGGGCCGCGGTATCCTCGTGGACGGTGTGCAAAACTTTGAGCACATTCTGGGCTTCCCCAGATAGCTCTCCAAGTCCGCTGTTGTGAAGGATCACGTAGAGTCTGTATGCGAGCGCGAGAGTTGCTTGGATATCTCCAAAAGATCCATAGGCCAATGCAAAGGCAACGACCTGCATTTAAACAATGAGGGTAGAGGAAGAGGAAGAAGCGCCGGAGGGATGTGGCTTACACGAGGCATGTTTCGGTGGCTTTACAGCAACTTTACAGCCTCAGTGGCGTCTTTCCGCACTGGGACCGTGGTACTGCCACATCCTAGAAACAGGTTCCCACAAACATACCTTTGATACTAGTCTCTAGCCAGACGCTTTATCGATACTAAGCGAAGCGAGTCATATCTCGCCCAATAAACTTTGATACAATCGACGCCAAAGCGCAAGCGGCACCATTAATAAGTACAAGCGGCTGCTCGGCCGCTTCGCGGCCTCGCATCCCCTTTCTTGGTGTGAACTGCAACTGTGTAAATAGAACAGAGGGGCCAAGCGTCCAAGACGACCCATTTTTCTGGATTTGCCAAGGCTGTGCATGGTGGCATCTTACATGGCCGCGGCAAGCACGGCATGAGTGGGAACTGAGAACACGACGAAAAAGGTTAGGGCTGATGGCGGAGTTTGAAAAGGCTTCGGACACCCGTAATTTTAAAAAGAGGGTGAGGTGATTGTGATCACGGTCTAGGCCCAGAAAATCTTAATCTTTTTTCCCGACCAAGGCCAGCTCTAACACATGTTTCAGGCCAGATAAAAAGCATTTCAGACTTGGAATTTGCGAACTGTCCTGATCATCCATCACTGGCGGCGTGATCCGTCCATTTTGGATCAAACTCCGCCGCTTCCTTCTTTCATGGCGGACGTTCCTCATGTCTTACGGCCGAGTGCCCTCGAGCGATCGAGTACGTTTATATCCTTCCCACTCCACGCTCACTTTGACAATACTTTCCAGTGGGTGGCAAAAGCTGTATGCGCGCCAGATTGTTCGCTCTGGATGATGGGGCGGAGATGCAGAACATCGATATCGTACACAACACCTCAGTAACCAAGCGCGGACAATTCCCCCTCGTCTTCTTCGCCGTTCTTGATCCCAATCGTATCCCAGCACCAGACAACCTCGAAATCCCGTCGTGGAATACTGTCAATCCTAGGCACTGACGACGATTTGCACTCTTGACATACCTTCCACAGCACAACTAGCTTTATGGTCGCGGGCCTCGTCTGGCTGTAGTTTATTCTGGCATTCGAAGGATACATTCCCGGCTCGACCGAATTCCCCGGAAACCAGCTCTCCGTTGACTTCATCAGCTGTAATACTGCCAGCTTCAGTCCATTCGAGAAGTGGACGAGGAATCCAATGGAAACCAGTGCGGCCGAAAGCGTCATGCGCCAGTGACCGGAAACTAGTGGAATTCGATGGGTTGGGGCCCGACACCGGCAAACCTGTGGAGAAGAAGACATCCATTCATATGATCTGGTGGAAGCCAGTGGGGTCTGCACCGGGAGTAATATGCCCGGAGATAACAAGTTCCCTGGCGACCGCTGCCGTATGCTGCTTGGCAGTGTCGATCACTGGAGCCATTGATTTTCGGCAATCGCCACCGGCAACGGGCAGGCCATCATGCCATCCTCTGACTAATTTCCACTGGTTTCTGCCGAAAGGTACTGGATGTCAGCAAGATTCGTAGTTTTTAAATATTAAAGACCGTATACAACACAACCATTCTATCAACATCCAAATTTCATTTGGAAAGCCCCGGTTGATTATTCAATTATTGCAACCCTGGTTCAAGTTTTAAACCAGCATCGAACTGCCGCGTTTGACCTAGTTTCAAAAGGGAGTTTGTTGCTAGCGGTGTATGAAGCAACAATTCATACAAATGGGCTCCGGAGATCCGATCCACGAGCAGTGTATGTTCAGGATTCCCTGGATGGGACTTCAGTAACTATGTATAAGGTGAGAATTGAGGCAAATGAACTGAGAACGGTCGGAAGGCCCCCGAAATCCGATGGTATCCAGTGGAGTTCCTGCCACTATTATAGATTTCGGTGGATTCCGGTGTCCGCCAGTAGATTCCACTGAGACACCAGTGCCCGGCAGTGGGGGCCGCCATCAATCAATGCCAACCACTGCCGATCAGCCGGTGCTACTTCCACACATATTACTTGGGGGAGGCCGATGCTTTGCACGGCATAACTCATACTTTGAGATAATTCCTTCGCTACACAGCCAGAGGTTAAATGCGCCCCAGGTTGACTCAAAAAGGATGAGATCAGGGATGATAATGCGGATATCCCCAGAAATTTTGTTCAGTCAAGGTTAAAATCCAGATTATGGCCCCACCTTGAGTAAAACATGCAACCTCCGTCCAAGTGAGCAGCAGGCCGACCCGAATCCATAATCTGGGCTGATTTGAGTTGCCTCAGAAAGCTGGTCCGTGCACCGCAGCCAGTGAGTCATATTGCGACATACTGTTGATAGCATCTTGAACCTCTTCTTTCCTCCCTTCATGTTGTCTCCCTGCTGCATTGTCTGTTTCTTTTGCTGTCTGCTCAGTGTTTACACCGGGATCCCAAATGCTTATGTCTGACCATGTCTAAGCTGCGCATGTGGCTCATCTGCCTCTTCCTTCAAGGTCTCTTGCCATTGTCGGACTGTAGTCTGCTTATACTGGGCATCTACAACTATTGAATACCTTTCAAGAAGCAAGAATTAAGACACCCGCAAACAGGGCAAGGCCATTCTCGAAACTTCAAGGCATGAAAATGTGTGGATCAAGAGCAAGAGCTGCTCAAGGACCATGTGTCAATGCTTCAACAACAAGATGGATTTGGAGTTCCTTTTAACTGCTACCTACTACCATTTTGCACAGCACCACTCCTGTGCACTGTTTCTCCTGTCTGCACCACTGCACCCGCACTGGACCGACTCCCTGTGGCCCGTGCAGCCGCCGATGCGAAGGCATGTCACCGCCGACATGATGTGACTCATATCCCGCCCGGTGGCATCGTGCATACACATGCACAAGATCCATGGTTGGCCTGGTGGAGACTATATATAGGACAGGCATTATTATGAATGACTTTTTTGTTCTGCTATCAACAAATGAAATTGGTTTCTATTGTTATTGCGGCTCATGCAGCACAAGGTCGGGCAGGGGTTCAAAGGGAACTGATGCAGCCCATGACTAAGCTCACTAAGTTGAACCCCAGCGCAAATTTTTTAAGTCGGGGTTAACCCCCAGAAATAATAGATCTGGGTGAAATCTGCTGTTTATCACCCAGACTGATACGGTACTCAACTGAGGCTATCCTGTGAATTCTCCAGAGTCCATACACACTCAACAGAGTTACCTCCCCGTGTAATACCCAGTGTTTAAATAGACACATATTATCTTCACTTTCATTGATTACCATGATTGCCGATATGATTTCGATGATGTCTGATCACGGCATCCGGGTGGAAATTGTACCGTTGCAGCCGACCATCAAATTTTCGGGATTATCCAAAGTCTTGCGTACGTGTCGTGTGCACAGCCATGACCTGAAGTTGAACTCTTGAAAATTTATCGCGGATTTCTGTAGCCGCAAACTACTCAAACGCAACTAAATGTATAGAGTGGAACCACTTACACCCTCAAATGATGTCCAATGGTGTTGTTGGATGGTAGACACTACAACCTTCAATACAACAAAAAAAGCACATTTTTCAGAAGGAATATATTGATCCAGTTGGTTAGTCCCAGTGTAAACAGTGTGTATCGCCCCTAGATGTACTCTTCCGGATACTCAAGAACCCCCTGTCATCACATCTGCACTGGTTAAATTCCGCAACTAAATTGGGCAATCTCTTCTGCATGACATCTTCAACGACGAGCCCCAATTCCGTGGAACCATACAGTATATTCCGAACAGAGCATTTTTCATCAGCCGTGGTTGCAACCAACACTTTTCAAGAGTTGTGATATGCAATGGCATTGAGGAAATATTTGCTTCGGGGTGTTGTTTCAGTCTCAGAATTCAAGGTGAATCCACTGAATAATGGTCCATAGATTTGGAACAATATGTGCAAAAGATTTGCAGGTTGAAAAAGTAGAGCTGACCATGAGCAGTAGGCGATGCACCAATGGGAATATCGACAAAATCGGCATCTTTGAAAGGGTCGACTGAGGAACTCAATGTCCCCAGAATCTGGGGAAAAACTTCCCTATTGCAGAAGGGATTCGACTCAGAACAAACTCGCCCTCCAGACCAAAGGTGCCCTCGTTGGAGAGAGGAACCAGCTGTCCGACGTGGGTCGAACACAGAACCCAATTCGCAGACGCATCAATGGAGTCAACATCTTTCCAGCAGATCGAAAAGATGGAGCCCCGTTGATAAGCCGTGAAATGGACCATAGGTGAAATAGCAAGGAATTTGCTGATTTCCACCTTAATCACGTAGCACGCCGCTCCAAAGGATTAGCATTGGCTAACCAGGGCTTGATCCTGCATGAGGACCTTAATCAAGTCCGCTTGGGGTGCATCAACTGGAAAGTTCATACTGGTTGACATCCATGATTAAGGGTTTAACTGCTGAGATTAAGTATCGCTGCTTAATCAAGGCATCGCAGGGCCCACAAACAACATGGGCAATATTAATCATCCTCTCTGACGATCTGGGGCACCACTGTGGGGTTTGGTTAGAGGTGTTCAGGCACTTGTAATGGAAGTAAGCAAAAGAGT
Source organism: Mycena albidolilacea (assembly GCA_029282495.1). Taxonomy (NCBI): domain Eukaryota; kingdom Fungi; phylum Basidiomycota; class Agaricomycetes; order Agaricales; family Mycenaceae; genus Mycena; species Mycena albidolilacea. The sequence continues at coordinate 88,998 of JARIHO010000110.1, read as the reverse complement.
CGGGTGGAAACAATGAGTCACGTACATGGCGACAGCGACCGATCGCCAGTGACGATGAGCAAGACATGCACGACGTACACCCTAACAGTAAGGAAAAACATGATGGAGTTTCAGCTTTACTCACATTGTGTTCAACTGGGCTTGGAGGAAGGGGAGGGAGAAGTTTGTTGGCAACGAAGATGAGAGACGGAGGACGACGGGGAAGACGTGCACGATGTGCACTTGGAGCCTATAAGAGTGAGGAACAACATTATAGAGTTTCGGGTTTACTCACATTGTGTTCAGGTGGGCATTGGAGGAAGGTGAAGTGGAAATTGTTGGCGGCCAAGATGAGAGGGAGAAAATGATGGAGTTTGTCAAAAGTGCATTGAGTTTATGTAAGGGGAGCTTAAAATCATGATGCGCACGGACAATTGATATGCCCGTTGATGAGCGGGTGGTGTGATTTCACAAATGCTTGGCAACCCAACATATTCTGGGGGGTTTGGCTGGAATGTCTTGCAAGGGTCTCAGGCTCTCCAACGGATATTTGACCGGATGTCCACTGGACATTCATGATTCGATCTCCCTAGAAGATTGCCGAAAACTCTTCTCCGATGATCCGTATCTGGATCTCTTGTTGACATCAAATCAAAATGGTGGTGTAGTTGTGTTTTTGTCTTAATCAAGCAAACTCGCATTCTGCTCGTTGGATCTTGATTAAACTAGTATTGCTGTTGTAGACACCGAGCAAGCATTTCACCGTGAACAGAGACCAGGCGGTAACAGCATTGGTATACCGTTTGGGACAATCGGGACCCTCGCAACGTCCGAAGCTCGAGGCACTGGGGGGCCGTCGAAATCGACGAAAGCCATTACAAGACACTGGGATAGACAATTCTCAAGAGAACTTGCTTTGCGTGCGCAATTTCGACCAGGACTCGAAGTCGACTGCATGATCTCCCGGACAGGTATCGTAACGTCAAACGACCCACGATGATTGGTCTGCACGTGGAGAGCACAATACTTTCGCAAGTGATCCTTGAAAAATATACACTGATGTCTAGACTGGGTGCAACACAGTGGACAACTGGCCTCAGCGGCTCGTTGGATCACTTGCATCAAAAGCAAGCTGAAGTCCCCGTTGTTATTTTTACTAGGGAAAACTGCGGGCTCAAAGCCAAGCAAATGGTCAATAGTGAGCCGATTAAAATAATCTTGAGTCGGAATCTCCGAATTAGAGGATACCCATGCAGCCGCTGACAGCGATGGTTGAAGTTGAACTTTGCAACAATTTGTATCGGAGGTCGGGCCCGAGAAGGCCGAACACGTGTGACAGGTGCAAGTCCGTTCCCCAGTTGCAAGTTGCGGATCTCAACGGAACCTCGGGACCCGGTAGAGTAGGCAAGGATGTTCTCGACGGTAAATAACCCACTTATGCTAGGGGTTCAGACGATTTAGACGAGCCGGAAACTCGTAGGAGTTTGGGTGAGCTCGCAAATGTGGGGCATTGCTGTGGAGGGTTGAACATCGGGATTGGGATCAGAGGTAAGTCTAGAGCTCGCTGAGTGCCGACAACAGAAAGGCAGTTCTTCACATTTTGGGGTAGCTTGTCATCCACAGAACTGTCGGTCTGCGTGCCCAGTGACAGAATGGAATGAGATGCAACTGCCAGGGGTGAACTGCTGGCATCAACAGAATTTGCAAGACCCGCAAGGTCAGTTTTCGACGGCTTCCGCTCGGTTGAAACCGTGATCACAACAGCGACCGGAAGCGGTCTCTCCGCCCAATGGAAGCTCCATGTCAAGAGCGAGAACGAAGTGTGCTGCCACTCGTTCATAGCCATGTTTTGTAAGTTCCCGGGAGTCTTGGCGCACTATTTGGAAGTGTAGCGCGAGTATGTGCTAAAATCATTGTCTGTTTCTGAGGCAGGAAGTCGAAACAATCCGCAATAAGATCACAAAAGTTCTCGAAATTCGTTCCAAAGCCATAACTGGACTCCCCGCCCTCCTCGACTTCCATACGGATTAGAGGGACAGTGTGATCGCGCTCATTGAGCATGCAGTGAGGAGCTTTTAGCCCAAGCGGGCACGTCTTCACTGGGCTATCATACACTAACTCAACCAGAGGATTTCCGATAGCAAATCTTGGGTTGTTTCCTACAAGTAAGCCGGTTCATCCGGAACAAAGCGCAGATACCTTTTGCAGACACACTCCCTTTCCTGCCCTGATCGCGACGGCGCCTTGTAGAATCTCAATTCGACAGGGTTGCGGTCATATGTCGCGTTGAACATAACTGTACTAGAGGTCCAATTCAACCGGAGGGTCTCAATCGGTTGAACAATGTACTCGGTCCGAAGGTTCCGCCCTGATTCTTGGTGGGATTTGCAAGGCGAGTGATAGGTTATAACTGATCCAATTGTTCGATAAATGAGCTGCGTTTCGCGTTCGTGCAGCAGAATGGGATGCTTGACCACAAGGATTTCAGCCCAACCTGTGCTGAAGGCGGGCGTTGAACCTGGACGGTCCACACAATGTTGCATGACGCGCGGGACCTCAGAGAATTGCACGAGAATGTCCCAGGAGCATTCGTTGACAAAGAATCAATATATTCCATTCTCCTCAAGGTGAGTATCCCCGGCTCGTGCGGCGGACAAATTATTAAAGGAATGCAACTTAAGGGCCAGTGCGCCTGTTGGTACAGAAGCATAGATTCGGCAATATGTAAACAACTCAATCTCGAGTTGTGCTGAGGTGAATCTAAATTTAAAGGCTGCCAGAGATATCTGGTGCACTGTTGGCCGGAGGGACAAAGCGCCGGCGTGTAGGGTGAATCGCGTCTTGGACCCGAACTCAGTAATTTCAGCTTCGTAGAGCCTCGGAATGCCTGTCAGCGGGCTAGAAGGCATGCATGATTTGGAGTATTTGCGGCGGGGGAAACAAGTTCGAAATACGTCCCGTCTGTACGCACTGGCACTCCCAACACAGAGTAGTGCCAGTGGGCATTGAGGGCTTGAAATCACGACTCTCGCCGTGCTATGCAACACCGAAGATGTCTGCTTAGGGAATGAGACAAGCTACACTTGTGCGATATTATTTAGCCTTTTTGAGCATTGTCTCGCAACGGTTCTGTATCGTCGATGTGCTCTCGTTCTGTGCATGCTCCAAATCCAGTTGTTCAGCCCTGCTGCGTAAAGCATCATGAGATATCCGCTCTTGACTCAGGCTGACTGATTAGTCCCACCTCTCAATCAGTCATTCCTCGTGTGTGATTGTTGCAAGATGTCACTGACCTTAAATGTAAGATTGTCAATCCCAAGGAGGTCCGCAACATGACCACTCAAACTCAACTTTACCGCTACTTGTAGAACATAACAGGCGATCGATGTTGTCGGATCTACCCGAAGTCCTTCGTACAAGGACCCTCGGGTATATCCAACAGAACTGATTGCCTTTCCAATGTACGGAAAGTCAAAGTATAAAAAGAAATAAAGGCTGCAGTGGTTGTAAATAATGGTAAAATGAGATGTAATACTGATGAATGAAACAGTGAAAGGTGACAAGTGTCTAACTAGAGGAATCAAAAAAAGTACAAACGTGTGAAAATAAATGCGCCTGCAGTGGGTCGAACACTCGCTGGTCTGATGCATTATATAAGGACTAAATTCATTAGATTGGGCTCTTAAAAAGACTTCAAAAATCTAATGAACACAGCCACTATTTCGATTACACGAACTAAACACACTGATAAAAATTCGCCAACTCAAAACTCTGGTTCCCGATTGATGAAAAGAATGAGTACATAAAGTACTCGTAACTGATCTAGACTTCCCCTCACTTCAACATTTTTATACTCCTCCCCTGGGATCCGCCTCCTCTTCGCACACCTGACCTCAAACCTCGGTGAATCCAGTAGCGGATAACACTTGAATTGCCTATTTTCTCTGTGCGGCAGCAAGCACAGTACTTACCCAGTGTATGTCTCCGCTCTTCCATTGTTGCAGCATTAGTTCTGTTGGCTAGGTTGCACTAATGGGGTTCAGTAGCCAGAAAACCATGGTAGACAAGTCCCTGGGCATGTAGTAGCTGGTAGCAATCACTCAGTGCTTGGTAGCACCTGGTAGCAGTCAGTAGCAGAGTGCTACCAGCTGCTGTTCAAGCTACCAGTAAAATGTAATGTAATGCAAAGGTTACTGGAAACACCGCCAGTACTGCTGGTGATCTTGCAACTGTAAGGATTTCAAGTGATGTATAGGAACTACTGGTGTTTCTGCTCCCTGAATGTAAATTAAACAGACACTCCTTGTGGGGATCAAATGCAGGACCAAAGGATTTATTACAGAATATACAACTTGGAGGACACATATTAATATTACTACTACACTATGAGAGATGTTAGAGATGATGTCAATCATGAAACCACATCCGGAAGAGAACATCAGGCAGCACTGACATTAACTGGCACTGAGATTGCCAATAACATCCACCCAGAGCTGGTTAGAATGATTCTTCTGGAATTCACAACTGCAATATCACAAGTTGATCCCTTGAAACATTTTGGCACATTTTAAGGTAGGTTTATCAAATGCTAATGCCAAGTTGAATGTCTTCTGGTGTTTTCCACTTTACACTTTAGAAGCACTCACAAAATCTAGTTGTTGCAAAAATACATGCCAGATTGCTACTGTACCCTGTCTGCAATATACTTCCCATCACCTTCTATGGTGCCCTCAGTAGCAGCCTGATGCCATATATCAACCACTACCAAGCCTGTTACCATGTTTACTGATGCTACCAGACATCATAACAATGCTACTGGCAGCTACTGTGGCTCGCCTTCGAGCTATTAGTGCTACCAGCCCTGCACCAAAATCTACTGGATGCTACCAGTTGCTACTACAGTCACAGTGGAAATTGATGCACCACTTTTGGCGGTGATAGCATGCCAAACGGGTGCATCAATTTCCACTGTGACTGTATGCTGCCACCTAAATGCTACCAGTGCTACCAGGTCTCAGAAAACCAAAGGGGCAGCTACTAAGAAAGTTGTGGTTTCCTGATGTGGGGCTGGTGCTGTGCACAAGCTGGCTGAGCATGTGAGGGATGCTGTCAAAGAAGAAGATTGCGGGGCCAGTGACAGTGGGAATGGTGGCACACACAACAACGTCATTTGGGATGGGCATCACATCGCTCATAATCTAGCGAGCAACAGGGCCATTGGTGTCCATGTAAGGCTCGAGGAACACTTATGACCGGGAAAACGTCGTACAATTGCCTGGCAGGGATCAAGTGTTACTGAGTGGTGGACTGCTGTCTATACTCTTCAAGAGACTACCAAGAGCTGGAATATTCCTCGCTCCCGTGTGGTAGCCTCCTTAGAACTCCGGATATTCCAGAGAGCTGAGCAGGTTGTAGGCTGTGGTGATCTGTCATGATAAGGACGTAAGCTGCGAGAAAGGGTGTACATCAGTGCTGGTGACACTGGTTGTGGTGCCTGTCCCAGAAAACACATCTAGCAGCAACTGGTGCTGTACCTTGACTGTGAGGATCAACACCGCATCCAGGAACTCTAGTGAAACAGTGCACTTCTTATATGACTAGGAATAGCTAATTGATAGGTATTGTGAACAAACACCCAAAACAACCAACCACAACTAATCTACCTCCAAAGATCCAAGTGCTTCTCTTTGTGAGTTCGGGTCCGGGCCGTAGTATGCGATCAGCAGGCTTGACCAAACACAAGTTTGATTTATAGGCTTCTAACAACACACTCTACAATATACTAGCAATAGACAGGTTGCACAAAGCCGCATGCGGCTTTTTTGTGCGCAAACTCATCGCATGCGGCTTTTTCTTTTTTCGTTCTGGTGGTCCAGGGAACATTATATAGCAGTCATGGCAATGTTCAGGAGCGAAGGAGCACAACCCCGCAGGGGGCTTTGAGAGCTGCATGTGGCTGTGGCACAACCTGTCTAATATGCAACCGCCAACAGCAACACTGCTAGGAACCTAGGGATGGTCCGGGGGTGTATTTATATGGGGTGGATACAAGATGGCTGGACCGCTAGGTCAAGAACACCAGGGCAGAGGTTTGTATCCTCCCCTTAGGCAACCTAAGGACTACTGAGGCTAACTCCAAATGACTCCAAGTCTCAAACAGCAAGACTCTCCTTGACCGCCGACCTATTCCTTAACCAAGAACAGGAACCTTTCCGCTTTTATCGGCACTAGCTCACTACAAGCGTCCAGCTAGCGACCCAACACACTACAACAGAGCTTCCGTCTATATTGGGGTGAAGGCAAAGTAACTGACAAGTTATAGCCGAACTAGAGGTGGGGGCACCTAGTCCGTCTTCTTCTTAGTGGGCTCAAGTCAACACACAATCCACCTAGCAAACGGTCCAACACACTATGACAGAGCTTCCGTCTTGTCGGGGTGAAGGCAAAGTCACTAGCGCACACTGCAGCTGGGTCTCGAAGAGAACACCCTTATTTTATATGTGGAGGTCTAGGACCAACAACACGAAACCCTCAACTTAGTCACTCGATGTTTCCAGAGTCCACAGTCTACTGATTCCAATACAAAGACTACTACAAGTGAAGTTTGGTATCAACCTCCACTAGCAGCCTGAGTCCACTAGCACCAGCTTCGTCCAAAGTCTGGGGCATAATGTTCTTAGACCCTAGTCTGTCCTGTGCTCCCTTTTATACTACTAGGTTCGAGATACATGTGAAAAGAGCACTGAATAATACAATAAGCAATATTAGATGAAGAGAAATACGGTCAGCCAATGAGATGACTGCCGTTGAAGAAGAGATATGTCGTCCCTAGGAGGACTGAGGAAGGCCAAGGTCGTGCTAGTATCGTGACCGAGTCGTACAGCACGAATTTGATGTCGATTGGGATGGGAAGGATCTAGATGTGAAATTATAATGAAAAAAACAGATAGAATGAAGAACTCAGCTCGGTAGTAGACTCAATTCGGCTCAAGATTGCTCGGAGGTACTCAGAACAGCGAGTGTATTCGATATGTGGGTGGCGGCGAGAAGGTGGAGGTAAAGAACAAAGAGAAAGGTGTCATATGATGTCGACATAAATAGTACGCTGAGTCAAAACCAGGTATGTAACAGTGTCCGTAGTAGCAAAGAAAAGCCGCAGCTAAAATCAAACCTCACCCAGCAATCCAGGTACTGCGCAAATACGAATAGGGAGATATTCACTGCCCCGCTCAGCGCTGAATGTGGGTGACCAGACCACTTCAGAATCGATCCCCAGCGCAGCCCGAGATGCCCGAGCTCTGGTTCAACTCGTCGTGTTGGCGGTATGTAGAGGTAAACTAAAAAGTCTGTTGACAATGAGATATATAAGTCAATAGCGGTAAAATGAGTGTGAATGAGTGTGTGTAAGAACAAAGCGAAATTTGATCATGGTGTGCTGGAATATCTGGCAGGAAGGTGGAACTGGCACAGAACTCACAGGCGACGTGCGGGACAGGTCGCACTTCCACACCGTTTGGTTTTGGGACCGGTTTGGTATATGCCAGGTCAGCCTCGCTGACCAGCTAGTGTTCAACCATGGGTATATCACTTGATCCTCAGCCCTCCGTCTATGCCGAGCACCACTTCTGGACCAACTGGCGATGTAGTCGATGATCTAGGTCATCTCCACTCTGTCAGACCAACGATCTATCACTCCTAGACGACGCAATGTTGCGACTGACATCAAATAGTCATAGCTCGTTGGTCAGGACATCGATCAGGCCTCTGGTCGTCGGTACAGCCTGTATGATTGTCCCTAGCTCCGTTCCAATAGCCTGCTTGCTATTCTGTTCTCCCTAGCTGCCCAGATCGGGCACTAGCCTCGTGTTGCTTCATATCTTATGTCGTGATATGTCTTTGTCAGAGCCCTAGCCAGTCGCTAGTCGGGTTGTTCCGCCTATCACCGTCTAGTCGCTTATCTAGAGATTAGATAGTGCCACCAGATCTCGCACCGAGCTTCCTAGCTCAAGGCGCTGGCCTCTAGTTGCACCTCCATCATAGATATCTGTCTGCTAGACCGGCACTAGCTCCTTTGCAAGCCATCTCTGGACAACTTGAGTCTCCTAGGTCATGTCTCATGAATGTATAGGCAGTGGTTTAATCCCTGGCTGTTTGCACACTCAACTAGCAGCTAGCACGTCACACTAGTGTAGCCTCGTGCTACAGTCAGCAGTTAGGGCTCGCTCTGACTCTCCTTTATATCACCTAACAAGTGGTCTGCGTACTAGCTAGGATGCTAGTAACAACAGAAGTGCTAGTTGCTTCCCGTTGTATAAATACTGGTCATAGGAAATCACAAAATTAGCCCCAGATGCCGCGCATTTATGTTACGCTGTTTCACTGGCATGTCAAGCAGGTTCACCACACCTGAGTACACTGCCACCCAGATGTACTCGATGATGTGTGCAGTGGCCACCATCATCGCAATGTCAGTGAGCCTGCTGGTGAAATTGAAGGTGCAGATGGGGGGTGTAACACCATTGGCAGTGAGTGCTGCCTGGATGAAGGGGTTGTGTATGCCCTTGTCACTTTGGATTGTTGTGAGCATTTGTGTCATGATCATGGGTGACATAAAGCCTGTGGTAGTGAAGTCCACAGGCTGGAATTTCGTGAGGCCCTGTTGATAGAAGCTCACCTCAAGCTGCTCCAGGACATTCGCAAATTTTGCAGGGGGAGGAACATCAGCTAGGGAGCAGCACTGTACAGATCTTTTGGAAACTCACGGTGATAAGCATGGTATTTGTCTATCCATAAAATCTACGCAATTTCGCATTTTCATGTCAAAGACATATCCCTGGTTACACTCCAGAAGCATCAGTACTCAGGTTTTCAAGTAGCTGGTAGGGCTGGACCACTGAGTAATGGATGGGAACAAGGAGAGACACCCTGTAACCATTGCAAGTGCTTGCTCTGAAACCTGTATGAGATGTGTAGCCCACTGAATATGTGGAATGTAAAGTCTACTCTATTTCTGTTCATGGGACTGGATGGGGATGGACTGGAATCGTGTTGTAACATGTTGGGCACTGAGCACGTAACATGTTCTAATCATATGATCACTGGAAGGGACTGAAAACATCTAATCTTGATGATCCCACACTGTCTCAGGCATTCCGGATATGGGATGGTCACTAATATTAGGTCTGATCACCCGGACCTATAGTCACTGGCTCTTGAAATGAGTACCCATACTGGGAAGTGCTTTGAATGCAGTGTCCCTGGAAACCTATCAATGAGGAGTGTCTGTTCCGGATGTTCTTGCAAACCAGACGTCACTGGCATTGGAGGTAATGGTCTATCAAGTCAAGATCAACATAGGATGTTGGTTGTGATGGGCTGGGCACAGTCATACTGATTGTACATGTGGATGGGATCACAAGGATGATGTGATCAACATTGGGAACCAATAGGAGGGCACAGATACCCAATTCACTGATGGATACACGGCAGTTGGATGGATAAACAGACTATTTTACTCAGTTCTATTTATTCTCGGTCTTTGTCATGTGTTTCAGGTCTTTGTATTTAGTAGCAGAGGTGTTCTGGTTAACTTCACAGAATCACCCCACGGCTAGTAGGTGGAAACACTTGTGAATGGGTAGAAACCAGATGTCATGAATCACCATGACTCAGCATCGCAGATATCCTTTTTCGGATTCTACCACATCCCTTTTTGGGAATAACCCGTCTTTGATCAGGTTATTCCCAGGCACACAACACTCATTTGACTCTAATGGAGAGCTTGAGATGGCAGACAACAATATACGACCTCATGGACTGATAATGAACATCCCTTGGACCTTTTATTCAGAATCCATTCAGACATGGATTTCTCACCACTTTACCACCTGGGTTCTTATTGCAGTAACCCAGGACTCTATACAACAAGAGGATGACACCATACACATGTAATCTGGGTTCCTTATGCTAGCAACCCAGACTCCTTTACACCAATGACTGTATCCAATGGGTCATGACTTCATTCTTTTATGTTGGTGGATATTTACCCTCGATATCCATGCCAAGACGACTACGCTCCTGAACAGCAACAGATGTCCCTCTGGTTCTACCTGTCGGCTCCTTTATGCTTATTACTCCTTGGTGACCCCCGGCCACTATGGTGATAACACATAGGGACTAGGAGCATCAGCATTAATGCTCCTTAACACTGGGGGCAAGCACCATGGCTGTGCTTTCATGGCCAAGGTGTGACACTTGCCATGGCATATGTTCTAGGCATCTATAGAACAAAGCCAAAACACACAGAGGTAAGAAAATCACAGGAGTTTTCAGCCTCATTGTGCCAACTGATTGACAGTGTGTGTGTCGGTGCTTGTCACCCTCTTTATAAAATTATACATTCTGTCCATCTGAAGCCTTTTTAAACTCCGCTTTTAATCTATCATTCCAGCAGCTCAGATCAATGTTCTTATTTTTAGTTACCTCCAGCAAGTGGAAGCTGGTGAGCGCTGAAACGGCGCACTTCTTATATGACTAGGAATAGCTAATTGATAGGTATTGCGAACAAACACCCAAAACAACCAACCACAACCAATCTACCTCCAAAGATCTAAGTGCTTCTCTTTGTGAGTTCGGGTCCAGGCCGTAGTATGCGACCAGCAGGTTTGAACAAACACAAGTTTGATTTATAGGCTTCTAACAACACACTCTACAACGTACTAGCAATAAGCAACCGCCAACAACAACACTGCTAGGAACCTAGGGATGGTCTGGGGTGTGTTTATATGGGGTGGATACAAGATGGCTGGACTGCTAGGTCGAGAACACCAGGGCAGAGGTTTGTATCCTCGCCTTAGGCAACCTAAGGACTACTGAGGCTAACTCCAAATGACTCCAAGTCTCAAACAGCAAGACTCTCCTTGACCGCTGACCTATTCCTTAACCAAGAACAGGAACCTTTCTGCTTTTATCAGCACTAGCTCACTACAAGCGTCCAGCTAGCGACCCAACACACTACAACAGAGCTTCTGTCTATACCGGGGTGAAGGCAAAGTAACTGACAAGTTATAGCCAAACTAGAGGTGGGGGCACCAAGTCCGTCTTCTTCTTAGTGGGCTCAAGCCAACACACAATCCACCTAGCAAGCAATCCAACACACTACGGCAGAGCTTCCGTCTTGTCGGGGTGAAGGCAAAGTCACTAGCGCAAACTGCAGCTGGGTCTTGAAGAGAACACCCTTGTTTTATATGTGGAGGTCTAGGACCAACAACACGAAACCCTCAACTTAGTCACTCAATGTTTCCGGAGTCCACAGTTTACTGATTCCAATATAAAGACTACTACAAGTGAAGTTTGGTATCAACCTCCACTAGCAGCCTGAGTCCACTAGCACCAGCTTCGTCCAAAGTCTGGGGCGTAATGTTCTTAGACCCTAGTCTGTCCTGCGCTTCCTTTTATACTACTAGGTTCGAGTTACATGTGAAAGTGAGCTGAATAATACAATAAGCAATATTAGATGATAAGAAATACGGTCAGCCAATGAGACAACTGCCGTTTGGTTTATGGGACTGGTTTGATATATGCCAGGTCAGCCTCGCTGACCAGCTAGTGTTCAACCGTGGGTATATCAATGGATCCTCAGCCCTCTGTCTATGTCGAGCACCACTTTCGGACCAACCGGCGATGTAACCGGTCGTCCAGGTCATTTCTACTCTGTCAGAGCGTCGATCTATTACATGTAGGCGACGCAGTGTTGCGACCAACATCAAATGGTCATAGCTCATTGGTCAGAACGTCGATCAGACCTCTGGTCATCGGTACAGCCTGTATGATTGTCCCTAGCTCCATTCCAATAGCTTGCTTGCTATTCCCCTTCGCCATAGCTGCCCAGATCGGGTCCTAGCCTTGTGCTGCTTCATCTCTTATGTTGTGGTATGTCTTTGTCAAAGCCCTAGCCAGTTGCTAGTCGGGTTGTTCCGCCTATCACCGTCTAGTCGCTTATCTAGAGATTAGATAGTGCCACCGGATCTCGCACCGAGCTTCCTAGCTCAAGGCGCTGGCCTCTAGTTGCACCTCCATCGTAGATATCCATCTGCTAGACCCTCGCTAGCTCCAGCGCAAGTCATCTCTAGACTACTAGAGTCTCCTAGGTCATGTCTCATGAATGTATAGGCGGTGGTTTAATCCCTGGTTGTTTGTACACTCAGCTAGCAGCTAGGGCATCACACTAGTGCAGCCTCGCGCTACAGTCAGCAGTTAGGGCTCGCTCTGACTCTCCTTTATATCACCTAACAAGTGGTCTGCGTACTAGCTAGGATGCTAGTAACAACAGAAGTGCTAGTTGCTTCCCGTTGTATAAAATACTGGTCATAGGAAATCGCAAAATTAGCCCTAGATGCCGCGCATTTATGTTACACCGTTTCAGCGCTTGTAGATTATAAAGCAAGAAGGCCGATAAACGGCATGGTCTGCTACCTGGAGTCAATGATGTGTTCAAGTAAGCATTTGTTCAAATGTTATTAAACTTGATGATAGACTAGCTGAATCTCCTGAGGGGTGTATATGAATGAGTTTGGAGGGTTTGGGTGGCTGTAAAGCGTAATTATGTACAGAGGAGGAGATGGGGAGCAATTCTACTGAAGCAAAGTTTTATTAGTTTATCTGAGTAGTTTACAAAGACCCGGCACTAGCGCACCTCGCTCTCTTGGACGGGCTGGGCAACAATTTCACCCAAAAGCATTGAAGGTGGTGTTAGCAGCATTGTCCCTGGCTTTGCACTGCAGAGTCATTGGTGAGTGAACATGGGCTTTGGGGATCTCGGGGACGGGCGGATTCCATGGCTGGGCATTGCCATGGTAGAGGACTCTGACTCTGTCTATCAACCCACGATATACCTAATAAATGTCAAATGTCGGTCCAGGGATAATAAATTATGACGCAGTGGCACACACCTTTTTGTTGGGAAGCAATGTACCCCTTTCTGTCTTCTAGTCTAGATTGTTGGCCAGCACCTTTCTAATGGTCTGAGACACATTATATCCCTCTTAGCTAACTGCCCAGGCCAGCATTAGCCCTTGTGAGATGATGTCATAATGTAGTGTATCACATTATAGTACGTTGCAACTTGAGCAATTTTGAATAAATGCCCAGGTGCCTCAGTACCAGGTCTATCAGTGACACCAGTAAATTGAGTGTGGTGTGTGGCACACAATCAGCTCTCATGGGTAGAACATGTGGGTTCAGTGGCACCTCAGGTTTGACTCCCTGTGTCTGAGCAAGTATGGACACTTGCTTCTTTCTTTCTTTTCTTCCAGTCACTTTTCTTTCATTTCATTTCCTTTGTTGTTGGCTGGAAATGTGCTGTTGATTGACATCCGGTAACACTCCTGTTCGCTACAGGTAAAAACTCTCAAACCACAGGGTTGTCCATACATACTTATATACTTCACGACATGCTGTATACACAAGGTTCAATAATAGTACCATGGACTAAACATACTGTGAACACATGGCAAGCACATAGCAAACACATGATGAGCACATGATAATCCTTCTGGGATGTCCACCTCATTCTCACCTCCACATGACTCTGACATCACAGATTGGACTTTGATACACCCATCCTAATTCAGTTTCTTATCTATAATCTCTAGGATAATAGGTTTCGAGAAAATTGGATTTTCCAGCTGTGACAGTATGTGAGCAGCCACTATCAGATTTAAACCCAGACTCACAATTGTTCATCTCCTTCATTTTCCTCTCCAAAAACATGCGGGCAATTTTTTTGTAGCCTTGTTTTGTTGCAATCTCTAGTGCAGTGCCATTTTCACCCCCTGCTGCATTGATATTGGCACCCTTTTCAAGCAGGATCTGGACAATCTCTGTACGGCCCATCCAGGTGGCAGCCTGCATCACAGACCCATAGTGTTCCACTGCTGCATTGACATTGGCACCCTTTTCAAGCAGGGTGTGGACAACATCTTTGTGGCCCATCCAGGCAGCGGCCTGCAACAAGGTCTCATAGTGTTCCCTTGCTGCATTGATGTCAGCACCCTTTTCTAGAATAATACGGACAACATTTGTGTGGCCCCAGAAGGCGGCAGCCCACAAAGAGCTTCCATATCCTCCCCCTGCAGCATTGACATTGGCACCCTTTTGAAGCAGGATATTAACAATCTCTGTGTGGCCTCTGGCAGTTGCAGCCTGGAATGAGCTCCCATATGGTCCCCCTGCTGCATTGACATTAGCACCATTTACAACAAGGATACGAACAATCTCTGTTCGGCCCCAGTAACTAGCAGCCTGCAATGGGCTCCCATAGTGTCCCTCTGTTGCATTGATATCAACACCATTGACAACAAGGATATGGACAATATCTTTATGGCCTTCAGCAGCAGCAACCTGCAATGAGCTCCCATATTGTCCTCCCGCTGCATTGACATTGGCACCATTTGCGAGCAGGATAGAGACAATGTCTTTTCGGCCCAAGTAGCTGGCAGCCTGCAATGAGCTCCCATATTCTTCCACTGCTGCATTGATGTCAGCACCATTTTTAGCAAAGGTACAGACAACTTTCTCAGAGGTCATGTGAATTTGAGCCTTCCACACAGTCCAAAATTGTCTCCATGCTGCACTGATATCAGCACCATTTTCAACAAGGATATGGAAAATCTTCATGTGGCCTCCTGCAGCAGCAGCCCCCAATGGGGTCCCAAAGCTTCCCCCTGCTGCATTGACATCAGCACCCTTGTCAAGGAGGATGTGGACAATCTCTGTGTGGCCCCCTTGGGCAGCGGCCTGCAAAGATATCCCATATCTTCCCCCTGCTGCATTGACATCAGCACCCTTTTCAAGAAGGATGCCAACAATCCCTGTGTGGCCTCGAGCAGCAGCAGCCTGCAAGGATCTCCCATATCTTCCCCCTGCTGCATTGATATCAGCACCCCTATCAAGGAGGATGCAGACAATCTCTGTGTGTCCCCCGTGGGCAGCAGCCTGCAGTGAGCTCCCATATTCTCCCCCAGCTGCATTGACATCAGCACCCTTGTCAAGGAGGATGCGGACAATCTCTGTGTGGCCCCATTGGGCAGCAGCCAGCAAGGAGCTCCCATATCTCGCTCTTGCTGCATTGACATCAGCACCCTTGTCAAGGAGGATGCGGACGATCTCTGTGTGGCCCCCTTGGGCAGCAGCCTGCAAGGAGCTCCCATATCTTCCTCTTGCTGCATTGACATCAGCGCCCTTGTCAAGGAGGATGCAGAGAATCTCTGTGTGGCCCCCTTGGGCAGCAGCCTGCAAGGATCCCCCATATTCTCCCCCTGCTGCATTGACATCAGCGCCCTTGTCAAGGAGGATGTGGACAATCTCTATGTGGGGCCCTTGGACAGCAGCCTGCAAGGATCCCCCATATTCTCCCCCTACTGCATTGACATCAGCACCCTTGTCAAGGAGGATGCGGACAATCTCTGTGTGGCCTCGAGCAGCAGCAGCCTGCAAGGATCTCCCAAATCCTCCCCCTGCTGCATTGACATCAGCACCCTTATCAATGAGGATGTGGACAATCTCTGTGTGGCCTTGAACAGCAGCAGCCTGCAAAGATCCCCCATATTCTCCCCCTGCTGCATTGGCATCAGCCCCCTTGTCAAGGAGGATGCAGACAATCTCTCTGTGGCCCTCTTGGACAGCAGCCTGCAAGAAACTCCCATATTTTCCTCCTGCTGCATTGACATCAGCGCCCTTGTCAAGGAGGATGCGGACAATCTCTGTGTGGCCCTCTTGGACAGCAGCCTGCAAGAAACTCCCATATTTTCCTCCTGCTGCATTGACATCAGCGCCCTTGTCAAGGAGGATGCGGACAATCTCTGTGTGGCCCTCTTGGACAGCAGCCTGCAAGGAACTCTCATATTTTTCTCCTCCTGCTGCATTGACATCAGCGCCTTTGTCAAGGAGGATGTGGACAATCTCTGTGTGGCCCTCTTGGACAGCAGCCTGCAAGGAACTCCCATATTCTCCTCCTGCTGCATTGACATCAGCGCCCTTGTCAAGGAGGATGCAGAGAATCTCTGTGTGGCCCCCTTGGGCAGCAGACTGCAAGGAGCTCCCATATCTCCCCCCTGCTGCATTGACATCAGCGCCCTTGTCAAGGAGGATGCTGACAGTCTCTGTGTGGCCCCCTTTGACAGCAGCCAGCAACGAGCTCCCATATTCTCCCCCTTCTGCATTGACATCAGCCCCCTTATTGAGGAGGATGTGGAAAATCTCTGTGTGGCCTCGAGCAGCAGCAGCCTGCAATGAGCTCCCAAATTCTCCCCCTGCTGCATTGATATCAGCGCCCTTCTCAAGGAGGATGTGGACAATCTCTGTGTGGCCCTCTTGGGCAGCAGCCTGCAAGGAGCTCCCATATCTCCCTCTTGCTGCATTGACATCAGCACCCTTATCAAGGAGGATGCGGACAATCTCTGTATGGCCATAATATGATGCTACAATGATTGCTTGGTTGGCTGAATGCTGTGGCGAAGTTGCTCTCTTCAGCAAAGACTTTGCACTGTCCACAAGGTTTGCTGCTGCTGCAATCCATAATGCAGAGGCCTGTGGTGGCCAATCTTCATAATTCCATGGTAGAGAGTTCCATTTCCAGTGCCCATTTGTATTCATTGTTTTTTTCCACTGCAAACCCTGACCAAGAAACTCTAGAAGACTTTCCCTGAGTTGAGCTTCAGGCTTTCCAGCAGCATGTGCAAGGCAATACTGGGAATACTCGACAAGAGGGGGTACAGTATCTCTGTTAACAGTCCAAGATGAATCTGGATATCCATCAAAGGCAAGGAATGTGAGCAGAGTGCATGTTATCTCTGTTTGTGCATCTGGGAATAGCAGGGCCTGAATGCTGTCTAGATATTCCTGTGTGGTGTAGTGAACAAGTCGCACCACAGAAGATTTCTTGTCCACAATGACAAGCCCAGCACAGACAGAGAGAATAATATCAATGTCTGTAAGATCCTCCTCATCTAGCTTTCGCATGCCTGGTTTAACAGCAAGAGCAACTTGTAATTCTTCAACTGTTAATGGTCTCTTTGCATTTGCAACCCAAGTAATGGTTGAGTGAGCTGTCTTTCTGTCTGCATCACTCTGGGCATCAATTCGCTCTATTGCAATCTCATAGCTGCCATAAAGACTCTCTGGGAGGGCATTCAGAGCTTCCCGAACTTCCCGGATTGTATTCTTTGTGCTCAGGGAATCAATGTGAAGCTTGGCAAGAAGGAACCTGGTTGGAATTTATTTCAGTTTCTTCCCAACAATGATTTATCACAGCTTACATTCCATCCACAGATTTACTGCTGATTTTTGAATGAATGTCTTCTCGTAGCTTGGGTTGCCTCTGGACATGCTTGGACAGGCGTGATGATAAGTCAATCCGTGCATTGACAAAATTTTGAATATCCTCTGGCATTGCACCAATCTCTAGAGTTTCAACATTTGGAAGAGTAGGACTTGCAGGAACATGGGGTCGAGAAGCGACCATCAAGTTGACACTGAGACTGAGACCCATCTGTTCTCTGAGATGTTTGAGTAGGATGAGACGTTGGTCCTCAGGATATTCATCAATGGCATCAACAATAATGAAGACCTGTGAGAATTCCTTGAGGCTAGAGCTGAGCACATTGACAACTTCTTCCAGAGATGGTGCAGTGCCCTTCTCCCGGTGCTGCTTGTAAAGATTTTCTGCAATGGAGCCAATGTCCCTGTCATGTACAAGCTGTCTCCAAAGACCTGCAAGAAGCCTAGATGGTGTTTGGATGTCGACTTCCTTGTGGTTCAAATAAATGCAAGCAATACCAATATTCTTGTTGTTCCTGAACACAGCACTGAGATGATTCACAACCATTGAGCTAGGATTGTCATAATTAGTAATGGTCACTTAATGTGGAGAATGGACGCACACAAGGACTGTTTTCCCAGCACCAGCTGGAAATTTCAGCTTGGTTAGTCTGGAAGCTATAAGGGTAATGAATTACATACGAATTCCATAGCACCAAAGGGTGCTTCCAGAACCAGATTCCCATTTTTTAAAGACAGGATCTGCAAGCAGCCATTCACCAGTTCCTTTTGCCCGCACCTGCGAAATATCTTGCTGTCGTGGGAAGAAATTGAGAGGTGAAAGCCAGTCGAGAAAGTCTCGGCGTGTGATATCTATTCCTTCTTCCCTGCCGCCGCGATGTATCACAATGTGCACGATGTCAGCATCCAAATACAGTTTGGGACCCTCTCCAACACCTCCATTACCGCCCTGTTGGCCACCCACTCCACCACCGCCTCCTTCACCTCCTAGGTAAAATAAACACTAAATGTGGTATCATAATCAATTCTCTCGCACCTTTCATGTTAACTATGTAGGAGTCATTGTGTTGGTGAGGCATGGCTATTCTGAGCAAGACTGTATCTTATTTATGAGGGACGGAACTGCATCAGCTAGCGTCAAAGCTCACCTGGAAGACAGAACTGACCAAAGAGGATATATTGCTGCGGTGGATTTTGGGGTCGTAGCACGAAGAATGTATTGGAGTAGTGACAAGTTTAAGAAGGGGGATCAGAGAAACATGCACGGGCCACGTTGCGCTTTAAATTAGGCAGAAGGCTGTGACAGGGGATCCGGGGAATTGGGTGGCCGCGCTGTTCCCGTGCTGTACTTACGTGAACGTCGAACTGCGATTGATGTGGCGCTTCAGCGACGAAAGCCAGCTGACAGCGAAGCTTCAATATTGCTCCCGAATGAACGGCAGTGGTCCTGTTGGAAATACAGACTAGTCAATTTTTCGGCTCAATGGGAATGAGCTGGAGGATAGTAGCTACTTACAGTGCTCAGCGTGATAACTTGAAGGTGTTGCGTGGTCGCCGCAGTGTTCGGGTGCAGTACTTACGTGGGTGCCAAACGTGGATTGACAGCGGTGCTTCTGCAATGACAGCCAGCTTACATCTCGCACTGGCAGCCAAGATTTAATATTGGACTCAAAGTTAGAAAAGAGAAATCGGGAACGCAGGCAATGACCTGGGTACTTCTTGTTGAAAATGGAGTCCAACCTGTGAGACGAGGAGGTGCCAACCAACTCCCTTTTCAACCGGATCAGTGGCCGTACCGTTAATAACGCCGTCTTAATCTCCGACATTGATCGGACTCCGATCAAATCTAGCTCCACATGTACCCAGTTCATGTATGCCGTCTCGGCCCCTGCGACCGCTGCGGTCTCTCTTCCACGGCCACGAGGACCACGAAGGCGATGTGTACTGGCCATTCATTTTCGGCTTCGACAACAACCCGCTACTCTGGCAGACTGGCCATGTTTGCGCCCTTATCCATGTGCGCGTTCCATCCTATTCCACTTCCGGTGCATATTTCTCGCTCACCGTTATCGCCGATGTGCGTATTCCCGGACGGCCAACGCGGGTGCGGTCGCTGCCGCCTTCTGCGGTTCCGTTCCGCAAGCCTCTTTCCTCTCCGCTCGCTCGCCTTCGCACTCGCCTTCCTTGTGTACCCCCCGCTCCCGTCCTGTACCCTTTGCGCCGCTCACGCTGGTCCCTCCTCCCTCTCCTCCGCGTACTCTGCCTGCGCTGCCGTCCTGAAACTCTGTAATGACCACACCGGCGAGTAGCGTCCCTCCTCCTCCCTCGGCCTATCCGCACTTCATCGAGCCCGATCCGCCAAGCGCGAGGGGTCGACCACGACGAACGGGCTCATCTTCCGCACTTCAGATGATACTAGCTCTCTTCGCCTTCTGGTGTACACTGGCCCCTGTCGCCCGTCCGCGACACCGCTTTTTGTCGCCACAGTCCGTACAGCGCGCCCACCGTCCCCATCTCTGCACATTGCGTCTACACGGGCTCTGCCTCCCCTTCAGTCGCTTCTTCGCCCGAGCGACGCATCCGACTCCCCCGCGACCATTCAGGTGACTCAGCACCGCCCATATGCTCTCTACGACATACTCGTGCTGCATCCTGCATACTGCGCGTCTTCCGCTCGCTGTGCCCACATCTATCGCCGACGCCGTACTAGCCCACCCGCTCGACTCCACGCTGTCGCGGATCGGGTACAATTCGCATCTCCATCTCCATGCGCAGTGCCCCCTACGCCCACACCCATTCCTTGCCCCGCCTTTCTCCCTCTCTAGGACGCGTGCAACTGCGGCCATCACTACACCATGCGCTCACCATACTCCCGCTCGCTTCGGCGTCACATTGATATCTGCATGCCTCGGCTGCTGTATTTCCCCCCATGTCCCTCACCACCTTCCTCTCTCCCTCGTCCCCCTCGATCATTCTCGACGCCCCTACAGCCGCACTCGCCTGTAGGCAGTACAGCGTCCGCGGCGCAGCAATACACGACCCGCGATCCATCCTAGGGCGCGCGTTTGCTACACGAGAACCCTCCGATGGCTATGCGCTCCACACCGCGCCGGCGCGCTGAGCTTGTACGGCTGGCGTCCGATGCCAGTGTGTGCTGTAGCATCGGAGCCTCGCCCTCCCCCCTCCGACATCCCTGTGCCACAGAGAAGCAGGGGAAGGATAAAGAGCACAACGCGGATGTGTATGTGCCATTTCGACGACCGTCTCGCACACACTTGTCTCGTATCGGCCTACCACCTTTATATCGCAACTTGATGTATTTCATGGATTCATGTACTTGGAATGAATGCGATTCTTTACTCAACGAGCGAAAGCCGCGGCCGGGTGAATCCCCTAGTGATTCATTGCAAGCTGATTCCGTCGGCCGAGAAACGCGAACCTTCGTTCTGGGTTCTTCTTCCCAAATTTGTCCTTTGAGTGAGTTTTTCATGCAGCTTCCATCGTGTTATTAGTTTTTGAGGCTTGGCAGATGAAAAATCCGCGCTCCCTTGAAAAGCATCAATTAAGACACACACAAGTGTGATCCCTCCCACTGCATGTTTTTAGCGCCATTACACCCCTTTCTTGCAGTTCCAGCTTGGCCTACTATTCAGAGCTACGCGCGCAGCAACTTTGTTCTTCGGCGACGTACGTGGAATTTCGTTCTCGCTGTCGTGCCCCAGTTTAACGAATTACCCAGGCTGGCAACAACGGTGGGGCCACCGTAGCCTGGACCTGCGTCGAGGACAGTATTGTTGCAGCGCAGTCTACCGGTAGATTTTCCGTATCACTCTTCTCGAAGCGTCGACTTATTATTCTATAATTCTCCAGGCAATTCTCAATGCACCAATCACGCCGCCCAGACGAGTGGGAGCCTCGTCGGCACCAGCGGGAGCGTCTCCGTTACCCTTACCAGCGGCCCCAGCGGCACGGCTTCGTTCAGCTGCACAAGTGCGTTGCTTCCCTCCCCCCCCCTTACGTGTTTGTCCTCACTGTGGCCCAGATGCAGTGACCTCTCAGACTCGCTTTCACGGCCCAAGTCACCATTTGCGTGGTACTATCAGTGCGAGCGGCGGATACACTGCGTCGTTTTCATACATCAATGAGCAGTCCCACAGGTAAGTTCAACCTGATATTTCACCCCAACACGGTAACAGCGCGCCCTCAATTCGTCGACCGCAGTCAAGGACGAGGTGACCGAGACCATCACGATGAACGCCAAGGCCGGAAAGCACTGCTATCTTAATGTACGTCTCCACCATGTATTGGTCCCGATTTCATGCCGTCTGCCTCTCACTTCAGTACAATACCAGATCGTGCTACGACCCTGTGAAGGGCAAGGTAGCCTTCACCGCCTCTGGGCAAGTCACCTTTGGATATAACGAACCCACTGAATGTCATTATTATTTTGGGATTCTGGTCTCACGGTTGCCGTTCCAGGGTTGTCTACCTCAGCAACTTTCCGAAAGAAGGCCTTTCCGAGTACTCCGAGTTTACCGGCTCCATCAATGCACAAACCAAGGGCAGTTTCAAAGGCGTCTGTCAGTGAATCCTTTCGCGCTGCTCGAAATCCTCAGTCAGCCTGGCGCACATCGAAATCTTTAGTCCTTTCTGTTTCTGAAACCGCCGTACTGCTGCAATATATGTGCTCATCTTATTTCCGTCTCCGTGTTCGACCCACTCGATTCTTCCACGTCGACGTCCTCTGGGGCCGGCGCTGACGGTGGTCAATTTCCTCCCCATTCCACATATCGTTCATTTCCGCTGAGCTTCCGTCTTGTTTCTGACTCACGTCACTTACCTAATAGACAGCTTTATTAACAGCACACCTTTGCACTTCTTCTATACGCCCTGTATCAGTATTTACCCAATACATCCCTCCGAGTCGTCGATCATGGCCCTCGTCGCTGTTGTGAATATTGGGCACGAGTTCTTGGAGCCAGATTTGTTGTCCTATCTCACGCACACACACACCTCCCTTCCGCACTCGCATGGTTGGTTGGTTCCTCATCAGAGGACTGAATTTTATTCTGGAAAACGCCAGAAAACCAGAAACAAAAAACCATCCCAAGCAAGTCGATAACTTCCGTTTCGTGATTTGGGTTCACAGGTACCCCGTCAATTGTCAACGTCCTGCAAAACACCGAAATGAAATACTTCGGCATTTCCCTGCAGTTTGGGAAAATGCCTTGTGTATATAGGAGGCCAGACACCTTGAGAATTTCGTTATTCAACTCGAACACGTCTATATGGGAAAATTACCGCTGGGAATAATTCCAGAGCACATATGCATGGGGTCGAGCCGTTGAAACCGAGCTGAAAGGCTGTGATGGCCGTTTTCCAACCCTTGGCAGCAGAAGCTCCTCAAACGGCCCAAGTCCACTCAGCGCCTTTCTGTACAACTGGATGGCAGGCTACACGCTTGGGAAGAAGACGAAGCACTCCTTCGCGGCTCGCATCGTATGCGCACTGCCCCCACTGATGCCAAGTCATTCCAAGTTGAAACACACGCAAAAGCCGGCAAGAAATCGATTCAGGCACAGCTTGTGAGGCGGTCGCGCTCGTTCTCTGCGTACATGTACGGCATGGAGGATGAGCTGTTTGACAGTGATAGCACGCAGACCCCGGTCCGTAACTCTCGTCGCATCCTTGTGATCGTCTACATTTTATTTGCAGTAGTTTTATTCGTATCTAAATTAAATATCTATGAGGCAACTTGCGTAATTGCGCTGCAATATACAACATAAAATACAACACACAAGTGCCCCTCTCATCTAAGATTACCATGCTTTACAGTATTTTGGCGTTTGCTTGTCCGCTCCTCAGTCAATCTTGCGACCACATTGCAGCAGAAAAGCGGCTGCCACGCAGACGTCCAGAAGTCCCATTTGTATTGCATCGGATGTGATATCAACCGCTACAGCGCCTTCCTCACGAGTCACCCGCGCGTGTGTTTGCGGTGCTCCTAGACCGGGAGAATATAGCTGGAAGGTGTGAGTTACGCAGCGGTGGAGACTAGTTGAAACACGTACGCAAATGGACTCGCCATCTGGCGCCCAAACAAAAGTCTTTTTCTTCACAGTCATGGTATGGTATCTGGCGGGTTGAATTCTTCAATTGTTGCTTCAGATATTAGAAGAACACATACGCACCGCTTCTCTGGCGCCAGTGCCAACCACTGCGAGCTCTACTGCTTGGGCACAATACCCCGTATCTCGAGCACCGGATGCCTTGCCCACTCGATGATGACCGTGGGCTGGTTTGCCGCATTCGTGATGATCGTGAATCCGGGCGTCGGAATGTCAGTACTGACGCGGAAGTACGTCTGCCCATGCGGGCCCATGACCGTCGAGTTGAGGATGCTCGGGCTGAACGATGTGAACCGGAACGAGACGAACATCGGAAGCGGGCTTGGTGTCACGAACGGCAACGCGCCGAAGATTGAGGGCTGAGGGACCGTGCTTCCAGAGGCCGCGTTGGCATTCCCGGTGTTTCCCCACTGTGCATATGGGTTCATCTCGATTTAATGGCGGTGGGCGGGTCGAATCGGAGGCTGGTAGATGAGTTCAACAACTTCGGGTACCTCTTCTTAAATACACTCACTCGATGCTGAAAGCTCCAAGACGACGGCGACTACAACCCTGCTGTATGGAGGTGGAGAAATCCATAAGGTGCGATATACATCCTACGAGACACATTGGCTGTTCGAAGTACACGAGGATGATCGCCGGGAGGGTAGTTTCACGGTGCTGAGTTGTACAAATTCGTTGGTTATGTGATTCAGTTTTACATTTGGGGCAGTGTGCCCCGTCCGACAACTGCAGAGGTAATTGCTTTCGTACAAGTCGGCTACACAGATGTGTGGTTGACTCTATATTCTGTATCAATGCCTCCCACCAGTCATTTAGTGTCGAGGCATCGGGTTATACAACTGGATAGCCGTGGATCTGAAGGCAGTGGCCCGCCCAGAACTCATTATGTACATAGGCCCTGTTTCGCACAATTATAGCAATTCTGTTACAATCTTATTGCGGTTCGGATTACCCTCTGCCACTGAAGTATGGGTACCTCAAGCCCACCCAATCCAGCGTCAGCGTTTGAATCGAAGTCTGTTCATCTATCTGCTTTCATCGGCACCACGCTCCAGAATACTCTTCAGCGAAAGAACATGAAAGGTATCTGCCTCTTGGCTTCTAACCTGTTTACCCCTGACTATGCATAGTGTTTCACGGCCGCACGGGCAGAAGTGTTTAATGATGCCAAAGCGAAACTGATACCTCCCGAACGAGTACGCGATATGTGGCTGGCGAAGTGCCGGTGAAGCAGGAAATGCAACGACGGTCGGGAGGGCGGTTATTTGTTAAGGAGTTTCGGTCTTGGCAGCGGGATTTGGCTGTGATGCCGTTCTGATGCGGTCTGATGTACCGAAGTTCAACTTCTGATGCTGTCCCTAGTTCACATACATTGAGGGCCGCGAATCTGTGGATATCATCCTGAGATGCAGGGATCTAAAAGGATCTACGACTTCTCCTCGTCAGACGGCGTCGGTCCAAGTTAGATCGTTTAGCTCTATAGACCGAATGGCCGTGATCAATGAACTGAAGAATTTGGTGCAAGTATTTGACCTTGGAAGTCCTCAGTCCTTCGAGGTAGTTGTAGAAACGCCAGTCCCAGACATTCTATATGGACAAAGCTCTCTTTCAATTTGTCTCACGGGGGCTTCGGCCTTGGCGTGGTTCAGGTGATGCCGGAGTCCGATGTTGTCGAATGCAGTCATCGCCGACCGCTAGACGGATCACCCTAACATGATAGGATCCACGAGTGATCTACGTCAGTCTACAGGTCATGTAGGTCCACATCGGGCCCCATGCAAAGACCGAAATGAAAGCCGAATTGCCAATGAAATCCTTTCTACTACAAGGTCTTTGAATTTGAATTTACTCGTCGTTCTTCGCTGTTTAATGAAGATCCGAGTCCTTCCGAGGGGTAGCTATAAAAGCGCATGTTACGTGGGTCCTACTGTCTTTCGGGCTTTTAGAATCCCACGCGTGGTGCGTTCAGGGGATGACGGTTAAACTGCAACACCGGTGGTGCGGATCGACGGTTAATATTAATTAGTGTTTGGGTTTGTCTCCTTGTGCCTCCCATTTATTCCCATTCTGATTCAACCAAGCTACCTTTTAGTATTGGCATACTGAATAAACTGGTAGGCCATTAGTTGCGACAGAGCACGTTATAAATACCACAACTCGTCGGTACCGATGCTTACCTTCATCTTCCTATTCACCTTCCACATTGGCAGCTCCGCCGCGGGGCTATGCGTAGGCTTAGCTAACTGAGAGTGACGACGGCTCGAGCAGAAGAGGTAGGCGCACAGCGAACTGGCGAGGAGCGGGCACAACAGCCCGCTGCGTCGCAATGTGTTCGTGTCGGGGGGTGCCACCCAGCTCCGATTTCATTGCGCCACCACTCGCATGTACTCTAGTTGCCCCAGTTTGAACAGATCGCGAGGAGGCCCAAAAGAGGATCAGGAAGCCCCAGAAAGCGTCCCCGGGAAATGAAATACACATCCATAATTCACTCGCTTTGTTGGCTGGCGGAATTCGAGATCAAAATTCAAACTGTATGAAAACAAGGAGGAAAAAAAAATGTTCAGAGTCAGTGGCGAACCGTTTCGGATACAAAATCATCCGGCTTTGGGCTGAACGAATTGAAAGTTTGGCACCGAATGGACGATTGGCCTGAGCAGAAAGTGATTTGGCAGTGCATCAACGCCTTTGATTCAAGACTTCGGCATAATGTGTGGATTTAGCACTGAGGAGAATCACCAATTGTTAGTCTTGTGCATCATGACAGAATTGGTCCAGAAAGTCTATTTCCTCACGAACTGTGTAGTGCCGAGGAATGAGAGAGGGCTATCAGGGCTGGTTCTGTTCCCGCCAACCTGAATGGTTATCTACATATCTGCTGTATCCTATTGCACATCCTCAAGCTCCCCACATCCACGCTATCGCTGAAAACAGGTGTTCTCTCCACCAAGTCGTACATCCTAGTCTACTACCTCCCGCTCTTCTGCCACATGCGCCAGCTCCACACTCTTTCCTGTCGAATCTCTATTCGTGAGCCTCCGAGTCGTACATGAAATCAAACATCTCGAGCGCTTCGTCCGAGAATCGGAACACCTCCAGAGGCTCTCCGTTTCCTGGAACTGGCTCAGCATGTCTCCCCGCGGCTTCCGTCTTTTCCTTTTTCGGAATGGTAAAGTTAGTGTTTTGATATGAGATTGCCGTGTGCCTCCTGACTTGTGACTCAATCCCGAAAGTTATCTTGAGTCGCCCTGACTCACAGAGTCTTTTGGTTCAGCATTTAAACACCTCTATCAACTGAGCCGCCCCTACAATTCTCACAGTACCTGCCTGCATATTGAAGATGGCGTCAACGTCACAAAATAATGGCGACGCCGAGCAGACAGAGTCTCAGACTCAAGCTCAATCTGAGTCTCCCATCCCCATCCTCATTCTTTCCCGGTCTATCATTCGCCCCTACCATGTCCTTGACGCCCCTTCTATTGACCGCGAAGCCCACAACCCCCTGATAGCGCAATGGATGCGCAGCCTCTTTCCCCACCCCTACACCCTCTTAGACGCCGAGTCCTGGATTCCCATCGCCACCACAAGGCTCCCTCTGCGTAACTACGCCATTACCCGGCCCGACTGCACCTACGTCGGAGGCATTGGCCTAAAGCCGCTCGCGGACATCGAGTCGCGCACGATGGAGATTGGGTACTGGATGGGCGAAGTGCACTGGGGCGCGGGCAAGTGGTTGCCTTCAGCAGGTGGTCGTTTGAGACGATTCCTGAGTTGCTGAGGTTGGAGGCTGGCGTCTTTGGCGGTAACGAGGGCAGCATGGCGGTCCTGCGCAAGGCCGGGTATGCATTTGAGGGACGGAGGCGCAATGCGGTGTTCAAGAGCGGGAAGGTGTTGGATATTCATATGTTTGCGTTGCTGAGGGAAGAATGTCTTGGGTCGCAGGGATGAACGGCCAGAACGACGGGGTTGATTCCCCCACCCCCCCCTCCCCCCCCTTTTTTTTTTTCGCATCTACAGTGTTCCCACATTTTTATGATCACAACTTTCTCATTGTCATCGATGCTACGGTACGTACAGACCAAGCAGCTGAATAGCGAGCTAACGGACCTTGATGTTGAAATTGCCCAGCATTACCAATATCCCGAACATCCGAAATTGTCGGCTGTGGACCGCCTGCCAAGCTGCGTACACAGTATTTTGTATGCGCACCGAGCGCAATAATATAAACATTTAACGCGTGAATCATAGAACATTACCCTCCTCTTTCAATTCGTCTCCTTTGCACGGGGGAGAGGGACCAAAGGAAGGTATACGTAAATGCAGGAGGGGACGAGTGAGATGGGGAGAGGAAGAAGGGTGGGAAAGTATGAGGCAGGGGCGCGGCGGGGGGCGGGGAGGCATCAGAGGAGGGTGAATGGAGGGAGATGAGCGAGGGAGGGAGGGAAAGAAGAATGTGGGAGCGAGCGAGGGAGGGCGTGCGATGGGTGCAATGCGGGTAGGACCCGAGGGACTGCACGAGGGGCGGGGATGGAGCGGGAACGAGAGGGATGGGCAGAGGAGGGAGGATGCGAGTGAAAGGAGGGAGGATGGGTGGGAAACGACGAAAGCGAAGGTGCATCAATTATGAGGTGAAAGGGTAGAGATGGAGAGGAGGAAGGCATGTGGAGTGAGGGTGATTAGAAGGGGGAGAGGGATTAGGAAGAATGGGGAGGGCGGAGAGGATGTGGACAGGGACGGGGGGATGTGGGAGAGGGAGAGATTTGCGTCGAAAAGGCGTGGGAGTGGAAGCGGAGCGAGTGTGCGGGGAAAGGAGACTGGGAGACAAGCGAGCGCGAGCGGAGCCTGTCGAGAAGAATGGGGCACGAACGGACGCTCGCTCCCGCCTCCCCGCCCTTCCGTCCTCTCCATCTAGATAACGCTCTCCAAAAAAGGAAACCGTCCATCTCCACCCCCCCCATCTCGCCCCCAAGTACAAAAGGAGGAAGACGGAAAAAAACGCTACGCACCGCACTCGTCCCGCTCGTGAGCAGTGCCACGACGCGGTTCACGACGCCGGCTTTTACGTGTGCGTCCGCCTGCGAATGCATATCCAGGTGGTCAGCGGCGTGCATGGGGAATAAGAGAGGAGACGATAGAAAGGGACGAGAATTGAGAAGCGGAGAGAATCGAGAGCGCGTTTAGAAAGAGAGGTACGAGAAGAGCAGACTAAGGGAGGGAGGGACGCCGTGAGATTCGATAAGGACGGCGTAGGTCCCGCTTCCGTCTCGTACGTGGAGAGCACGTATCGGGAAGGAGGCGCGCCAGCCGCTAGTGCCTCTCCGCCCGAAGCGGAGTAGCGCGCCCACTTGCCCGTCCCCGTCCTCGCGCGCCCTTCCTCATCCCTTGTCATACTCGACGCAGCCGCTACTCCGTATGCCCCCGTTCTCAGCGTACCCCTCGGTTCTCAACTAGGCTCCGCCTCACACACCCCTGCGTACTGCTCATCCTCCACCCCACCTCCACTCCGAATTCGAAGAACCACAAAAAACAAAAGGACTCACAACCGGACGCGTCGCCATCTCAAATAGCAGGAAGTTCCTCTTCTCGGTCCGGAGGACGCCCTTGTCGACGAGCCCCTTGGCGAGGCGCTCGCGCAACTGTTTGAGCTGGAAGCCGATCTTGAGGACGTTCCAGGTCTCGCCTGGGGGGGAGGAGGGTGTGAGCAGGGTCGGGGGAGGGAGGCAGGGAAGAAAAGGGAGGCAGGGAAGGGGGGGAGAGAGATGAGGTGGAGATGAAGTGACAAACGCGAGACGAGGCGTCCAGAGTAATCGAGAGCGGGTGGGACTGGCCGCCCCGCGCGCGCGCCAATCCGGAATAGAAAGAAAAGGGCAGAGGACTCTCCAGGTCTCTGTCCGCCCAGCTCGAGCACCCACGCGTAACGAAGTGCATGCACGGGCACACGGGAGCGGGAGCGGGAGCGAAGGCGAGGCGATACGCCCGACCCCTTCAACCCGCCCCAACCCAACTACGAAACGGACAGGATACGCCGTTCCGGGTCTGGGTATATGGGCACGGGTACGCCGCCCCATGGTACCGGCCCGGGCCCGACACGAGCCCGACAAGCTACAAGCCAAAGCCAAGGCGTAACGCGAACCGTCCGCTCTGCGTGGGCGCGGGCAGCGCACGGCGGGCCGCGTTACGAGTCGGGTGGGGTGTGGCGTGCCCAAGACGACACGAGACGCCAGCACACCCATATCACATCCCGGCGCGCCCCTCCCTCGCCCATACTCGGAACAGGGGGGAAAAAGCAGCGGGCAGAACAATTATCATGGTGCAAATCGTGTGCAGCGTGCTGCACTCCCCACGAGCGACAGACAACAATATCCCCCGATTTCTTCTCGGAAAATCGGGGATCGGGGTAGACTGCGCGACGTCCGAGGAGAGATAGCAATGGACAATGAACACAGGACATCGCGCTGCACGAAGGAACGACACGTGGCCAAGTGACTGTCCGCTGGCGAAGGATGTGACCGAAGTGACCACCAATGATGGGTGCGTGACGCGACGCACTCTAATTGAAGTTTGACTATGCGTGTTTTTGGACATTTCGAGGATGTGGCTTTGAGGAGACGCTCAATGCGATGTCCTGTGTTGTTTCCAGTCCCAATTTGGTGGATGATTGAAGAAGTTATGTGAAGTTGAACAATTTTGATCGAACAATTACTTCCAAGTCAATAGTGCCTCAATGGAGAAAAAAAATTATAAGTCTGGCAACATCACCCTCTTTATAATGCATGTAAGTCTTCCATCCCAAAAATTTAGTGTGTTTGAACAAGTGCCCACCCTCCGAGGTGGAAGTTATGTGAAGTTCAACAATTCTGATCAAACAATTACTTCCGAGTCAATAGTGCCTCAATGGAGAAAGAAATTATAATTCTGGCGACAACACCCTCTTTATAATGCATGTAAGTCTTCCATCCCAAAAATTTAGCGTGTTTGAACAAGTGCCCACCCTCCGAGGTGGTGTTCAACAGAAACAATGCCTCAGGTGCCAAAGGGCAAGATAAAATACATTTTTGCGATTTCCTCGACGTCACTAATTGTGCATGAATTATTCTGAAAGAATGGTATAGGTTTTGAGGTAATCCGACCAAAACTCAGAGAGATATGAGGGAATCGGTCGGCGCAACGAAAAAGTTCCCAAAATGGAAATTTTTCGTTCGCACCTTAGGTTCCGACATTAGCTGTAAGTTTCACTCACCGTTTTCCATATTGACACTAAAGTTGGCAGAAAAGTTCACACCCAAGAAATGCTCACCACAACCGCGTATTTTGGCTTCACATCTTGCAAACAACAGCTCTCCACTCGGAAGCTTCAATATCAATTGTGGGAAAAAATATGGTATCCCTGCTCAGGGATGGCATATATACATATAACAAAGACACCAATACACACCCGCCCTTCATTCAAATTCGAATGAGCTTGGGGTGGAGACTACAAGATTCCTCCCTCCCACAAACCAATCTGCTCATGCTGTTTCGTCACCGGCTGTGTTTGTTGTTCACCCTGAGGGCAGGTGCGCTCATGACGCTTGAAAACCTGTGGCGTACTGAAGCACATATTCCCTGATTTCAGGATGTGACTCAACGTGATCTACCAAACGGAAAATCAGACAGAGCCTCAGTATAAGACCATCGAAACAAGAACAGGATGTACTCCACAAGTTGTGGAAAGTGGTGTAACGGGCTTCACATAATTCACAAATAAACACGTAGCCCCCATTCATTCAACGTCCTTCGACGGCCCAGAGCCTAGAAAGTTCAGTTAGCCAGAGAGAGCACAATTCACTTCGAGTTGAAGACCGGACATAGGTAGCATAAACCTCAACCGGACGGAATAGATCTGTTCCCTCCTCACCTTGAGTCAGTGTTGGACCTCGTTCCCTCCTGTTGCACAATTGTCAAGTCAGCTGAGAAAAGTAGTGAAACATTATAATACAGAAGTTGGGGTGAATCTATTAGCTCAAGTCGTTTCAAGGGCTGGGAAAAGGCAATTGTGGCCCGGACTTTATATCTGCGTCCACAGTAGGGATCCGAACTGCAACAACATTGTCAACTTCAAGGTCCATGCTAAACATGTTGAGCACATTACCAATGGATCCACTCGGAGCTCGAGACCTCTGGGTTTTCCTCGCCGCAATGAGGACACTCTTCCAGGTGTCAGCAACGGCCCTTAGGTCAGCTGGACCATGTCCATGCCAGACACAACAGCAGCCATCCCTAGGTGGTGAGAGAGAATCCGTCACCACTCGAATAGCGCAACCAGGTGTCGAGGATCCAAGAGGAGGATGTGGCCAACCAGGCCAGCATCCATAGGTGGTGAGCAAACCAGGCCAGCATCCATAGGTGGTGAGCAACCCATGCTGAAGAACCCAAAGATATTGCAGAAAGTATTGCAATGATGCACCAGACCCTAGTGAGAGGAACCTGCTCCAGGTTGCTCCAATAGGGGCTTCGGGTTCTAGGACAGGGGTTTGGGGTTGCATCCCCAAGAACCCGACTCAGGGGTACTTTGAACAGGGGTTCCAACTGGATCCAAGACCAAAGGGTGCCTGAGGGGAGCTCAGGCAAACCAGTCTCTGTACAACCCTGCCTGGGAACTGGTGTGTTGATCTCTTCCCCTTGGTAGGTAAGTGTCTCTCCTTGCCGCTACCTAACGGGCCAGATCCAGCACTGCTAGGTTGAGATCCCAAGGCAAGGGACAGAGAGTAGGGGTTCTGGTGTTGTCGAGCGAGAGAGGAGTAAAGGCAAGACCAGAACGACGAGATGGGGACAAGAGCACTCCAGGCTCAAGTCCAAGAACCAAGCAATCCAGCCAAAGTAAGGCCTGTGAATAGATGAGGTAGAATCTACTGTACAGGGGAGATTCTACTGAGTTTATATATCTTTCTACATAAATCAAATACAATCGCGATCGGTTACTGTATCTAACATCAAGGAACATTAATGCTGATGCTCCTGGTCCCTATGTGTTATCACCATAGCATCTAGGGGGTCACCAAGGAGTCATGAGTATAAAGGAGCCAGCAGGTGGCACCAAGGGGACACCTGTCACCATTCAGGAGTGTGGATATCAGGAGTGAATATCTACCAACATAAAGGAGTGTAGTTATGACCCATTGGATATGGTCATCGGCATTAAGGAGTCGGGGTTGTTAGCGCAAAGAACCCGGGTTGCATGTGTATTTTGTCATGCCCTCGTCATATAGAGTCCTGGGTTACTGCGATAAGAACCCGGGTGGTAAAGTGGTGAGGAATCCATGTCTGCATGGATTCTGAATAAAGGTCCAAGGGATGTTCATGTCCCTGAGGGTCGAGTGAGTGTCGTGGGCCAGGGAATAACCCGATCAAAGACGGGTTATTCACAAAAGGAATGTGGTAGAATCCAAAAAAGAATATCTGCGATGCTGAGTCAGGGCAATTCATGACACCAGGTATGGTGGGTAGATTTCTGTGTGTCGTTTGATGATGCTCATATCAAACTGGCTGCCTGGTTTCACTGCCCGAGGAAAATCCACACGCAGGATGATGGAGCCATCCAGGCACACAAGATTGTAGTCACCCCACTCAACGTAGTCCGCTCCAACCTCGAGCCGATTGAACATGTACACTTTCAGGATACGATCAAGAGTCTGTGGGGTTATATATGCTAGGATTGAGCTCTAAAGAGTATAAAACTCACATTGAAATCGCGACAGTGGTTCCAGTTGATAGATATGGGTCGGCCTAATGGATCTACAACAGAAAACGTCGCCACTGAAATATCGTGGAGTTGTAGGCTTTGCATAAACTGTTGAAGTTGGGTTTCGGTAATTACGAGTACTTTACGTAGTAAAGTCTCGTTCTTTTGATCAATTGCTACACCGGATTTTTGGCGAGCTGACAGAAAATCAGTGTGTCTATCTGTGGAACGAAAATAGTGGCTGTGCTCGCTTTTTAAAACTCGATCTAATGAATTTAGGGTAGGGTTAGGGTTATGATGCTGATGCGGGTTCGTGGCGATTTTTCTTAGTTGGCAGCGACTTGGGGGCAGGGTTAGTTCACAGACATTGAAATGCTTATGTTCAGTGTTTTCAGTTGGACAATGGTCAGTATTTATTCTTTAAATGAGCATAGACCTTCGTCACCCGGATACCGGGTCGCCCACCAACTAGGTATCCTAGATGGCGTACCTGTTTTTTGACGACTTGAAAGTAATTCAGTGCAACTGCTAATGGAGCGAACATTGAGCATTGTGGAGGTGAGTTGACCGTACGTGAATGAGTAAAGGGCCTGTTGCAGATGCTTCAATGTCAGCTCTTTCTCTACATCATGTGATCTGTTTGTGAAGAAAGAATGTCTTCACGGTTCGACCTGCTTCACTCAGAAATAGGGTTTGTAGTACTAAATTGAGTATTGAACTAGCATTGACTTTGTTCCAGGCACTGAGACTATTTAATCAAGCAATCCGTATCCGGTAGCAGCTGTCAGTTGAGTTTCCCGGTTTTGGGTCTAATTTTTTTCCCTCAGCAGTTGCAGCTCTCTCAATTGAATCAAATTACAGGAATATTTGGGGTTTTTGGGTCAATATAATGGACTTGAGGGCATGTGTACTATAACAAACATGGCGGTCCTCATCGGCATCGCTGATGCGGTGATCTCGGTGATGGCCGAACACCAGCATTCACCCAACACGGCAGTGAAGAGAGACCCGGGACAAGAAAGTTGGCCTCTTTATCCCTTATTATTCCTCTGGGGCCGTCAAAAGTTGTTGCCATCAACTTGAAGCCATTGGAATGTAGCCGCTGGGGTTCCAAGAAGGGGGATTCCCAATTTGGGATACTAACACCAGAGTCTCAAAAAGGAAATTAGAGGTGGGGATATCCCTTAAAGCTGAACAGGGCAGACCTGCTTTTGAAGGACTGAAGCACAGTCAAAATAGTAGAATACATCATTTCAAAGGTGAGAGGAACCATCCCTGCTGTACAATATGGATAGCAACCCTAAACAAAACTCCTGGCACCAGCAGCCCTAAACGAACGGGATTATCATTGGAGCGGTGTGTTACCCTGTTTAAATACCCCAGGAATTGATCCCAGAGCCCTCTCAACTTCTGCAAGGCGTTCCTGGCCCAATATACCCAAAAGGAAATAATTGGGTCCCAAACTCACGAATAGCTCCGCATTGAGGCATCCTCTGGACCCGCCAATTTTTTCCGATTTTTTGTGGATGCTCCAGAGTATCTGGGGAAGAGGAATTACTGAGGAGAGCATTCCTTATGCTAGCACCACCGATCTACTAAAATCGGCCAAATCCGGGTTATGTCATGGGTGGAGGGTACCTGCTGCCCCAATCCCGCCCACACCCCTTCCCTTTGAGTCCTAAGGAGTAAGCACATCAAGTCCTAGGCGTTCTGGAAGTCTGTGTCCCCCAC
The DNA here is from genome assembly GCA_029282495.1 of Mycena albidolilacea. Classification (NCBI taxonomy): domain Eukaryota; kingdom Fungi; phylum Basidiomycota; class Agaricomycetes; order Agaricales; family Mycenaceae; genus Mycena; species Mycena albidolilacea. Next base: position 54,102 of record JARIHO010000110.1, on the reverse strand, counting down.
TTAATAAACCCCACTCCGAATTTCGGATCAAGTGGTGCTGGGCTGCTCAATATAGGTCCGATTGGCCTAGAATTGTTTGCATGGGGTTTAATCACTTTCCGGTCCCCCAACCGCCGGGATGTATCTGCACCGTCCTTGAATTTCATTTAAATTGCATCTATCCACGTGCTTTACGGAAACATGGCGCACCCGTGTGCACACACTCGTGGGGGTTAGGTATTGACCCCAAAGCATGCCTTCTATCCCTAAGAGTGCCTGTGCGAAACGGTATTACCCCGCCATTCGTGGATCAGAACTTATGTGGGATTTGCACCCAGCCATAACAGAGCTTATTCCTAGATTTGATTGCAGACTCGTCAGGAGTACACCAGAGTTCTTCTACCTCAATTTACATGTTGGTAGGAGTTATTTGAGCCGTTCATGTGCTTAAGAACGGATTGCGCAGGGGTGCTTGCCGGCAACTGGAGGAGCGCAGATGATTTCAGTATTGGGTCTACCGACAAAAGAAGAGCAGCATCGGACAAGGAATATGCACTAGAGGCATATTCGTCGGACTGAGCCAGGATGGCCTTGAATGTGTTGGGAAGCCCATCCCCAATGTCACGTTTTGTGTGCTCTCACATGCAGCCTCAGATCTGGCCACGGAGATTACGATCGCGCAGGGAGAAGCTACGGCATTCACCGAGAGTGAGCAGGTTTGGATGGCGGTAGGGGCAACGAATACAGACAAGGTTTCGAGGAGATAATTGAAACAACATGAGTCTATACCAGAAGAGTAGGACTGGGACTGCCCCAGTCCTATGAAGTAGGACTCAGTCCTGTGAAATAGGACTCAGTCCCATTTCTTCGGCTAAAATGTGAAGCAATGCCGACACTAATGTGACTAATATGGGAGCGGCAATCGCTCTCGCTTGTGCACTCTCGATATTGTTACATCAGTTTTCATCTATGCGGAAAACGTAACAAAAGTTTCGGCCGTTTAATGGTTCACACGGCCTCTAAGTTTAGCATCACAACCTGAATTGCCATTTGCTGGTATACAAAGATATTAAGAGTAAAGTAAATGTATCTAAAGGTAGAGAAGTGACTTTGGGGCTTCTCCAAGCGCTGCATGAGCTCATTTTTCTTACGTTTTCCGCATAGATATGAAAACAGCTGTAAGTAAGTAAAGTGATGTTACATTTATTGACCATTGACATTTGGTATTTACTATTCGCCTCTTGCACGCCTCGATGCTGTTCTACTTCGCTTTCCTTCAACTTCATTTGCAGGATCAACCTCTTGCTCACGCTTTCAACGTCGGGTGCGAGAGGGCCCGGAAGTATCAGATGGGGCAGAAGTGTCAGGGGGTTGAAGCGGCGGTGATGGTGGCGGTAGCGGAAGCACATAGTCCGATCCAAAGCCATTGTAGTCAGCCATAGCATAATCTGACCCTCCTAGGACTATCTCCAAGTAAATATATACCTCTCATAACCGAAAGTGTGCTTACCATGATAGTTTGGTTCAAGTGCAGGATCGAGCTCAAAGCCGTGTTCCAGTGCAACTCCAAAGGCCCAGGATGGTGCACAGAAGATGGAAGAGGATAGTTGAGTGCTGAATCGCCGGAAATTATATCTGCTTGAGCTCATTTTCCGAACACCAACTAAGCTGTTCAACTTACAGTCTGAGGGGAAATACTCAAGCTGGCCCATATCCTCATCGAAAAACTCCGCCTGGCCATTGTTTAAATCATCTGTTTGATGTCTGGTCAGTATAGGGTGAAAACACAACACTCTCACTCATCCTTGGCAGCTCAAGAGACAACCCAGACTCTGTATCTGCTTTTGGTAAGAACAACAATAAATTGCACAAAATAATTTACTCACCCGGTATTGTGGTATCTGACAGGGCAGCTACTGGCTGGTTCCGGTTGATTTGAACACCCTTCAATGGTCCTGCCCACAACACCTCCATTTGGCTGTTGATCTCCCCTCGTTGAGTTACCCAATCATGCCGAGCTTGCTTCTCAAACTCCAATGCTGCCCGCAATGTTTTCAGCTCCTCACTCAAGTCCGTCTGTTGCTTGTTGAGTTTCAACTCTGCCTGGATCAGCTGAATTTGCGCTTGGAGGGCATGACCACGTGTGAGGGAAAAGCGCCATTCCTCCTGTCCCTCCTCCCGATCCTTGGCCAAGGTATCATAAGTCACAAGATCATCGTTTCGCTCCTCCCTCTGGCGTGCACTCCATCCTGCTCGCTGCTCGGACAGGTGCTCGCGTTCAGATGGGCCATTGCAGTGCTTGCGCATGATGCCATCACGGACAATTTGGTGTATTTCTTCGACATCGTCTTTATCCCGCTCCTGTGTGCTGCAGTCGAATCAGTTAGAGGTTGAAATATACTCTGCATAAAAATTACTGACACAAGAATAGCAGGGAGAAGTGGCAGCTGAGTGGATGTGTCTGCATTGGTCGCAGCATGGGATGTCTCAGCGATATTTGTTGTCCTCGGTGTGATCTTCCAATTGTCCAGCAAGATTTTTGAGAGATATTGGTTGACAGAAGGAAGATACCACGGATTCCGTTGTTTTTGAAGGTACCACTCTGAACAACCATGAAATTGATTGAAACTGAAGAGAAATGTGACTTACGCTGTACTTTCGGGTCGGTCTGGCTGGCACAGAATGCATGCCATGCATCGATCTCCTCCTGTGAGGCCAGCCCGAGGATTGATTTAAGATGTGTGAGGACGTTGAAACGCTGACTATGGGGCAAGCGGTGAAATAACCACAACACAAACCTTGTAAATGAATACGCGGTTCGATAATGCAACTACAACAACTCAAACACTATAGTCCTCGTGCAAGTTCGGGGTTCCAATCCAATATAGATTGTGGCAATTTGAACTTTAGTTCTCTTTGATAAGCAAGACTTTACAGGTCTACAAGTCGTATAGATAAAACTTGCTCGAATCCGTTCTAGGCGCAATCGCGATAGACAGACGAGATTTTATGTTCAACGGTTTTGTATGATGTGGGTCTAGGTTTGGAGATGATACTCCGATGCATAAAGCAAGTGATTCTTATGAATTCCGATTCCAAATGGTATCCGCGATTGCTAATCCTTGCGAGATTACAACCAATTGTCAAGTCTGATCCGTTTCCTTATATTCCACGCGTCCGTTCCGTTAATCCAATATGTCCACGCGTCGTTTATAAAGATCCAAATCCAACACAGATAATATTCAAACAGGGAAAACAAACGAAACTTGGTATAGCTTCTGGGTGTCTCCGAATGAATAACTACTCTACCGGTTAAGCGTGAAGTCTAGTAACTTCGCGTCCAACAGGTGGGGTGAGATTCACTGGCGTTCCTCCCATAACCATCCACTTAAATACGTTACAGGATTCTAACTATAAACGAGACAGATACAAACGTGCAATAGGGTTCAGGGTATATGACTAGTGGTACAGCAGCTAGCCGATGAACTCCTGTTGGATATCAAGCGATTAGGAAAATTGAGAGAGATTTGTAAGAACATCAACGAGCCGAGCTTAGCGATGAGTCAAGATCTACATCGCTTAGAACGATCGTGATGGGTTATTGTTGATATGTCAACTTTTAGCCGACCTCCTCGTCAGCACTCCGTTACCCTCCTTGATAACCACCCGCTCAAATGGTTCCGCCTTGAACCACTTAAGTGATTTGTCTGAAAATCGTGATAGCCGCCGCTTCCCAGTACCCGAGTACGGTTCCTTAGTCAACTGGTAGTTAGACCAAGTCCAGCCCTCTCTTGGCAGTCCTGGAGACGTCAGATGATGCCCAACAATGATCCCTCTGGTTCAGAAGGATGTTCCCTCGTAATATGCCCTTAGTCAGGGATGTGCAGTAGCCCCAATCCGTTTCCAGGATGGTAAGGCACTTTCCGTGATTGCTCCATTAGCGACTTCCCACTTCAACCCTTTACCAGGATTGTCGTCCAGCGCCTTTCTAATGGTTCGTGACACATTATATCCCTTTTAGCTAACTGCTCAGGCCAGCAATAGCCCTTGTGAGATGACGTCGTAATGTAATGAAGTACATTATAGTATGTTGCAACTCGAGCAAATATGAATAAATGCCCGGGTGCCCCAATACCAGGTCTGTCAACGTCTTGCGGAACATTGGATTTGGAGAGCTCGTCAATGTGTCTGTAATTAGGTCACCATGTGCCAGGAAGTGATCATATGTTTTTGACAAACCGTTGGAAATGAACTGTACAAGTCTTCAGCACGTAAGAAAGGAGCTCTATTGGGTCCGTTGTATGGATGTTGCTGATCACAGGCTGGTTATAGGTCACCAGAAAGGAGCCCAGGCCAAGGGCTTGGGCAACTTCACCAACAAGCATGATAATACGACCATTTGCGTCAGGAAAGAATGGACACAGCTTGAGTTTTTGGCCGGTTACACAGTGGATAGAGTCGAACAGCTCGTAGAAGAGCTGGTGAAATGCAGCCGCTGATTTTTTGTTGCAATATAGGCGAGCAAAAGTGATTCCTGGCTGTTGTTAAATGAGGGTGGGGATTTAAAAACAGCAACTCACGGTGTTTGAATCGGTCTGAAAAGCCTGAGACCACCCATTCATCCATATCACCCTCAACGTGTTTGAATGTGTAGTCAATCACAACTGAAAGAACACTGTGAATGAGGTAGACGAGCTGGGGGTTGAGTGTGACCACAAGAGTAAAATCCCCCTTGGTCATTACTGCATGAATGTACCGCTCCTTTATGGGGAGGGGCTTCTCATGGGTCTCAACATGGTGGAGACACCTAGACGCACTTGTTTATTTGCAAATAAAGTATTCACAGAAACTCACCTTGAAAACCTTTTCCGTGTGGATACTCGGTCTTCTGGTAAGCAGCAATGTGTTGGCGAATTTTGCATGTGTTGATGAATGCCGGACTGACTTCTCCCACCCGCCTCCCATTGTACAGCGTCAATGTAGACTGTGCTGTTGAGCACCGGTTTGTTTAATGTCAAGATGAGGCAATAAAGCACGTACCAGTCAATAATTCGAACTGAGAGATGCTTTGAGCCTACGGCTCGCATTGCAGTATCAAGCAGGCGATCATCTTTAGTGCTTGGCTTTGCTTGTGGGTGGGCAGGATGATTGTGAGCAGTTCACAGGAAGACAGTGGCTTGGAATGCAAGCTCTGGCTGCCAGACATACATGGTGTCGGCATGGGGCTGCACTGGGACAAAGATGATTAACTCTGTCAGGCAGGAGCACCGAATTATTTTAGCAGGGCAAATAGCATTGTCGATGACATGGCTATATGCTGGACAATTGTGAGTCCGACATGGATCTGTGTTCAGGACTTGCTCACAACATGTTGTCAACTTGATCCGTGGATGGAGTATTAAGGCACACATCACATTGATGTCTGGAATGTCCTCTGGTAGTCGGCCTGCATGCTCCAGCACATATTTGAAGGTATCTTCATCAACATTTGGCGGAATAGTGTGACAAATATGGGACCAGCGTTGACTAGGGTGCCATTTTGAACAACCAACAAAGTATGTTTTCCCGTACTGGTTCAATCCCTAAAAGAGGGAAGTAAGAAAGTGAAAAGAATTCAACCAAAACAAGGGAACCTTCGAACATAAGAAATAGGTACTCCGTTGCACTCAACATCACACTTTGATTTCATGACCCGCTGATAAATTCTGCCAAAATGAGTTTGAAAACATGCTGAGAAGTATATTCTCACCTCGACAAGATGGATGCCACAGAAGCGGCCTCGTGCTCATTTGCATCCAATTCATGATTCCATAGATCCCTCATTGCTGCAGCATTGGGCTCATAGCGCTTCCAGTCCCCAAAAAGCTCCTCCGAGACATACTCACAGGTGCAAACACCCTGGCACCTGAGATGTGCGTGACGTGCACGCACACAATCTCCGCCAAGTGCATACACCCACACGTCACCTTTCTTACTACCAGCTGAACCACCCCACGCGTCCTGATCCTGCAAAATGTTGGAAAAGAGTGGAAGATGAGCAGTGAGAACACACCTCATCTCTGAGGTAAACATCAATCCTTCTCGGAATTCCGGGCTTTCGAGGCTCATCCAACACCTCGGGACACTCAGAAAGGTCAAGGAAGTATGCGGTGTTGTCTTGTGGGACCGTCCAAGTGCTCGGAGCTTCAGTCAGTCTTGTTAAGCTGTTGACATGCAATTCACGTGTTATCTTCACTTTTCCTTCCTCCCCATCGCTGTCTGCATCTGTCTCCCTCGCCTTCTCCTTCCCCTTCAAGCGCTCTGCAAATACTATTCAAAATATATGTGAAAGTTGGGCTGTTCAACGTACTATAGCTGCGCTTTGATGCCCCAGATGTGGATTGTACTGGACTGTCTTCGCGAGATCGAGAGGTTGCAAGGGAGGAGACAGGGGAGGAAGTGCCAGAATGAACTTGTGGCGACTTTGCACGCGAGCCCAAAAGAAGTCGAGCCATTAGAACTCGATGAATTGACTCAGATCTTGGGTGCGATGGAGAACGAGATTGGGTGACGGATCGTGGACGCGACAGAGAGCGGGATTGTGCCCTGGAACGAGGGTGGGAGGGAGAGCGTGAAGGAGAGCGAGACAACCAGCCCTGACTAGATGGCGAGGCAGTTCGAGGCACACTGTGACCTGATGAAGAGGATGCACGGGATGCAGAGCGGAAGACTTCTGGAGATCGTTCACGTGGACGTCCACACAAATCTTGTTCTGCTGTCTCCTGTGTTGCATGAGCATTGTGTTTGGGTAAAATAAACTGAAGAAAAAACCTTTATCACGGCCTGCATATAGGTTGCAAAGGGAGCAGGCAGGACCCACTCCTTTGTTCTCTCGATGCCAAAAAATGGGTTCTTGGAATAGGCAGGGCCGATGACCTGTACATGAATAAGCATACAAAAAATAGAGTCCATGTTGCATACCTGCTCTCGATAGCCACGTAAATCCTTTAATGACACGTGGCCAGGATGAAACGAACGATCTGGAGGCTTTGTGGTAGGCTCGTGACCAACCGCTGATTGATGTGCTCAGAACCTATATAAGAAACACACAAATAACCCCACTTGACTCGTGATCGGCACAGAAACAGTCCAGAGACTGTTCCAACAACCAACAAACAAATCAAACAGCAATATCTGCACGTTTCCAGAGATCCTGACGAGTTACAGCCCCTAGTACAGGGCCTTGTAAAGGTTGTAGGGAGAGGTTTCGTATCTCAAGGAGACGACGAGCAAGCTGAGTAGAACGTGTTTCTAGACACAATGGAAACATAGTTTCCAAGCAAGATAGATTTATAGCTTCGCAGCGTGTGTGTGTGTCCAAGCGACAGAGAAACAAGTTTAAAGTAGTCCCGTAGACTCGAGTAAGGCCCCTAGTTTATAGGCCAAGAGCGTTCACAGAGCTTTCCCTAAAAGGTACTTTCTGAGCAGCGCACAGCAGTCACGTTTCCAAAGTTTTCCCTTGACGGTACTTTCTGAAACCCGCTCCACAAACAACAACAATAATGTTCCTTTCAACAGAGTCCCAGTTCAAACAGATTCGCAGAGCTCTTAACAGTTTCCAGGCAGAGCCCAAGTGCGTTTCCAGAATAATATATGATTCAGAAACAAATAAGATTTCGACTAATAATGCTACTCTATAAGAGTGCGTTCGCCGAGGATCCCAGATCAACCCAATGCACAAGCGTATAGCCTACTAGTTCGGGGGAAGATGCTGTGTCCACCGTAGAAACACCCTCGGATACTTATACAACCGCCAAGACACAATTACAAAGCCCAAAACACAATCCCAATGAGTCAAAAGTCCGTTTATCCACCTCTTTAACCGTGTTTCCGTCGATTGTTCTTCCGAGTGTCGCCTCCCATTGGTTCCCCACTGCGAGCACGCCATGTTCCCTTGCCAATTACGAGGCAGGAACCCGTCAGCAGCACCCCTGGATTATTCAGAGGGTGTGTCGATCACCGATAGATCGGCACTGCATCTCGTTCGACCTGTTTCTGTTTCAACTCAAGTTTCCCCTTGGTTCCAAGTACGGAACTTGATAATACTCCTTTGTAGGTCTCGGTAGATACCCGTTTCTCTAGGGTTTCCCAGAAAGGGTTCTTGAGAACGAACCTTAGAACGCCTCTAGAGTTGTGATCCGGATCCACAGAATAGTCGACCACCTGTTTTGGTGAAACGCTGACTATGGGGCAAGCGGTGAAATAACCACAACACAAACCTTGTAAATGAATACGCGGTTCGATAATGCAACTACAACAACTCAAACACTATAGTCTTCGTGCAAGTTCGGGGTTCCAATCCAGTATAGATTGTGGCAATTTGAACTTTAGTTCTCTTTGATAAGCAAGACTTTACAGGTCTACAAGTCGTATAGATAAAACTTGCTCGAATCCGTTCTAGGCGCAATCGCGATAGACAGACGAGATTTTATGTTCAACGGTTTTGTATGATGTGGGTCTAGGTTTGGAGATGATACTCCGATGCGTAAAGCAAGTGATTCTTATGAATCCCGATTCCAAATAGTATCCGCGATTGCTAATCCTTGCGAGATTACAACCAATTGTCAAGTCTGATCCGTTTCCTTATATTCCACGCGTCCGTTCCGTTAATCCAATATGTCCACGCGTCGTTTATAAAGATCCAAATCCAACACAGATAATATTCAAACAGGGAAAACAAACGAAACTTGGTATAGCTTCTGGGTGTCTCCGAATGAATGACTACTCTACCGGTTAAGCGTGAAGTCTAGTAACTTCGCGTCCAACAGGTGGGGTGAGATTCACTGGCGTTCCTCCCATAACCATCCACTTAAATACGTTACAGGATTCTCAATATAAGCGAGACAGATACAAACATGCAATAGGGTTCAGGGTATATGACTAGTGGTATAGCAGCTAGCCGATGAACTCCTGTCGGATATCAAGCAATTAGTAAAATTGAGAGAGATTTGTAAGAAACATCAACGAGCTGAGCTTAGCGATGAGTCAAGATCTACATCGCTTAGAACGATCGTGATGGGATATTGTTGATATGTCAACTTTTTAGCCGACCTCCTCGTCAGCACTCTGTTACCCTCCTCGGTAACCGTCCGCCCAAATGGTTCCGCCTTGAACCGCTTAAGTGATTTGTCTGAAAATCGTGATAGCCGCCGCTTCCTAGTACCCGAGTACAGTTCCTTAGTCACCCGTTAGATCGACCAAGTCCAGTCCTCTCTTGGCAGTTCTAGAGACGTCAGATGATGCTCAATAATGATCCCTCTGGTTCAGAAGGATGTTCCCTCGTAATATGCCCTTAGTCAGGGATGTGCAGTAGCCCCAATCCGTTTCCAGGATGGTAAGGCACTTTCCGCGATTGCTCCATTAGCGACTTCCCACTTCAACCCTTTACCAGGATTGTTGTCCAGCGCCTTTCTAATGGTTCGAGACACATTATATCCCTCTTAGCTAACTGCTCAGGCCAGCATTAGCTCTTGTGAGATGACGTCGTAATGTAGTGAAGTACATTATAGTATGTTGCAACGCGAGCAGATTTGAATAAATGCCCGGGTGCCCCAATACCAGGTCTGTCATCGGTGTATCCACATTCGATGGAAACCAGCAACTCTAGCAACCGAAACACTCGTGACCAAGTGCGTCTCCTCTAGCGTCTCAACACAACACAACACATTGCCAACTCCCATTCCTTTGACCCGTTTCCATTGTTTAAGTGAATGTTGGAAACAAGTCGAAAGAAGTCCCTTGACTTATTATCTGGCTGCACGTTTCCCTTACAGTTTTCAGGGCGAGACTAGCCAATGGACGTTCTAATTCCTTAGAACGTCCACCCGTTTCTCTGTGGTTCGCCCAACAGCTACCAGGAACCAGTACTGTTGCATAGAAACAACAGTTTCAGCAATGAGCGCGATCAGAAACACGCAAAATTATGTGTATCTAACCATGGCCCAATTACTGGCTTATCACCGCGTTCGCCAAGCACGTGGCTGCGCTCATCACGGTTGGCGAAGCGGCTGGGATATCATGTTCCCATTTTGGGTGATGCACTGAAACATGGTTTTGGACTTGGAATTTTTGCGTTCCCAACTTTGAAAAAAAGTGTCAAAATTGATATAATGAAAGTTGTTCAGTTTTAAATTCTAAGAAAATTGACACCAACTTGTTTTTTGGGTCAAATCCCGACCTACCAGGCAGAAAACACGGCGCGAAGAGCATTTACATAGCAGAAACAGAGTGATATAAGTGTAAAGTAAGCTAATCATCCACATAGTCATGGTCCGAATTATCTATAGCACCGTCGTCTACGTAAAAGTCATCCTCATCCCCATCCGCGAACAAAAACCCATCGTCACCTCCATCCATGTCGAGCGCAACGTCTGCGGCGGTGTTTCTCGTCAACGTGGGCTCATCGTCTTCCTCCATCGTCTGCTGGAAGGCGGACGGCTGTTCCGTGTCCTCCGGATCATCTGCCGAGCTCTCTGAAGCGAGGTCATCAAAATTGGGTGGGAGGATTTCCTGTCTGGGTGCAATTATTGTCCGTGGAACGTCAGGAGTTGATGCTGGGGCTGAAGGTGCGGCAGAATCAGATTCTGGCCAGCTGCCAACAAGTGGCCGGACACGAAGGCGGGATTGTAGTTGTTTGAATGTTTTGTTGTACTCGACTAAGGGATTTGAAGTGCTGTCAGTTAATTGTTGCGCACCAACCGCAATCACGTCTGGCGTCGGAGAGCCATCACCCTCAGCGAAAACACGGCCCTTCACCTGATACACTTCGTGTTCAGCGAGGCTCGCCATAAGCATTGAAATATCCTCCTTGAGGTCAGCGGGTTCGTGTTTAACCCCTTGGTCCGAACCCAGTACCTGGCGGATTGTCGTAGAGAGACAGCGAAGGACACTAATGCATGGTGAAATCATTTCGAGCCATTCCCAGGAGGCGCCGCTCCCATGAGCTTGGTATATCGTCTGGAACAATAAACATTAACGGCGAAAAAACTGTGGTAGAAATATATGGATACCTTAATCCAATAATTCATATGTTCCTGCATGAGATCCACTTCTACCCACGAGAACGGGTTCCCCGTCGGATTAACAAGCCAGTTATTCAAAACAATTTTCCTGAGAGATACAGTCAGTCAAAATTCCGCAATACAGTGCCATGCTTACCGAATGGATGGCGGCCAGACATGGGTCAAATTATGGATGAGGTGCATCATCTCGTATGCGTACTTGGTACGGCCGTTCCCGGGGTAGCTCAAAGCCAGAAGTTTCAACACAAGAACAATGCGCCCCGAGTCACCAGCTTTGACGGAATCAGTGAACTCCTGGCTAACCAGAGCGTCGCGAAGGAGCAGACACGCGTTCTCGTAAATTTCGTCTCCCGGAACCACGCTCTCTGACCCATCGGCCATTGCACGCTTCCAGCGGAGATCGGAAACGAGAGAGCCATTTGCATATTTCTGTTGGACAGCCGCCGCGTGCGCCTCGAGCTGCTCGAAAGTTTCGATTGAATCTGCACATTCGTCAAGAGTGGATTTGCCCGTAACAAGTAGAAGGCAGTGCAGAACGCGCGCATATAACGAGAAAAAAGCAAGATCGCGGCAGACGCGGAATGGAGGTAGAGAAGAAAGAACAATGGGTGCACGATGCAGATGAGTGTTGTGGAGGAAGAGTGAGCCCGGGTTACGAGTGCCTCGGTGCGGAACTCCCCAATGAGTGACAAAGAAGCCATGCATGTCCGCAATTTTACCGTGGAAAAGGCCGGGCATCCAGACGCCCCAACCAAAGCCCGAATATCCTCCTTCATGGCCCGCGCGGATGCTGAGAAGAGAACGAAGACGGGCGATCGTAAGTTGATCGCCACAGAAGAATTTGACGACCCAATTCCAATGCGATAAGCCCTTCACTCTTAATTCCTCGTGTACCGCCTCGACAACTTCTTCATTCGCAATAATTGTTGCCTGGTCAATATTCCAGGCCGGCAGAGGGTGAAGCGGCGTTTGGTGAAGGTCGATTTTATCGGGAGTAACCGGCAGGGCTTCATCGAGAGCGGCCCGGAATTTTTGAAACTTTTCTCCGCCATGCTCGACGATAATGCGCAAAATACAATGCCGAAGACATTTGTCCATCAGCTGTAGCTCGGGTGCCGACAGTAGTATGTCCTTGATTGACAACGGCGGTGCTTTATCGAAAGCCGCGTTCAACTCTTTGATTTTTATGTCTTCGAGACGTGCTTTCCAAAGGGGCCAGATGGTTGCGCACGTCCCATTTTCCTGCGAGTCTAAAAATCGTAAGTTCCCAATTACACTTAACAGACATAAATGGAGACATACCGGTTTTTCCAAGCACCTGTTCCGCAGCGCGAAAAACCATGTTGATGTTGTCATATGAAGCTGCATATAGCCCAGTCGCGGCAACCGAGCGAGCCATATCGCGCATTGAACCAGATAGCTGCCGAAGGGTGCCCATGCGAACGAACCGAATCGCTGAAATAGCGGCACCAAGGGCCGCTGGTTCAGGAGGAATATACGGGGTATTGGCTATCACAGGCGTTGAAGGTGGGATTGCTGGAAGTGGATCATCAGGATCTACGTTGTGCGAGCGGCGGTTTATAAGAAAATGCGGCTTCTTGATCAGATTCTGGTAGCTCTCGGAGATTCCGAGATGAGCCAGGACCGAAATCGTTTGACGCTGTGCACCACTGGCATACAGATAGATGGCCATTATCCGGCGCGAAAAATTGTTTTTGTAGCTATACTCTCCAAGGAGGGTAAGCGCAGAAGACGTTATAATCTTAGGGCAAGAAATTAATTCAATGTCACTTCTCAAGGCCAATGCAGACTCACCAGCGCTCGTTTGGCAACGCGCGAGGGGAGATTATTCCTCGCATTCCGGGCAGAAGTCGAAAAGGCATCGAGAACCTTCATGGCCGTCTTTGCACGAACCCATAGGAAGTCGTACATTTTCTGCATGCCAAACCCGTCGACATAGGCACCATCGACAGAGCTTGCGGTGTGCAGCTCCTTCGACTTTGTGATCTCTTTCGCCTCAGCCCGAGCCTGCTCTGCCGCATAATCACTGGCCCATGCGCTGACCTCCTCTCTCGCAGTCTCACTATTCTCGCGAGAGACCCAGAAGTCCAGAATTTTGGAAGCGAGCCCTCTCTGCCTGAAAAATCCGTGCCATCTGGTTAGACCCTGCTTGTAAATCGGGTCAAAAATGTCACCCTCTTTATAAAATTACGATGTCCGTCTGAAGCTATTTAAGCTCCGCTTCAAATCTCACCTCTGCAGCTGTTCCGAGCCTTTCCCGGGCTTCTTTATACTTTGCCATCCCCTTTGCCGATGTGCCACCGGCTGCCGCAACAATGCCGACGTTCCTCGGCTTAACTCCACTTCAATGCTTCTCGACTTCGAATTTATGACGTTCGCTCAGGTGACTGAGTTCTCTCTCCACTTTGGCCCCGCCGTTATACGGCGCCCTTTTTACAGCTGTCTCATGGATGATAGCGGAAGCACACTGCTTCGCTCCGGTATTCAAAAGCGCGAGAGGAATAAAGTCATAGTTTATCTTCACCGCATTGCTTCTCCAGATTGTGGGAGCGTTTCAAAACAACTTTTTTAAGACTTCTCTACAAAAGTCTCAAATGGAAGTGGAATGTGGTCAAGGTAAACAAATCATTGTATTTCTTTTTCCCTGGCAGAAATAAGGCAACCAAGTGGGAGCCGGCGCGAAGCGCCGGCGAGCGCTTGTATAGCATCAGATCCCCAAACGTGAGCTTGTTGTCGGCGAGTTGCTCGAGGATTGAATCAAAAATCTCCTCTTTGGTCTGCTTTGCAGCGGCGGCTTCCGCAAGGGTAGCGTTCCGTTTGCGTTGGCCCTCAGAATAATTGATCGCTTTTTTCTCTTGTCTCGTGCCTACGACCGGACTCGACCAGATCAAATCATCACTGGATAGCGGCGGCAGATCGAGGGGAGGATTGCGTGAGGATCCCACCACTGGAGATTCGTCTGGTGATGTTGGAATGGGGGATGAAGCAAGGAGCGAATTGCGTCGAACGAGACGACGCCGGACAGTTGGAGTTGTTGGGGGTGAGGAACCAGACACATGGAAGATCTCTGGCCACTGCAATCCAACGGCACCTGCCAGTGGGAAGTACCGCGACCCCGTAATCACAGCCGGAGTTGTCCAAGCATTCGGGTTTGTAGTATTAGATGGACCAGGATCATCATCTGAGGATAGGACAGTCCTTCTGCGCAACGACATGAGCGTTGGCACTGAAAGATATGTATTTCCAAATCGAGACATGAAACAAAGTGATCGAAAATTTATCTCTTCCGCTACGTACCATGGCGGGCCAGCGACAAAGAAAAACTGTCCCACGACCGGCCAAGGCTGCCCCGAACCCGCGCAAACCTGTTACAAAAGAAGAACTGCGAGGACTACGGGATGACATCAGGACAAAATTCGACTGCACCAGATGGATGCCATTACCGCGCAATTGCAAATGAGGGATGTACTTGTCCATGCTGGCACAGGCTCTGGGAAAACGATGGTCGCGGCCGGCCCTCATGCGCATAAGAGCAGCGAGGGAAAGGTGACCTCGATGATATCGCCCTTAATAGCGCTACACGACGAGCAGGTGAATACCAATTGCCTTGCGCGATACACGGAGCGTCTTATGAGTTCAAAGGTGGACACCTTCCGGGATGAATTTAAATTGAAGGCAATTGCGGTGAATAGCAGTAATGGAGGATGCAAACCAGAGATTTTACAGGTGTGTCATATACGCCCAGACCATTTGTCGAATCTAACGGTAGAACCGGTCAGGAAATCGTCGCTGGCGAGCACCAGATTGTTTTAATCTCACCAGAGATGGCACTTTCGCGACGCTTCATACGGACGGTGCTTAGAAGCGCAGAATTCGGCCGGCGAGTCCTGTCCATCGTTGTGGATGAAGCCCATGTCGTTTCCCACTGGGGAGCCTCGTTCCGCAAGAAATACGGCACCTTGGGTATTATACGAGCATTTTTACCACGCGGAACACCTATCGTTGCTCTATCCGTGACTCTCTCAGCTCGTATTCGCACCGATGTCCTGAGTAAATTACAATTCAGCAAAGATTACGTCAATATCGACGTTGGGAATGACCGACCAAACGTCTCAATCGTTGTACGGGCGATCCAGCATCCCTTGAATACCTACTCCGATCTCGACTTCATCGTCGACGGCGCTACCGAGGCGTCGCAGATCAAATTGGGCTTCGTATATGCCGACAATATCGCCACCGGCGTCGAAATCGGCGATCATTTAGAGGAATTACTGCCTCCCGAACTCCGAGGCCAAGGGTTAATTCGCCCGTACAACGCCGCGCTGAGTAAGGAGTACCGGCGGGAAGCGATGCAGCAGTTTAGAGACGGCAAAATTCGCACATTGGTGTGCACGGATGCTGCAGGAATGGTTAGCAGTGTCCGTATCGCACGAATTGATCCCACCGACCTTCAAATAGGGCTGCAATATCCCCAATATTGAATTGGTGGTCCAGTGGAAACTGCCCGGATCTGTCTCGGTCTTTGTACAACGCGCGGGTAGGGCGGCGCGCACGGACGGCACAACGGGACTGGCGGTCCTTCTGGTGGAACCTAGCGCTTATGGTGTCAATGTCGAAGAGCAGGGGATGACGCGGGGGAAGGATGCCTCGGAGTCGGAAGCAGCCAAAAAGAAAATGGCGCAGAAGCGCAAGGCTCCTGCGCAGGCCCGGGGAGTCAATCGAGGCTCTGTGGGTGGGAAACACGACGCAATCTTCGTCAAAGACACGCCACGGCTGGATCCCGAGGTTGCAGACGAAGGTTTGCATGTTCTCGTGCAAGCCGGAACATGTCGTCGCGGTGTTTTGACCCAGATCTAGAACAACAAAAAGCCCGGTGAGTTGTATTTTTCATTGCAAAATATCCTGACGTACTTACCGTGGTATCAAAGCGCCGACCGTACCCTGTTGTGACATCTGTTGCCCAACCCTGCTTGATCTGACTCGACCGGGAAACCTTCGTGCGGCCCAAAGTCAGTCTGCTAACAAGAGGGGAGTGGTCAACAAGGACGTACAGATCGCCCTCGACCGCTGGCGCACCGGCATAGTGGCGCGAGATTATCCGTCCGGTTTGTATTCTTCATCTGTCATTCTGCGCGACGAAACAATCGCCCTCTTGTCATCGGTCGGGCCCATAGAATCGATGGTGAGTCTAGAGAAAATCCTCTCTGGTCAATGGCTGTGGATAGACCAATACGGGGACGCGTTATACCAATATCTTGCGGGGCTTGATATCCCTCCGATGCAGCCGTTGCCGAAGAGGACTCGAGCACCAAAGCATCCGCACCCAGACGCCGATGTCCCGCAAAATGCGGTGGTCGAAGGGAGCGCCTCAACGCGTCGGCGTGTCGACGTGGTGCCAGCTGGACAGCAGTCTATCGCCGCACAAACTTCGCCCACCGCGGGTACTTCTTCCAACCGCAGAAATCCCACGGCAGCACCAAGGAGAGGTAGAGGGAGGGGTCAGGGGAGACAACAGACGGCAGAGGAGATCAGAGCTGAGTTTTCACGAGAGGAGCCCGAGAATCCGCTGCTTTCTATGTTGTTTACGCGCCAGTCGAGGTGGAGGAACGGAATAGAATGTTGTACGTGATCGTGATGGACAGCCATTAATTTCTTCCCAATTCGTCGTTTCAGTGTCGAGCGCGTTTTTAGCAGCGGTTTGAGCCACAGAGGAGGGGAGAGCACCCGGAACCAAAATTATCTGGCTACCAGAGCCTGTCTAGACGTCAAAACGCGGTATTTTGGCAGCAGATGCCCGAAAATGTCCGGAAAATGAGTTTGTGTCAATCGCTTAAGAATTCAAAAATAACCATGTTTCTCTATACGACTTTTGACACTTTTTTTCAAGATTTCGACGCTCAAAACCCCAAGTACAAAACCTCATTTTGGTGCATCTGTCAAAATCATGACATGATGTTCCAGTCGTTCCCACAGCACTGATCTTCTTGCCCTTGTGATCGGTGCGTGGGAACGAACTGGTCGCGAGTCTAGCTTTGTGGGGTCATGCTCTTGAAACAGGCGATAGCCACGAGAAGTCATCCACTCCGCTGCATTGTCAACAGAAAAGAAGATCTCGCTAGTCGGTTCGCAGACAGAGGGAGGAAAAAACTGAGTGTGGTACTTATATGAGACAAAGAGCCAGAGAAAGTAGAGCAATGCCTACAAATGAACGGTATTGTGATATTTCAGAGATGCTGAGGTCATCGGCAGCCTCGAACCGAGGGTCTGAGTGGGGAAATCAAATATGGCAAGAATATGTAGCTGTCACTCACCCACAGAGACCATTGTACAGATCGGTTTCAGGGGGAGCTGCTCGGAGTAGTCCAGGCTTAAATACAAGATATTGCGGAGAACCATCGGAGATTCATTGAGGAAACGTAAGTACATTTTGTGATGCCAGCGTGACAAGGTTTCAAACTCGCCACAGAATAGTTCAAATCGCCGCTAAACACCCACACCTTGATGCGATAAAGAGCCGGCAAGAGTTAAATGAGGTATTGCAGCGGCACAAAGGGCCGCAGATTCTGGCTCGGTTATGGTGTTTGTGGCATCAAATTCCCATGTAAGGGTGATTCCGCATTCGGAATCACCCTTATATGGGTGATTCCGAATGGGGCTCACCCCTTTTGAGTGATTCCGAATGAGGAAACAATTAACGTGCCTTCCATTTACATAAATTTTGATTTCAATGTTCAGGGACGGTTTGGCCTCATCCTTGCTCAGTTTCAAACATTTCGCTTAGCTATAAGTTGTAGTTTGAGCGTAATAACAAGTACTACAGCATATCAGTAACTCAAATTTATCGGAGAAACTTCATGTGGTCAATTTTGATTTCAATGTTTAGGGACAGTTTAGCCTCGTGCTCACTCAGCTTTGAACATTTCCCTTTGCTACAACTTGTAGCTTGAGTGTAAGAATAATTAATACAGCATATCAGTGACTTGAATTTATTAGTTAAGTTCTGTGTGGTCAATTTTGGCATACAAGACAAAATGTCACTTATATAATTTGGATCATACTTCAGCCTGACCAACTCCAAGTACCACCACTGCATGGAAGATCTGGGTGTGCAGTACTCCTACCCTCACAATTTGCTTGGTTGCAGTCCCTGCAAAGATTATTGCAGAGCATGTTTCGGCTATTCCCTCTACTGGTGCCTTGACCACATTTGTAGCATGCACATTTTGCTCTCTTTGCTGTTCCAGTTTTTGGCTCTCAACACCCACTCAGCATGAAAAACCATTAAGCATCATCCATCTTGACTCCTTAACAGGGTGTCAAGCTTCAAATCAGCCTTCTCAACAGGACCGATAGAAACTGTTGTACTGGCCTCCTCCGGAAAACATTGTTCAATATCACGCCTGCAAATCTTCTCATGTGATTGGAACTCATGTGTAAATGCAAGTTGTCTTGTTGCAATGCAAACTTTTCCAAATCAGCATTTCTGCTGAAGCCCCTATCGAAGCCTTTGGGTTGCCGTGCCGGAGCTGAGGTGCTACTCCGGCTTTCCCCGGACCTATCAACACACAGATAGCACGTAAAAATGGAATCTTCCTTTTTTCCCTTCCTTCTCTTTCCTTTTTCGGTGCATTTTTTCTAATTGTTTTGGGATCCCACAAACACCGTAACCGAGCCCAGATTCTCCAGAGAAGCTCAGTTTTCCCGTGTCCCAAAATAAGTGTGTGTGCCGAGATGGTGGTTCAATTAAAGTTATTGCTGTCACTCAGCCGGTGTCACTCAGCTTACGACCTTTGACAGCCTGTCACCAGAAGCGATGTTCATCAACTCTGTCAACTACGGCAGCAAGTCCTATGCCCATAGGACTGAGTCCTACGCCAATAGGACTGAGTCCTACTTCATAGGACTAGGGCAGTCCTAGTCCTACTCTTCTGGTCCCTCCTCGAACAACATAGAAGATAAAAAAACTAAGAGACACGGACAAGAGAAGAGAAGGTGTATGTACCAAACACGTTTTTCATCGTCAAAACTCCAGCGCGGGCTGATGTGCGAAGGTGTCAGTAAGTACTTCGGCAAACACAATACATATGAAAAACCATACCTGACACACAGGACAGAATGGCTGCGAGGCGGCGCCGAAAGATCGTCCTTCTGAAAGATCGTCCTTCTGAAAGCGCAGCTAACAATGGGCTGAGAAAGTTAGAGATTAAGGATCAGACACTTGCCTTGTCTGCCCCCACACCGCGCAGTGGACGATTCATACGCCGGTCCTCGGCCATGCCGCTAGGCGAGCAACATGGGCTGAATGAGCGGGGCTTTAGCTACCGACGCTGTGAAAATGAGCATGATCGCTGTGATAACAGAACTTCGTCATTTTATTTTACACAGATGCAAAAAAGGAGGTACGCACCTCGAGAATGCGTCCCAAGCGCCAATTCCAAGTCCTCCAGTAGCAGAATCTCACGGTGTCGGCTGGTTTAAATAGATGGCGACCACTGCGCGCACCGTCTCGTTCGCAAGCGCGAGACGTGGAGACTGCGGGGTACGACCGCTTCTCGTGCGTCGTCGTGGCGTGGCGGATCTTAGAGTTGGAGGTGCAGCACGGTGGCTGGCCCCACAAAGGGTTGTCTCGAATTTCTGTGTGAGGTCGGTGGGGAGTATCGGTGGGGAGTTCTGGCCCTGCATTAATTAACACTCACGCGAAGACGGGGCCAAAGGGGAAGACAGGAAAAGGAGGGAAGAGAAGTAGAAGAAATTCGTACAAAAAACACAAAGACAGCGTTGAGATAATGATTAATTTGCCATGCAGGACGATGTAGACGCGGTGTGGGATGGGTGAAAAAAAGAATAGGGGAAAGAGCAAGAAAAAGAGGAGGAATAACAACGGGCTGGGAGCGTACCTTCGCTAGTGATACCCCACACACGGCAAAGTGTATGTCGTTCGGGAGGGACGGAACCTCAAGCTCCAGACCACGGGGAAGCTGCTGAAGAAAGGGAGATGAGAGCCACTGCGAACATGTTTGGAGTGGAAATAAGAACGAGCGAGACGAGCTCGGGAAGGGAAAGTTATGACTTGCTGTTGAGGACGAGTCGACACAGCGGGACGAGACGAGTAAGTAGAACATCTACGCATAGGTCCGACGTTCAGTAAACGCATTACAGTCTTGAGGCCACCTGTAGACACCACCCACCACCTGATATACCAGGCAAGACTATACACGAACGTTGCCTGGTATTTCAGGGAAAATCGAGTTCCATGGAAACACCTCCACGACATCCATCCATGCCAAATTTTGGCAGAAACACCACTTTCCACTGTTTCCACCACCCTTGTCGACCCTTCATTAGCAGGTCAGTAAATTTGTTACCCTTATAAAAACTTCCACCACATCCACCAAATGGATTTTTTGACTGGGAACGTCTCCACCACATCCACCAAAATGGGGTCAGTGCAATTTTGTGACCCGGAATGCTTCCACCATATCCACCAAAACGGGTCAGTAAATTTTGTGACCCCTGTAAATTCCACCACATCCACCAAAACGGGTCAGTAAATTTTGTGACCCCTGTAAATTCCATCGCATCCACCAACGAAGGGTCAGTAAATTTTGTGGCCCATACAAATTCCACCACATCCATCAAGCAGGGAGTCACTATATCCGAGTCACACATCCACGTGGTATCTCCACCACGTGATACTTCCACCCCATCCACCACCTGGGCAGTCCTGGGGGTATTTCGGCATACCAATGCACGTGACTTCTGGTGATCCTTCCACCACATCCATCTCCTCGCCGAGGACCTATTCCGGTATTTCCGTGCACGTGACACTTCCACTGCATCCACCACTGCTGGCAGTGTAGTAGGGTATTCCAGCATACATGTGCACGTGACTCCTGTCAATCCTTCCACTGCATCCACCTGCTCACCAGCGACCTGTTTTGGGATATTTATGCACGTGACACTTCCACCCCATACACCACCAGCTGGTGGGCGTATTCTAGCACGCTGGTCTTCCACCTCATCCACCAGTTGCGAGGTGCATTGCACATACACGTGAAATGTATCTTTCCATCCACCTATATTTTTGTATATCCATATACATGACGCTTCCACCAGCTAAGGTAGCAGACAAGCCTTAATGACCAGATAGCCTTGAATTGACTTTTCATTAAACCAAAATAAAAATCCTGGCTCAATGATGTTCAGGCCCACCCACCCATAGTCAAAGTTTGTATAAATACGAGGAACTGCGAGACTAGTTCTGAAATGCTTAAACTTGTTTCTCAACATGAATCCTTCGAAATTTTTGAGAACATTCTTCAAATACATTGACAGAAGACTATGGTAACCATGCTTGTCTGTCCACTACCTTATTTCGATATGGCTTCCACCGCATCCACCATCTGGCCCTTCCATGACATCCACCATCGAATACTATATTTTCATGTTTCCACCACATCCACAAGGCTTATTCACATCCATCAGACCAAGAAATTCAATCCCATTGTACGAATATCGGCGTTACAGCGTATGTAGTTGTGAGTAAATATTTTTTTTCAAAACGGGCGGCGGCAGCAGCAGAGCGTATGAGGATCCCCAGGGCAAGCCAATGGATGCAGCAGGGTAGGCGAAGGGAGCGGAAGGGACTACTCAGATTCAGAGTCCGAACCCGACCCCGAACCCCCGTCGAACTCGTCGTTGTCCTCGCCCTCCACCTCAGTAAGGGTCTTGGACGGCTTGGGGGGCTTGGAGGGGCCAGCGGTGCCTGTGTTGGCAGCCTTCCTAGCCTGCCTGGCCTCGTACTCCACAGACCCCAACCTCGCTCTCTCTTCACGAGCATGCTGTTCCGTTTTCCGGCGTCGGATATACCACTGCTTGTTCTGGTAAGACAGCGCAGGGTCGTCGAGGTCAGGGTCAGGGGTCGGGGTGCGCTCGTGGGTGGGTGGGGCGGGGTCTATGACATTGACGGGGACAATGGTTTTGCCCTGCCCAACATTCTTGAAGGCAGGCTTCGGCTGGGGACATGGGGGAGGGGTGGAGGAGGTAAGGTGCCGGAATGGCGCGCGCTTGACCTTCTTCGACTTGGAGTCCTCAGACTCCTCCTCGTCGTTGTCGAGTGCTGCCTTCCTCTTGCGCTTCCTCTTGCCATCAGTCGTCGTCTTCTCCAACACCTCCTTCTCCTTCTCCTTCTCTGTCTCCTTCGCCTTCGCCTTCCCTTTCGCCTTCCCCTTCCCCTTCCCCTTCGCATTCCCCTTCTCCCCACCCTCGGACACCTTCTTCGCCTTCGCCTTCTTCTTTGGCTGCTCTTCCACCACATCCACCACTTCCCCTTCCACTGCATCCACTGCTTTCCTGGCCTCTTCTTGGCCGGCGCTTCCACCGCATCCATCCCCTCCACCACTTCCTCGTCTGTCATGTCCACCATCTCCTTCGACTTCCGCTTCCTGCTCCCACGAGCAATCTTGCTCGGGCCAGCTGCCACTGGCTTGTCTTCATCCCCCTCTTCCGCCTCCCTTTCCTTCACCGCGTCCCGCTTGCTCTTCCACATCTTGTAGTTCTTCTCCTGCCCGGGGAACTCCTGCAAGAGATGGTGGTGCTCGTCCTCCGCAATGTCGCACCAGCCGGCCGTCCCCGCCTTGAGTCTGTCCCACATGGTGTTGATGGTGTCCGCCCCACCTGTGCCAAGGTTGGACGTGGCGACCCAGGGCATGTTCTCAACCCATCCAAAGAACCGCACCCCCATCCCGGCCTCGATCTTCTCGCGCACGTTCTTGTACTCCACCGGAACGGTTGTTGTCCCAAACATCTCATCTGCTCAATCATCAGCTGCATTCGCTGTTTTATCAAGGTGAAACGAAGACTCACTCAAGCCCGATCGGATCATTTCGGCTACTTGGGCCCTTTTATTCTGCCCCTTTGGCTTCACCGCCTTGTCCAATGATGCCCAGCGCTGGAACGTCAGCAGAAGTGCTGTTGTGGGCATCTTGAGGATGTCGGGAACGAACTGGCCTGTGGCGGAATTGCAGTAGAGGCCGGGGGTAATGGTATCGTTGACACTTGCACCGGCGATGACAAAGAAGGACCGCGCGCCCGTGCGTTGCTCCAAGGATTGCATCTATTCCACAGTTAGCTTCCACCACATCCACCTTCCACCGCATCCACTCACCTCCTCGAAGATCTTGTCGCACGTAAACGTCACGTCCTGTGCAGCGGCACGTTTGGTGACGCGCTTCCCGCTCTCACGCTGCTCATCGAACGCAATGAAGTCGGCCTTGAGGGCCTTGAGCTCGTCCTCGGTCCAGGCATCTGCTGGCTCGTCCTTGATGATTGCCTTGACCTGGTGCATGTCAAGGCGCTCGCCCGGTGGCTTGCCTTTTTCAATGTCAGTCAAGAGGGGAATGGAAAAAGCAATTAAAAAACGAACCCTCGTTCAGCTCGGCCGTTCACTGCCAAACCTTCGCCTTGAACTCATCGTACCCCCGCTTTTTCTTCAACTTCCCCGAGCTCCCCATCATGGCCTTGACATCCTCGAGGGGCACACCATGCGCAGTTGACAGCTCCGCCGCCTTTGCAGCTGCGTCGGCAAGCCAAGCCTCCAAGGCCTTGGCCACAGCACCACGTGCATCCTTCCGCTGCTTCCTCCACAGCTGGAGGGTGTTTGCTATGGCAGCCGCCTTTCCCCTGTCTGGCTCGGCGGCACCCACGTGGTCATCGTCGCTGTCGTTTTCGAGGTCGAGGGGGTCTTCGTTGCTATCATCTGCCCCGTCCTCCTCTGCAATCTTCTTGGGGGGTGGAGGCATGACAGGCTCCTCTGTGGGTGCCTTGGGAGGTGGGGTAGAACTCTCCTCCCCCTCCTTCACCGGCTTCTTGGGAGGTGGGGGCGGGACGGGCGGCGGGTCTGGCAAACTGGTGGTGCGCTCCTCCTCCATGGGCATCTGGGGAGGCAGGGTGGGACTCTTCTCCCCCTCAACTGGCTTCTTGGGAGGCAGGGGCAGGACGGGCAGTGGGCCTGGCGAACCGTTGGGGCGCTCCTCCACGGGCACCTTGGGAGGCGGGGCAGGACTCTTCTCCCCCTCCTCCACTGACTTCTTGGGAGGCGGGGGCGGGACGGAAGTCTGCGGGGGCGGGACGGGCAGCGGGCCTGGCGAACCATTGGGGTGCTCCTCCTCCATGGGCGCCTTGTTAGGCGGGGAAGGACTCTTCTCCCCCTCCTCTACGGGCTTCTTGGGAGGCAGGGGCGGGACAGCAGTCTGCAGGGGCGGGACAGGCAGACTTTGCGCACCACTGGGGCGGTCCTCCTCCACAGGCTGTTCGGAGGGCTGCTTGGCGAGCTTCTCGGTATGCGGGGGTGACTTGTCACGCTCCTCGTCCTCGGGGACGCTCTTTGCGCGCTCCCCGTGCTCTGTAGTTGAAACATCAGTAAAATGATTTTCATGTACAAAAAAAAAATAACCTTTGTCCTCTTCGCCCAGCTCATCGGGCTCATCATCCTCCTGTGCTTCGGTGTCGTCCTCGTCCTCCGATTCCACGGCCGCCGCCAATTCAACCGGTGGGACCGAGTGTTCATGTTTCCTCTGGGATGCCGTTTTGGGTTTGGGGGCTTTTGGGGCTTTTGGGGCAGGCTTCAGTGCACCCTTGCTGCTGGATTTGTCGTGTTTGGACTGGGAGCGGGTCGCGCGTGCAGGTGAGTGGTCAGGGGACTCCGCACCCCAGCGAGATCGGGTCGGGGGCGCGTTGGGCTTTCGGCCGCGGGCTGCGGCGCGTGGTGGCATTTTCTAGGATGGATTTTATTATCTTAATACAAGAAATGGCTAAAAAACACGTACCTTGGTGGGATTAAATCGAGTGGCGTGGATGTGATGGAGGGAATGAGAGAAATTTGTCTAAGGCCACTTTCCCATCACGTGTATCAAGCACCGGCATCCCAGCGCCGGCTTCCACCGCATCCACCTTCCACCGCATCCACCCCATACTTGCAAAGCAACTTTCACATCTTGGACTTCCACCGCATCCATGGTTGCCAAAATTCGATATATTTGTTGTTGGTATACTTTATACATATATTACTGCCAAGAAAAAAAGTAGCACGAACATGAGACAGGTGGTGGCATACAGAAAGTTCAATCGTCCCCATCTGACTCAACCTCATACACCAACCGCCCATCCTGGAATTCCTCAGCATCCGAATCCTCTGCCAACCCATCCAAAATACGCAAGACTTCACGGAGCTCGAGGAGGAGATGGTCTCGGCGGCGACGCCGCGCCATATCGGAGAGGTGGGTCCAATCGGGAGGGTCGTGACCGAGCCACATGTCGGAGGCACGCTCTGCCTGCGATATGAGTGCAGCTTCGGCACGAGGGAATCCAGAAGCAAAATGGGTGGCCTGCCGAGCATCCTCCGTTGTCAGAAGCTCTGCAGGCCCCCTTGAGGACATAGCGGTGAACTGGGCAAGTGCCGAAGTGAGGTCACTGTGGACAATGGCCCCGCCTCCAACAGCATAGTAGACAGTGGATGCGGGGGGGCGAGACGAGGTACCATGCCCGATCATGGGGATGGGTGAAGCCTGGCGAAGGGACTGGTGTGCTGGGTGTGCTGGGTGCAGCCTGGCGACGGGATGGTGTGCTGGGTGCTCCAGTCGTGTAGGCAGGGGGAGCAGCCCTTGGCGCAGGACGGGGGTGATTGGGTGTCGACGGGGTTGCCAGATGTGAGTAATAGTATGGGGGAGCCGACATCGATGTGCAGAAGAATGATCAACACTGTCATGTGATTACGCTTGCACACGAACTCATGTGATTACCCGGCACCACCAAATTTGGTGTATTTCCACCGTGTCCACGGACACCAGACTACACTCAACTAAGCAGATCTCAAGGTCCTCCTCGATCAGGAGAATGCGGTTCTAATCGGGACTACCATTGATGAGCTCGTTCGGCATCATCCTTCTCTGAAAGCTCCTGTTTTCGACGCCTTGAAAGCGACTTTGAGCAAGATTGAGATTCTCGGGCTACAGGTAAATGTACCCCTGGGTACCTATCCCGGCGAGTGACTGGGACCTCATCCGGCTTTGGTACATACAGTGCTTCAGCAACACGCCCCCTTTTCTCATCCTCTTTCATCTGCTGGTAAAGCGCCCACTCAACCTCGTAGTCCACTGGTGTGCAGTTCTTCTTGCGAGACCCCTCGCTGCGGTAGCTGGCTTCAAGACGTCTGAATCTCTTCTTCCAAGCACGATGGACACGGTTGCTGGAAGAGATTGGGTATAAGTGGTCAACCAGATTATGTATAATTTATTCACCGTTCCTCATATTGGGCACGCGCCTCTTGAGCAAACTCTGCACGCAATTTAGCCGCAGAAGGGTCACTCTTGGTCTCTTCTCGGAGGCTGTAGCACGTATATAACTCAACATTAGGTGTTAGAGGGTGCAAAACATACCGAGCCATAGAAATGCGGCCTTTCCTTGCTATTGCTTCGCTCTTCCTGAATCAAATGTGAGCTGAAACATGCCCCAGGGTCCTTAGTACTCACTTCTGACGATATTTGGCACAAGCGAGACGTCTGGCCGCAGGCGTACGAGATGGCGAAACTTGTGTTTTTGGGTGTTTTTTGCGCTCACTGGGGCTGAATTTAATATTAGAGGGCTTAGTTTTGGGCCAGGGGGGTAATAGGTACACGTACCTGTCCATTGGTTCCATAATCTTGATGATTGAAGAAATTTGTGTCGTGGTTTGAGACAAAGGATGGGGTACGTTTGGGCAAATAAACCCAAATCTGGGTCATTTCATGTTCCGAAGATAAATTTCTGAATAAATGGCGCAAAAATCTAGATTTTAATTGGGGCATACCTTTAAGTCGAAAGAACAATTCTGCCTCCTCACAATTGCGATATTGGTTGTAGTGAAGAAGAGGCATCGGGTTTTTGGGGCCGATCAGTGGGACGAGTTAGCGATCAGGCCAGGACGAGTTAGCGATCATGTAGCCAAGCTTAGATATTCAAAGATTCAGCGTGGATGCGGTGGAAATTCATTAGATTTCCACTCAAATCCCTTACAAACTCAGGTGGAGACGGTGGAAGTCATTAGAAAAATATGATTAACTGACAAATACAAAATCGAAAGTAATGTAGCTAGTTTGCAGCCCGGAGTTCGTCTATAGTAGAGTACAAGCCAGCCCCAGCCTCTGCCCGTGCAAGCCCGAGCCCCTTCTCCTCCTCCGCCTGCTCTGCACTGAGGGACGCGAAATACTCCTCCTCTGTCTTGAAGTCATGCTCAACCCAGCGGAACAGCCCTCCCGTGGTGTACTGGGTGAACGAGTAGCAGTGCTCCTTGCGGCCGATGGGAATATTGGGGTGGTAGGTGGCGGCACTGGGGATGAGGATGGTGCAGCCAGGGGGGAACTCAATGACGAGCTTGCAGTCCCATAGGACAAGATGGCTGCCTGTCTTGTAATCGAAATCCCCGAGGGCGGTGATGGCACACAACCCAAATGCGAGATTGGCAAAGTCACGGTGGCCGAGGGCACATGTGCGAGGGCCGAGGTTGAAGGTACAGGCAGAAAAAATGCCGTTCTTGAAGGGGCGACAGAGGTGGGTGTAGCGAGCGTACAAGAGGGTCATGTATATAACATAGAAGTCGAAAAGCCGCGGTGCCCAGTTAGCAAAAACACCTGCAAAACAGTTAATAAGGCGAAATGAGTGATGGACTGTGGCATACCGGTAGCAAAGCCAGCAAGGCGGATGAAAGCAGGGAGCGCAGTCAAGTGATTGAGGATGCGGGTGTTCTCCACTCCGTTGACGAGCGCCCCAGGACACTTCTGACCACCACCCATGGAGTCACCCTCAGTGAGCTGTGGGAAGTTTCCGCGCCGGTGGGAGCAACGCTCCTCCGAAACACAGCAGTCCCGGAGTGCCGCTTCCATGGCAGCAACAGCGGGGTCATGAACATCGCGCATGAAATTGGGATCATCCGGCATGCCACCGAAGACGGCACAGACTTTCTGGGCAGTGTCCACGATCGGTCTGCTGGTACTGGAATAGAAGATGAGAGAAAGGGATATAAGGAGAGATGAAGGACGCACGGGCCACGGTAGGGAATATACTGGAAGCCCTGGAAGCGGCGCTGGGACCCGAAGAAGTCTGGGAGACGGTGGGTCGGGGCCACACCGTCTTCCACCATGCTTGCCTCCTCCTCCTCCTCGCACACACCGTTGTCCCGGTAGCCGATCCATCCGGTAGAGGCGATGCGAACCTTCCTTATCTCAAATGAGGCCTGGATGGGTGACAGGGGTTTGGGGAAGTGACGGGGATGACGGGGGCGCGCATCGAGGAGTATGTCGGTCTTGAGCTTGGTGGTAGCTCGCTGCGCATTGCGTTTGCGCTTCGACCGCGCCTTGTCACGCGCCTGGCAGCCAGTGGGAGCGATGGAGACGGAGGGGGTAGCACTGGAGGTGGAAGCCGTGGAGGTGGAAGCTGTGGCCGGAACCCAGGTTAAGGGCGACAGTGAAGAGACAGTGCTGATGGCACTGAGGGGCGGGCCACTGTCTAGCTCACTGAGGTCTTCGTCAGGGCGCCCAGTGCTGAGCTGGAGGGAGTGGACGACAGCAGCGGCAATATCGAATGTGTGAGTGCTGATTCGTTGCCACTCAGAGAAGGTACGGCCGGTGCGGGTGGTGCGGAACAGGAACGCGTCAGTGTCTGGATCGTCAAAGCCTGGATGGAATGGGAGTCAGTAAAGACAGTGGCAAGGGATTCTGGGCACAGATTCCACAAGCATAAGGACGAGTGGCACTACAGGGGCCATTGAAGAAAAAAATTGCCCAGCTTGTGAGTTCCATGCAAGGATCTCACAAGCTAGAAAGACCACAAGTCAACGCCGACAAGAACGAGCGGATCCTCGGCAGGAGTTCCAGCACACATTGTCGTTGACAGTGGGAGAGAAGAGGCATGGTCCCAAAAAGGAAGACGATCAAAATTACCTGGTGGTGGCATTGGTGGCACGGTGCTAGGGTAGATGATGGGTGGACGAGAGACGGGGAGGGGTGAAAATGATCCGCCTCCCGCCTTTTAAGGGGGAGGGAACAAAGGGGTGCTTTGTCGCTTCAGTTGATCTAATTGATTGGAATGATGGGCACATGATATTCCACCGTGTCCATCATTCCACCGCTTCCACCGGTCAAGTTGATTGATTGGGAAGTAGCACTATTTCCACCGCATCCATCAACAACTACTGACAGGGCTGACGTGGTCGCCTAGCTCTTCGTTTGTTTCCTGTCTGCTTCCCCCGAAATGCCCAAGGCCGGAAAAAAGGCCAAGCCGCGTCCCAAGCCAACGGTGGTCCGTGCCCCTGTGGCTGTAACCACCCCTACTGGTGGTTCCAAGACAGTCATGAAGAGCTATACACGAAACAAGCTCCAAGATGTGACGAATCGTGAAATGAAGGCGCGGATGGCCAGTAAGTGAGCCTGCGAACCTAGGGACACGAAATAACACCTTCAACAGGTTTAACACCGGAGGAGGCCAAGAAATTCACGCAACTGAGAGAGATGTGTGACGAGGGACCTGGCTGCTCTGAAAATGAGGACATCATCACCTGTGATGATGTCGCGCAGGGCAATGTCCGTGTTGAAATCAGCCATGCTGGCGGTGAGATGGAAGCCCTTGCGGCAGATTTGAATACAACAGTTAATGGTGAAAGGTGTGTTTTTCTTTTGTCTGGAGTCCGATCTCTGACATGTGAATGTAGGACTTCACATGCTACTCGTTCTTGACGGGACGCTGTACAGCGCGAGGTCCTTGGCTTCCGGGCCCAGATGAAGGCAATGACCAATGCCTACATCAAATGGGGTGCCAGCCAAGGGGAGTTCGGGCTGGACAGTGACCATACCCCACCAGCCCCGAACGAAATTGGGGGAACTTATAAGATAGAGGTGGTTGACATTTTCAGTGAGTCCTCACTGTATCTTTTATAGTTTTTGCCTCATACAGCACCAGGTACCTACACGATGGAAGTCCCTATGACAGGCAATGACGTCTACCTGTCATCCTGCTTCGTGGCCCAGGGCCTGATCCCAGCGACTCCCTGGAAGCCCAAAGTCGCCTTTACTACACGCTGCCTAGAGATTTACCGGCTTGTGCGTCTACGATCCCCTGGCGTCAGTATCCAGCCCTGGGTCAAAACACTGGCTGACCTTCATGGCTGCGAGCTGAAACCTTACGCGTCAAAAGCCTTCTCCAAGTGCTTCGATGTCTACCTCAAGATACTGCAGGTGGTGGATGACAGAATCAAGAAGGTTTTAGGTCGTGACGCACCTGATTGGCGGCTGAAGAACTGTTGCCCGGCATGTACGTACAAGCTGGAGGGGGAGATGAAGATGATCTTTGAGATGCTGGTTGCCTTGGATGGCAATGATTCTCTCAAGCGCATTCTGGTCAAGGACAAGACAGTGGACGAGAATGGGGCTGCGCATGGTCGAGGGAAGGAATGTGATGACCCTCGCACTGCTGATTAACTACTTGATGACAAGAGAGGATGTCGATAAGTGGTCCAAGGAGGTCTTGGCCACACTTGTTCAGCGTCCGGTACGGTTTCCTCCTCTAATTTCAGCGATCAGCCTGATTCCTTTCATCCCAGAGGAGCAAGGACAAGGCTGAAGATACCGAATGCCAGGAGCGTTGGAAGAACATGTCTGAAGAGCTGACAGCGAAGATGTGGGGAATTTTCGATGATACCGGGGTTTTCCTGGCACTCTGCCGTCACGGTTTCGTCCTGCTCGTCGCCGACATGGTCAAGAGCGGAGAATTGTGAGTGCTTCCTTGATTTCCACCGTCTCCACCGTCTCCACCATTTCCATGGACATGATGGAAGAGAATGATATTGATACTCTGTTTAGAGCAAAGTATGGCCTCGCTATAACCAATCAGCTTCTCCAGGCTTTTGGACCAGACCTTGGGGTTGGCTACGACATTGGCTGCGGTTTCTCGTCGACAGTGAGGGACTCGCCCCTTGGACCGCTGGCGGAGGCCATGAACTTGAAGATGCTCGTTGGAGCATTCCATGGCCATGCTCACAATCGGAGCTGTCAGCTAAAGCATCTAGCGACATATGTCCTCGGTCTTGGGCTAGAAGACCTGGAGACGTGCAAGAGGTTCTTCTCAAAGTCTAATGGGCTTGCACGGGCCGTCCGGTATGCGAGCGTCTTTCATCGCCGCCAGGCCATTGTGACATATCTCGCACATATGGATACCTTTGAGACATATGCCAACCTGAGTATGTTCCCCATTGGTGTCAAGCGCAATGAACTAATGACAATGCTCTTGTTAGGTACTTTCCTCGTCAACAACTATAAGCAGGCATTGGAGCAGATCGACCTTGAGGACTCTCTCAAGTTTGCAATGGACCAGGCTGGGATCTCCAGACCCGAGGTCTTCGAGGAACGGCTGAAACAGGAGCAAGAGTATTTACGGGGCCTGTCCAAGGAACCAGAAGCAGAGACTGACCAAATGGAGTACTATACAAGGCTTGTTCATCTTGCGTCCCGGAAGTGAGTGCCAAGTTCATGTCCAAACTGAATCTGACATCAGAATCTTCCACCTTTCTCATCGCATGTTCCTTCCATCGTATCCATCATTCCACTTGCCCATTCACTCGATCCTTCCACTACATCCACCCACCACATCCACCCACCGCATCCACCACATCAGAGAAAGATATAACACAGTTCATCAGGAAGGATCTACAGCCAATGGAACTGCACGCTGGCACGCCAAAGAGCATTACAACCGGGCAGTGCAGGCAGTGCAGGAGATGGAGAAGAAGATGGATATCTTAGTCCGGTGGACAGTGGACGACGAGGAATATGAGAATGCAGAAGCGCTGGTGGCCTCTAGACACTACCGTCTGGCCCTCAACAAGCTAGAGGAGCTGGTGATCAAGAGACTGTTCGAGCTCACCAAGATGAATATGTCTGGAACAGGTATGTGGTGGTCGATGATTTTTACTTCACACTAATACGTCTCCAAGGGTATAAACTTCGGAAGCACATTGCAAAAGCTCTGCAGACCCGGTCCAAGACCATCAGGACTGCCCTGGGTCGATACAATGCCGCTGCTACCTCGCTGGATCCTCCTCGCCGCACCTTGAAGTGGGAAGAGGTGGTGGAGTTCACTTTTCTCTCTGATTTTGACCTCCTTCGAGATCCGGAGGGGAATGCTGCGATCCGTCCCTGGGCCACCCCTGCCACCAGAGCTCTCATGGACACCCACTTCAAAATCCTCAGAGCCACGGAGGAGATCCAACGACTGAATATTGAGATCAGGAGGCTGGTAACCTATATTAGAGACGAACGGGACTTTTTGGTGGCAAAAGAGGAGGAGATTAGGGAGACAGACCCAGATCTTGCCTTTTTTGTCCACAGGTATCGTATGGAGCGAGGGCGCTTTGACGATACCCACATGAAGAGGCTCAGGAAGCTACAAGCCACTTACAAGGAGCGGTTCACAGGCACACTCAAACCAGGCGTTCGTCGCAAGGAGCCTGAAGTTCCAACACCAATGGTGGTTGATGATGAGCAGACCCAGAGGGAGGCGTTGGAGGCAGAAATGCACAGGGTTCTGGCTGGTGGAGGCGGGGAAGACGATGGATGGGAGACAGATGATGGGGACGAGGAAGAGGAGGAGGAGCTTGCCAGGGCAATTGAGACAGTGGTTGAATTGGCCACTGACAAGGACGAAACAGACTAGTGTCCTTTCACAATGATAATTGATGGAGATGGTGGAAATGGGGGCAGAGAGTCTCTAAAACCGGGTGATGGCTGCGGTGGAAGTGTCACGTGTACCAGGCTGGAATGCGCTACCCAGCTGGTGGTGGATACGGTGGACGTGTCACGTGCACGGAAATACCGGAATAGGTCCTCGGCGAGGAGATGGATGTGGTGGAAGGATCACCAGAAGTCACGTGCATTGGTATGCCGAAATACCCCCAGGACTGCCCAGGTGGTGGATGGGGTGGAAGTATCACGTGGTGGAGATACCACGTGGATGTGTGACTCGGATATAGTGACTCCCTGCTTGATGGATGTGGTGGAATTTGTATGGGCCACAAAATTTACTGACCCTTCGTTGGTGGATGCGATGGAATTTACAGGGGTCACAAAATTTACTGACCCGTTTTGGTGGATGTGGTGGAATTTACAGGGGTCACAAAATTTACTGACCCGTTTTGGTGGATATGGTGGAAGCATTCCGGGTCACAAAATTGCACTGACCCCATTTTGGTGGATGTGGTGGAGACGTTCCCAGTCAAAAAATCCATTTGGTGGATGTGGTGGAAGTTTTTATAAGGGTAACAAATTTACTGACCTGCTAATGAAGGGTCGACAAGGGTGGTGGAAACAGTGGAAAGTGGTGTTTCTGCCAAAATTTGGCATGGATGGATGTCGTGGAGGTGTTTCCATGGAACTCGATTTTCCCTGAAATACCAGGCAACGTTCGTGTATAGTCTTGCCTGGTATATCAGGTGGTGGGTGGTGTCTACAGGTGCTTGAGGCAGACCTGTGGCGGGGTCACAGTGGCACTGGCAGCCAGAAATTGGTCGCGGGGGAACCGTGCAACATGCGTAGATGAGAGCTGAATGCGCAGGGAGTGGGAACACACTCAATGTCAAAGATGACGAAAATGAGCGATATAACGGCAGGGACGACCTAGGAGGAAGGTAAATAGCACAGAAAATGATGAGTTTTGGCTCTGCAGCGGGAGGACTTGAGTCACACGCACCAAAAACGACGCAAATGTAACCTTAAAAATAATGTATCCCATTACAAAAGCCCTCGACACTGGAGCCGTTCGCTACGAGCCACGGCGGCGATGGTGAGTGTGGATGAAAATTGGGTACGAACTGTGCGGTGAAAGGCGAGTAGGGGAGCACTGGAATTGCACCTCAGGCTACCCCTACCTGACCCCCATAGGGCCAAATTTTTGAGGGTAGTTAATTGGGCCTATGGGGGGTGTTTCTAAGTGGGTGTCCCATGCTGCATGGGACATCCCATGCTTTATACTGTTTTGCCGTGGGACATCCCACAGGTAATGTATGGGACATCCCTCACAGGTTTAAAATCCTGTTTGGGATATCCCACTGGCCCATTTGGTGGGTAGGACCCCTGGCACCAGCCAGGGAGAAAAAATGCATTTTGGGGCCCATTTATGCACCATTTTGCATGATCTATAGTGATTCATGGAGCTGTTCACTGGGGCTTTCATCCCATGGTAAAGTGGGTACATTGGGGTGTTATTTTTTTTTCCGAGCAAACCAAAATACAGGTACGCTGGCATCCTTTACTAGACAAAGGAGTGACAAAGCATAGACAAAGGGCAGGACAGGATTCCCTGCACCTGGGAAACCTCTCCTGCCCTTTGTCTGCCCTTTGTCCCTCCTTTGTCTAGTAAAGGATGATTGTCCAATTGTCACACCTCTTTTGTTTGGTCGATCATTAACTGCAACGCACATGCATGTAATGCATGCAGCTGTCGCATGCCTCGGTTCTTGCCCCCAGTGTGAAGCGACACTATGAAAGTCATTGTACGCAGACACAAGGGTGTGAGTTGTAGAAAGATACAAAGAATCCCCTGCGAGTAATCGGAAAGTTGGGGACGGGACATGAGGGAGCGGAAGAAGGAGTAAGAGTGACTCCCGAAAGTAACATATACAAACAACAACAACAGCCAGCTTGGAGTGTTTATTCAAATAGAGGGACACATTTGTGAAACAGTTGGTGCCTGGGCAGATGTTGCAAAAATTTATCAAAGGTCCTTTCTTTATAAACTAGATCTCACACATTACCATCCCCTTATCTTGTCATTTTTCATGTTTTGATCGCAAAACCAAGTTTCAAGACCTAGAATGTAGGCCGGCGCCTCACTTTCTAGAGCTGAGTTTTGTTTTGGTGAGACTAAGAGGTACTTTGGGGATCTTCGTGGAAAAATAGAAGACAAGGCATGTCGTGTGAGCGGTGTGGCGCATGTCGGGCGATAGAACCAGGGTTTAGATAAATTGCATCAAAGCCGCTGCATCTCAGAATCCAGTGTCGAATGATGCCAACCGGGTTCGGAGAGGTGTCCCTGCTACTTTGGTGGCCACGCACCTCGATCCGAGTTGGATTTTGGAAATGATGTTGTTGGGACTGCGCGAGTCAGTGGGGCAAAACAAAAGAAAGATATAAGAGAAACAAAGTAAATGAAACTGAGCTCTGGGGCCCGAGCTTTAACTCGGGGATAGTTTAGTTGAGTTCGAGGGCTAGTAATTGTGCTGGTATTTGAGTCAGATCTGAAGGAAATTATGGGTGTAGTTGGGCCGACCTGAGCGAGTGTCGAGATAATAATGGTGCAACTGCACTGGTGATTGCCCCCCGGACACATTGAGATCCCTACTTGTGGGGAATACAGTAAACATTCATTGCGTGATTTAAAAAACTCCTTGGACGCTCTCCTCAAGTTCACCTCTTGGAGCGATCCAGTAATAATATGGGCATTCAGGCTGGAAACGATGTTGCTCATAAGCTGATGAATGCTATTTGGTACCATTCACACCGGACTCACCTGCAATGAATAATTACTGCAATGTCAAGTGTTCAGTGTTCGACTTTGTTGGCCGGCATTTTCCGGAAGGCTTCCAAAGCCGATCAGCCCCGGTATGATAGCTATCCCAGTGCTTGCCCTCTCTTCAGAGTCTTCTGCCACCCAAGTATCGTTACTCGTCAACAAGGC
Organism: Mycena albidolilacea; assembly: GCA_029282495.1. NCBI lineage: Eukaryota > Fungi > Basidiomycota > Agaricomycetes > Agaricales > Mycenaceae > Mycena > Mycena albidolilacea. Next base: position 18,289 of record JARIHO010000110.1, on the reverse strand, counting down.
AGGTGAACCGGTATTTTCACCCAAAATCGAGCGCAAGGTATGTCAGAGATATTCCGGGGAGCAAGCTTGCACCAGGGGAGTGGAAGAGGGAGAGCGAGAAAGAGCGAATGGTTGCGATGTCTCCGCGGGCGGCGGGACTGAACATGGGCGCAAATGTTGGCGGGTGGCAGATGCACACCGCGTGGGTATGCAACAGTGGGACATACTTATACTAGTAGTAGGTAAGTAAATAATTAAAAAAAAAAAAAAAAAAAAGTAAGTAAAGTACAAGTCCCGCCGTGTGAAGCGCGGCCTCACACCAAGTTGATATTTGACTCGTTATGCAATCCGTGGTGGTACTGAACCACGAATCGTGGAACATCAGTTCTGTTGTACAGCAGTAAACAGAGATCCCACCTGATCAGAGGCCCGAGGTTATCCACTCGGAACCTGACATGCTCCACCTTGAACCCCATATTCTTGAGCTGCTGTCTCTGTGACTCGGCACTCGATGCTTGGGTAGCTTGACCGACCCTAATCGCCGAAAGCATGGGTTAGAGCGTACAAGTTGAACAGAAAAAAAGAAAGCTCACCTGATCAGAGTCTCTATTGTTGACTTCTGACCTTATCTGAGTCCATAAAAAGTAACTTGTGGAAAGTAACTTGTGCGGAACTTGCCCCTTTCGGCATGCATGCCGCAAGTTAAATGAAGTTTTCCCACGGGCTCGAAACTAACGGGTGCGGGTCACCCAAGTACTTTTTTCCGATAATCCCTTTAAAACACCTCTGACTGTATTCACATTGGCCTCAACTGCATGTAATCTTTAATTATGTTGTATATAGCTGCCGAAATCTTCGGAGTCAACTGAACTAGTTCACAGTGCCACAAAGAGCAGGGAGTACCAGCAAGGGATGAGTCTTTTATGGATAAGAGCCCAAATAGCTTTCCAAATTTTGATAGCGTAGGGCTGAAAGCCTCATTCAGCATGACAAGATCACTGGCACTGAGATGTTGCTCAATGTTGTGAGGGTTTGATTTTAGTGAACAATCCTGGCAATCTGATCCTTCTCTGGACAGAAATTCAAGATTTCTGATTGTCATTAAGGCTATTCAGGCTCATTTGGTCTCATTACCCTGTCCCCACAGCAAGGGGTATTATATGCTCACTATTAGCCTTGACAATGGCATAATTTGTGCATGATGAACATGTAATTGGGAGAAGAAGTTGATATTGGCAGGACTGCTCAGAGAGCAACATTATACAGCCGCAGGACACTTACATATATATCATAAAAACTCAATATACTTTCTCCCGTGGCCCATCGCACACCCAAGCCAACAACTGGTTTGCTCACGGCTGCCTCGGCTTGGCTGGCACGGCTGCCTCGGCATCCTTGCTAACCTAAACGAGGAGTCAAGTGAACGTTGAGCAAGTAACTTGAAGTTCAGTTTGATTTACTGTAAGTAACTTGAAGCTAACTGCAAGTAACATCAAGTAACTTGCAGTTAACTTAACTTGTGAGCCAAGTTAGATCAAAAAAGTAACGGGCCAGCAGATGGCATCAAGTTACTGCCAAGTTCGCCTGTTCAGCCCAGTTGAGGCCAATAACTGCTTGAGGAGACACCTGGGAAACATTTATAGGGATGCACAAGGATAATATGACTGCAACTGATGTCTATTGTGATCCTAGGTCACCTGTCATGCCTCTCAGCAGCTGGCACCACCCAATTTTTTCACCCATTCACCTACAGCCGGTGTATGAGGATATTTATGGGGGCGCTGGAGGGGCAGCGGCTCTGGCTGCTGTTTTTTGGGGAATATGAATCCCCAGAGGGTGTTCAGCATCGCAACAGAGGAAGGGAGAAAAAGAGCGCAAAAAAGGCACATGTTGAGTGGAGGCAAATTTGCGAACTGAACATCAAGACAATTCCCGATAAAGAGTCCCCTTCAGTACTGGAATTCATAGCCTTTGTTCTCGTTTACTTGCCCTATGCATTTAAGACGCAAAGTGTACGCCGGACCTCATTCGAGATGGGAATTTAAAATATTTCGGCATTTATTTGGAGCTGCATCGCAACATAGGATGCAGTTAAAGACGGTGAAGAATCGAAGAGGAGTCCATGATAGTAGACAGTCCAGCCAGATTTTGTTGACAGACTTGCACCGAGAGACGTGTTGGCAGATGAGTTTGCACCCACACACACAATACCAGAATCTGTTCTTTGCCCTGGTACCGACAAAATAAATTTGTACCCAATTACATACAGTAGTTATAGACTTGTTTTTAAATCCTTGTAGATTCTGAATGAATTCCCCGCACATTTGCCAAGGATCTATTGCTGAATATCTAGCATGCAGCTTTAGTTCCAACAGGTCATTTCATGGAACCGATGAACCAATGGTATCCCTGTGCCTCCCAGCGAATGTCGGTGCATGGCGTACCAGACAGAGAGAAATGGGAAATAAGAGGGGGATCAGCAAATGTGGTGAGATGAGATGGAGCGCAGCCATATGGTGCGCAACAGAAGCCCAAATTCATGCTTAGACCATGGACCTTCCAGCTGGAATGGAGGTAAGCAAGATGCAGAGCGATGGCTGAGGGCGGCGGATACCTGAGAGAATCAATGAATTTCCGTTGTAGTAAATATGTGGGAAGTAGCACAAATTGTATGTTTTGCAATATTCTGCAACTTCCGGTGTGACTGGCAGTCAAAGGGGCTGAGGGCCCACTGTCCACCCTGCCCGTGACACAGAGGGGCATCCCATGAATGTATTTTCTTGTCTCACACATAGACTGAAGGTTGCAAAACAATAATAACATATGTATCACAGTGTTTGATTTCAAGAGGTAAGGGAATTGAGATAAAAATTCCGATAACATGGTAAAGACGGTATGACCTCCAGGTCAATATGTAAGCTGGCTTCACTGGGCGGTAAGGCTCCCGACACTGTTCCAGAACCTAAGAGAATCTTGTTCACATAATGATTGATAGAAGAACAAAGAAGACCACTTACAGACAGTGCTCCAGGAGACCAAGCGAGGTCTCTATAGGCTGAACCACCGGCAGACCATCTACAGCAGTCTGATTGAACAGTATTTCCGTGTCCCCTATATCAAACTTGTTCCAGTGGGGCGTAATGGTTGTCAGATCAACCTTGATGTTGGGGTTGAGATTGATGATGAATGAGGTGAACAATTGGGCGAAGGCATTGATGAAGGCAGCATTGTTGAAAGGCAGGGCAGAACGGCTTGGGAAGTAATATGCCAGATCCATTGAATGACGTGCTGGGGAATCACGAATTCACCCTACGATCATTATCATTATGTGAATAGATCCCGATCATATAGGTTCAGGGAAACCAACCTTGAAAGCCTGTCCGTGGAAAGCATTGAGCAAATAGTATGTCAGGCAAATGAGGATTGCTAAATAGTTCTAGTTCAGTCTCCTATTCTCAAGCTCACTGATACACTCACATTCCCTGTAAACAGCATTAACCTGGGATTAATCTGTGCCAAGGCCTGCATACAAGGCACCAACCACACGTGCCTGAGCAGGGCCGAAGTTGGGGAGGATTTCCAACGAATAATTCACGGCTGTGATAGAGATGCCCTGTGAAAGGCTAGAAGTAGGTCGACGTGTGTAAGCTCTCAAAACGAAGAGTGTCCACTAAACCAAATATATATTCTTGTCCTTGTTGTGTTTGGGGGTTCGCGGTGCAGTATACGACGAATGCGAATTCAGAAAAATCCAGTAGTGAGCGAGAGATAAGCAAAGCCAAGTCCAAAGTCCATAGTGTTTTAACCAAAAGTCCTGTTCCGTTCAAACTTGTGTAAGTTCCCGTAGAGTTCCGTTCCGTTATTCCATAGTGTTCCCATTGAGGGGGATCAATATTCCCGGAGAGCGGTTCGGTGATAGGGGATGAAAGTGGTAACAAGTAAGTACGTCCATAAAGTGATAAAGTGGCTGATAGGAACCTCAGAGTGAAACAATACATATATGGTAGGTATACAAGGTGAAATGAATGTGTACCGAAAAGGTAATGTTATATGTCTGTAGTTTTGTAGGCAAAACTCAGGTGTGGGTAAAGTAAAGATGGAGGGTCTAGAACGTAAACATTCTATACCCAGGTTAAAATTCAACAACGGTTTGTTGAATAGATTTGAAGAAGATCAGGTTCTCTGTGCAAAGCACAAGATTGATGTCTGAGCAAAGCATGACAGGAATAGTCTTAACAGCTAGTGCGAATCTAGCTGAATGGGGTTGGGGTTCCAGCCTAGGTAAGCCCGAGAGGTTCGGGGAAACATTTGGAAGCGAGACACAAGGTGAAGCTCTGACGAGTGCCCATGTGGCAGTTAAGAGCAAGCAACGAGGTCATGTTATTTATGTCACAAACAATTTTACATAATCAATCAATCACCCGGCATGTCCGTTCTCAAAGACCGCTGGGGCTGCACTACTAATAAAAAATGATTACTCTAGGCCAATGTCAAGGCAAAAGCTGACCAGATCAAATCCAGGTTAGTCCCTTCGCCCATGGCATGCTAAAAAGCAATGGCTTGGCCACTAACTGCATACAGAGCTAGGGGACTGCCCGCCAACAGCCCCAATGCTGGCCCTCTTTCTGTTTTTTTCTTGTAGTCACTTTTCTTTCATTTCATTTCCTTTGTTGTTGGCTGGAAATGCGCTGTTGGTTGACATCTGGTAACACTCCTGTTCACTACAGGTACAAACTCTCAAACCACAGGGTTGTCCATACATACTTATATACTTCACAACATGCTGTATACACAAGGTTCAATAATAGTACCATGCACTAAACATAGTGTGAACACACAGCAAGCACATGATGAGCAAATGATAATCCTTCTGGAATGTTCTACACCTGTCCACCTCATTCTCACCTCCACATGACTCTAACACACAGATTGGACTTTGATACACCCATCCTAATCTGGTTTCTTATCTATAATCTCTAGGATAATAGGTTTTGAGAAAATTAGATTTTCCAGCTGTGGCAGTATGTGAGCAGCCACTATCAGATTTAAACCCAGACTCACAATTGTTCATCTCCTTCATTTTCCTCTCCAACAACATGCGGGCAATTTTTTTGTAGCCTTGTTTTGTAGCAATCTCTAGTGCAGTACCATATTCCCCCCCTGCTGCATTGATATTGGCACCCTTTTCAAGCAGGATCTGAACAATCTCTGTGTGGCCCATCCAGGTGGCAGCCTGCATCACAGACCCATAGTGTTCCACTGCTGCATTGACATTGGCACCCTTTTCAAGCAGGATATGGACAACATCTTTGTGGCCCATCCAGGCAGAGGCCTGCAACAAGGTCTCATAGTGTTCCCTTGCTGCATTGATGTCAGCACCCTTTTCTAGAATAATACGGACAATATTTGTGTGGCCCCAGAAAGCAGCAGCCCACAAAGAGCTTCCATATCCTCCCCCTGCAGCATTAACATCGGCACCCTTTTGAGCCAGGATATTAACAATCTCTGCGTGGCTTCTGGCAGTTGCAGCCTGGAATGAGCTCCCATATGGTCCCCCTGCTGCATTGACATCAGCACCATTTGCAACAAGGATACGAACAATCTCTGTTCGGCCCCAATAACTGGCAGCCTGCAATGGGCTCCCATAGTGTCCCCCTGTTGCATTGATATCAACACCATTGACAACAAGGATATGGACAATATCTTTATGGCCTTCAGCAGCAGCGACCTGCAATGGGCTCCCATATTGTCCTCCTGCTGCATTGACATTGGCACCATTTGCAAGCAGGATAGAGACAATGTCTTTTCGGCCCAAGTAGCTAGCAGCCTGCAATGAGCTCCCATATTCTTCCACTGCTGCATTGATGTCAGCACCATTTTTAGCAAAGGTACAGACAACTTTCTCAGAGGTCATGAGAATTTGTGCCTTCCACACAGTCCAAAATTGTCTCCATGCTGCACTGATATCAGCACCATTTTCAACAAGGATATGGAAAATCTCCATGTGGCCTCCTGCAGCAGCAGCCCCCAATGGGGTCCCAAAGCTTCCCCCTGCTGCATTGACATCAGCACCCTTATCAATAAGGATGTGGACAATCTCTGTGTGGCCATGAACAGCAGCAGCCTGCAAAGATCTCCCATATTCTCCCCCTGCTGCATTGACAGCACCCTTATCAAGGAGGATGTGGACAATCTCTGTGTGGCCTTGAGCAGCAGCAGCCTGCAAAGATCCCCCATATTCTCCCCCTGCTGCATTGACATCAGCCCCCTTGTCAAGGAGGATGCAGACAATCTCTGTGTGTCCCCCGTAGGCAGCAGCCTGCAGTAAATTCCCATATTCTCCCCCAGCTGCATTGACATCAGCATCCTTATCAAGGAGGATGCAGACAATCTCTGTGTGGCCCCATTGGGCAGCAGCCAGCAAGGAGCTCCCATATCTTCCTCTTGCTGCATTGACATCAGCACCCTTGGCAAGGAGGATGCAGACAATCTCTGTGTGGCCCCTTTGGACAGCAGCCTGCAAGGAGCTCCCATATTCTCCCCCTGCCGCATTGACATCAGCACCCTCGTCAAGAAGGATGCTGACAATCTCTGTGTGGCCCCTTTGCGCAGCAGACTGCAAGGAGCTCCCATAGAATCCCCTTGCTGCATTGACATCAGCCCCCTTGTCAAGGAGGATGCGGACAATCTCTGTGTGGCCCTCTTGGACAGCAGCCTGCAAGGAACTCCCATATTCTCCTCCTGCTGCATTGACATCAGCACCCTCATCAAGGAGGATGTTGACAATCTCTGTGTGGCCCCTTTGCGCAGCAGACTGCAAGGAGCTCCCATAGAATCCCCCTGCTGCATTGACATCAGCACCCTTGTCAAGGAGGATGTGGATAATCTCTGTGTGGCCCCTGAGGGCAGCGGCCTGCAAGGAGCTCCCATATCTTTCTCCTGCTACATTGACATCAGCACCCTTGTCAAGGAGAATGTGGACAATCTCTGTATGGCCATAATATGATGCTACAATGATTGCTTGGTTGGCTGAATGCTGTGGCAAAACTGCTCCCTCAAGCAAAGACTTTGCACTGTCCACAAGGTTTCCTGCTGCTGCAATCCATAATGCAGAGGCCTGTGGTGGCCAATCTTCATAATTCCATGGCAGAGAGCCCCATTTCCAATCCCTGGAGTCTGCACCTGTATTCATTGTGTTTCTCCACTGAAAACCCCTACCAAGAAACTCTAGAAGACTTTCCCTGTGTTGAACTTCAGGCTGTCGAGCAGCATGCACAAGGCAATATTGGGAATACTCAGCAAGAGGGGGTACAGTAGCCCCATTAACAGTCCAAGATGAATCTGGATATCCATCAAAGGCAAGGAATGTCAGCAGAGTGGATGTTATCTCTGTTTGTGCATTTGGGAATAGCAGGGACTGCATGCTGTCCAGATATTCTTGTGTGGTGTAGTGAACAAGTCACACCACAGAAGATTCCTTGTCCACAATGACAAGCCCAGTGCAGACAGCAAGAACAGTCTCAATGTCCAGGAGATAGTCTCATTGAGCTTCTGTGCACCTGGCTTGATAGCTAGAGCTACTGTTAATTCAGAGACTGTCAATGGCCACTTTGCATTAGCAACCCAAATGAGGGTGGAGTGAGCTGTTTTTCTATCTTCCTCATTCTGGGCTTCAATTCGCTGTATAGCAATATCATAGCTATCATGAAGACTCTTTGGTAGTTCTTTCAAAGCTTCTCAAACAGCCCCAATTGAGTTCTTTGGGCTGAGAGATGCAATGTGGAGTTTGGCCAGAAGGAACCTGGTTGGGATTTATTTCAGTTGCTTTCCAACAACAATTCATCACCACTCACATTCCATCCACAGTACTAGTGATCTTTTTATGGATTTCTTCTTGTAACATTGGTTGTTTCTGAACATGTCTACGCAGGTGTGGAGACAAATTGATCTGTGCATCAATGTATCCTCGAATATCCTCTGGTGCTGCCTGAATATCCAGTCTTTCAAGATTGGGAAAGGAGGAGGGCTCTGGAGAAATATTTGGTCGTGAAGTGATCAACAAGTTTACATTGCTTCCCATTTCTGCTAGATGTTGGAGTAGAATTTCCCTTTTAAACTCGGGATACTCATTTGGATATTCATCCATGGCATCAACAATAATGAAGACCTTTGAAAACTCTTTGAGGCAAGAGCTAAGAAGGTCAAGAAGTTTTTCCAGTGATGGCACAGTACCCTTTTCTCGGTGCTGCTGATATAACTTCTTTGCCATAGAGCCAACATCTCTGCCATGCACAAGCTGTCTCCAGAGAGCTGCCAGAAGCTTTGATGGTGTTTGGTCATCAGCTTCTTTGTGGTTCAGATAAATACAAGCTACACCCAGGTTTTTGTTGTCTTCACATTCGTCACTGAGATGCTTCACAACAATTGATCTAGATGCAGAATAATGAGCAGGTATGTTTATCATGAGAGCATGGATGTATATACGCAAGGACTGTTTTCCCTGCACCTGCTGTACATTTCAATTGATTAGCACCTTGGGCAGATGGTGGAGGTAAGCAACACACGAATTCCGCGGCACCAGAGTGTCCTTCTGGAACCAGATTTCCATTCTTGAAAACATGGATGGGCTAGCAGCCATTCACCTGTTCCCTTCTGCCGCACCCGAAAAATATCCTCCTGTCTTGGAAAAAAATTGATTGGTGAAAGCCAGTTGAGGAAGTCGATGCGCTTGATATCTATTCCTTCTTCCTTGTCACCACGGTGAATCACAATGTGTATGGTTTCAGCATCCAAATGCAGAGTGGGACCATATCCAGGGCCTCCAGAACCACCCTGTCCCTGTCCAATGCCCAGTCCACCAGCACCTCCTGTGCCGCCTGGGTAAAATAAATACTGATGTTAGTATCTAATCAATTTTCTCGCACCATGGACTTCCAATGTCTGGGATTTGCTGTGTTGATGAGACATAGCCATTCTGAGTAAGTGTGTATCTATGTACAAGGGACAGCACCGTATCAGCCAGCATCAAAGTTCACATAACAGATAGAACTGACCAAGAGGATGTAGTGCTGCAATAGACTTGGGGGTGGTAGCACAGAGAGGAACATGCGCAGAGCACGTTGCGCTTTAAATTAGATAGAACGCTGTGACGGGAGATCCGGGGAAGTGCTCGGCCGCATTGTTCCCGCCCAGTATCTGCGGGAACGTCGAACTTTGATTGATGTGGCGCTTGGACGGTGACAGCTGACAGCGATACTTCCATCTTATCATCGGGCTCCCGCAGGAGCTGCTGTACCGCTCGAAATGCAAATCAGTCAGTTTTTCAGCTCAGTGGTGATGAGCTGGAGGGTAGTAGCTGCGGTGCCCGGAGTGAGGACTTGAGGATGTTGCATGATTGCCGTATTGTTCGGGTGCAGTACTTGTGGGTGCCAAACTTGGATTGACAACGGTGCTTCTGCAATGACAGCGAGCTTTCATCTCGAGATTCAATATAGAGCTCCGATTCAAGGATAGAAAAGAAAAATCGGGGAATGCAGGCAATGACCTGGGCACATCTTGTTGAAAATGGAGTCCAACCTGTGAGACGAGGAGGTACCAACCAACTCCCTTTTCAACCAGATCGGTGGCCGTATCGTTAATAACGCCGTCTTAATCTCCGACATTGATCGGACTCCGATCAAATCTAGCTCCACAGCTGCGATCGTCCCCGGCTCTCTTCCACGGCCATGAGGACCACGACGGCGATGTGTACCGGCCATTCGTTTCCGGCTTCGACAATAATCCACTGGTATTGAGTGCCGAGCTCCCAGCGCTGCTCTGGCTGACTGGTGGCTTCCGGTTCGCCACTCCATGTTTGCGACCTAGTCGATATGCGCTTTCCATCCTATTCCACTTCCGGTGCATATTTCTCGCCCACCTGATGTGCTTATTCCCGGACAGCCAACGCGCGTGCGTCCTGGTTCCCTTCTGCGGTTCCTTTCCGCAAGCCGCTTTCCTCTCCGCTCGCTCGCCCTCGCACTCGCCTTCCTTGTGTACACCCCGCTCCCGTCCTGTACCCTTTGCGCCGCTCGCGCTGGTCGTGCTTCTCCCTCTCCTCCGCGCACTCTGCCTACGCTGCCGTCCTCAAACTCTGAAATGGCGACACCGGCGAGTAACGTCCCTCCTCCTCCCTCAGCCTATCCGCACCTCATCGTACCGGATCCGCCAAGCGCGAGCGGTCGATCACGACGAACGGGCTCATTTTCCGCGCTTCAGATGATACTATGTAACTCTCTCTTCCCCTTCTAGTGTACACAGGCTCCTGTCGCCCGTCCGCGCCACCGCCTTTTGTCGCCACAGCCCGTACAGCGCCCCCACCATCCCCATCTCTGCACATCGCGTCTACATGGGCTCTTCCTCGCCTTCAGTCGCTTCTTCGCTCAAGCGACGCATCCGACTCCCCCGCGACCACTCAGGTGACTCGGCACCGCCCATATGCTCTCGAACGACATACCCGTGCCGCCTCCTGCATGCTGCGCGTCCCCCGCTCGCTGTGCCCACACCTATCGCCGACGCCGTACTAGCCCACCCGCTCGACTCCACGCTGTCGCGCATCGGGTACAATTCGCATCTCCATCTCCATGCGCAGTGCCCACTACGCCCATACCCATTCCCTGCCCCGCCTTTCTCCCTCTCTCGGACGCGTGCGACTGCGGTCATCACTACACAATGCGCTCACCATACTCCCGCTCGCTTCGGCGTCACATTGATATCTGCATGGCTCGGCTGCCGTATTTTCCCCGTGTCCCTCACCACCTTCCTCTCTCCCTCGTCCCCTCGATCATTCTCGACGCCCCTACAGCCGCACTCGCCTGTAGGCAGTACAGCGTCCGCAGCGCAGCAATACACGGCCCACGCTCCATCCTAGGACGCGCGTTTGCTGCACGGGAACCCTCCGATGGCTATGCGCTCCGCACCGCGCCGGCGCGCTGAACTTGTACGGCGGGCGTTCGATGCCAGCATATGCTGTAGCATCGGAGCCTCGCCCTCCTCCCTCCGCCATCCCTGTATTACAGAGAAGCAGGGGAAGGACGAAGAGCACAACGCGGATGTGTATGTGCTATTTCGACGACCGTCTCGCATACACGTCTCATATCAGCCTACCTTCTTTATATCGCAGCTTGATGTATTTTATAGATTCATGTACTTGGAATGAATGTGATTCTTTATTCAACGAGAGAAAGCCACGGCCGGGTGAATCCTCTAGTGATTCGTTGCAGCTGATTCCGTCGGCCGGGAAACGCGAACCTTCGTTCCGGATTCTTCTTCCCAAATTCCGATGTTCCCCGGCGACGTGACGTACACACAGTTCAACTACACCCGCGGGCGCTTCCAAGTCGTGACTCTGCCATTTCCGTCGCAATTGCAGGCGAAACAATCCCTGCAAACTCGGAATTGTGGCTCGACCGTGTCTCGCGGGTGCGCAAGAGCGATGGACGCATGGAGTTGCATGCTATGCTCGTGAGCGACGGTGCACAAGGCCGGTTTTGGGTTTTGCCGCTGCGCACCAACAGATCGTTCACTAGGGATAGCGTGGCTTGTCTAGGCCCTTTCGAGGACGGGACGGCTGGGTTGATTGAAGCGGTGGAGAATTTGGAAATCGCCGAGGATACCGTGGAGATTCACTAGGACAAATCCTCTTCTAATAGTACACCTGTGCTTGGCAGTCACCAGAGCTAAAAGCCCTGATTGACGTTGGTTTCTTGATTATCTTTTTAACCTTAGACAGAGAAAAAGGAATACGGAATCAACCAGGATCCATATCGCGTCTCATGCACGTCCCTTGGAAGATATAAGGAAGAGAATATGGATTCATGAACATCACATCAATATAGATAAAATTCCGCCTGAGGGTAAGTCGTGCTCGTCGCAATTGCCCTTGACAGTTTAACCACGGGATTATAATTTACTCGTCGAGCAATTTGATATCATCTGACGTTCGGAATGGCGTGAATCAGGGTGAGAAACAACAAGGAGCAGTAGATTACCTTTAGGGAGATCTGAAAGGTTGTGTAAATAGACGTCTAGAATGTGGAAACACCACTTACATCCCCACATGCCGTGGATATTGCAGTGGACCATGTCGCGGGCAATGAAGGGATACATCTGGGTGATAAAGCCGTCGGTGAAACCCAGGTCCCCACGCTTCCACTTGTCGGCACAAAGACCAGTTGGATCAAGACCATGAGGCTGTTCATCGTTTAGAAATAGAACGAAGGTGAGGAAACTCATAACACACCCAACCCGCAGCACGATGTCCGGAGAGGACTTTGAAGGGACGATTGAACAACTCCCGCCGGCGCTCCGGCTCTACGAGAATCATTGGCTTGTCTTCCGTCCACCCCAAAGGCGAAGATTTTTTCATCAGAGCGAAAGGGCCCTCAATAGCCTGCTTCGCCCAAATACCTTCTTCACCACAGAGCAGTTCCGAGTAGGTATATATCGGTTTGCCTTCCACCTTCGCGATGTAGCGCAGGAGTGTGGCGGACCCGTGGGGAGGGGAGACAAGTGCTCTGTCAATCCGTCCCAGGTTCGGGTAGTTTCCGAGAAAGTTCCCGGTCTTCGAGATGCCCTCGCCATTCCGAGTACGCAATTGGTAATACACTGTCGGTGGACGACCCATAAATGAGGCGCCCTTGGAACAAAAAAGAGAATGTAAGAACGCGCGGTAACTGGGATTCTTGTTTGACGTATCCTCCAGCATCTTCTCGATTGTGGCATTTTCATCCGCCGTCATATCTTCCCGAAGTACCAGCGCGAAGGGTGCTTCCGCAGTTCCATTGTTCATCAGGTTGAAGCCCGTAAGAATCGGTGCCACCGTCTTATATTGAGCGCGCCAGTGAGGCGGTTCCTTTTCCGCAAGGCCTGCATATGCTTGCGGTGTAAGAAACAAATCTGCCCCTTCCCGCCCACGGAGATGAGTCTGCTCTTTGAGCAGGAAAAGTTTCAGCGACGTCACAGTGGCATTGTGTTCTTCGAAAGGGAGCGATGTCTTTAAGATACGGGCGAGATATGGATTCTGCGGATCGACGGGGTCCTTCGAAGGGATCGCCCCATCTGGAGCGTAGACACGGTAATAACCTGCGAAGATCAATACATATGGCCGTGTCGCGGGATCTACCACTCACAGTATTTTTGCTCCTCCTGCAATCGATGGTAGTGTTCCAGGCGGGAGCGTTCCAGACGAGAACGTTCCAGATCGGGAGTCTTCTTCTTTGTGCTTGCGACCGGCGGTGAGTTCAAGTCTTGAGCTTCGTCGGTATTTCCTGGAGGAGTCTCTGTCGCCTGCCCGGTTAAACCGGCCTCATACGGAGGTGGTTGGCTTGGGTTTTCGGTGTCAGGGTTCATGGTGAGAGAAGAAAGGTATGTGTCTGTAGCCTCCTTGCTGTGACCGCACCCAAACGGGAATAAATGTAGACAAAGGAATCATCGGTGGTTGTTATTGTATTCGGCTGTCTATCCAAAAGCTGAGACCTCGCTTGCTGTGCAGCCACATTCTTTAACGATCGAGGCGAGCACGTCACGGTCGTTGCGATGATCGGGAACAAGTCAGACACAGGGATCAGTGGCGGGATCAGATGGCATTGTTCCCGGCTATTCTTGTCCCGGTCTTTTTTTTTCTGGTTTCGTCACTCGTGTGACACCACCAGCTTGCTCTCTCTTGCTTTTCTTTCTCCTTTTCTCACCACCGCACTACCAAGGGATGACTCGGTGGGAATGGTGTCGTTGTCTCCTTGGCATTTCGTTGGTCTAAGCAACACACTACGAGCGCCATGGACCAAGCTGAACCAAGGGAGATTTGGGCACATGAGAGGATCCACGCAAAAATGAGAGCCTTCCACCAATTCCCCTCGCTGTAGGCGATCTCGGAAAAAATTCTGAGTGTTGCGGCATCCGGTAAATGCCAAGTTTTGCACCAAATCCCACTCAAGTTTCTCCTTGTTGTCTATCGCAAGCTGCCTGGTGTACTGTCAGATGCCAAACGGTTCTGCAATACGTACATCGGACGGCGGATTTTTATGCCCCTAATCGCTTGATGATGCGCATAATTCGCCATTTGATTCTTGTTGCTTGTGACGATCATCTCGCACCCCCACAGCCCGGCCCCGGACTTGCATTCTGAATCCTACCACTATCGCTTCAAACCTGCCTCCATCCGAAGCTTTTCCAGCCACAGTCGACATTCCCGATGTCCTTCTGCCAACCGCCCTCAATCGGTTGCCTGCATCCACTCGAGTAGTTATTAATAATATATTTCGCTCTTGATACGCCGGTTCTGACGAGTATTTGAAGGAACTGGCGAAGGCTGCATGCGCACCAAATTGCTCGCTGAAAGACACGAATCAGAAGGCCACCATATTATCAGAAGCACCCCAACAGCCAACCTCCTTCGATTGCTGTCCGTCTTCTTCGCATTTCTCGATCCAGTTCGTATCCCAAGGCCAAAGGACCTCAACACCCGATTATCTTTGGGGATCCTCAACGCACCTCCCGCGACCGCGCGTTCCTGCGCTTCCTCCTGCACCACGAATATCTCCAAGCGCGGAGAAAGATCCTCTTCGACCAGGTATCGATCCTGCGCGACAACCCCGACTGCCCGGCGTGGATCATGTTCGACTACAGGCATGGGCGTGTCGAGATTGGGATGCACCTCACCGACCTTGAGGGTAAAAATGCACCTGAGTGGCTGGACCGCGTAGCGCGGACAGTCGAGAGCGGAGGACGCATGCAACTGCATGTTATACTTCTGCGGGACGGCGAACTGACGAAGTTTTGGATCATGCTACTTCGGAGCAATAGCTCGTTCGTGAGGGATAGCGTGGTTTGATTGGGCGCTTCTGTGGCGGATGGGGCGGATGGCTTGGTTCAGGCGTTTGAGCGCTTAAAAATACCGGAGGATGTTGTAGAGATTCACCGAAAATGCATTGAATGCTGTGGTAATTGTGGGTGTAACAACGAAATGCTTGAGAAAGGGTCTGATGAACCGTTTGTGTAGGGCTGGTGGTATGACTTGTATATCGTACGTTCTGTACGAAACCTCTTTGCTAATTTCCAACCAATACGAGATTCCGAATCTCGAGTCGAAGGCGCCAATCCGCCTTCCTCGGCTGTCCCAAAGGCGAGTCGTCCGATGGCGGAGGCGGCCCTGCGCTTTTCAATGACTGTCAGCGGTCGAGCTATTGGGGGTGATTCCGACGACCCCAAATTATCCCTGTAATAATCACATCGCCCACTAGCTGTTTCGCCGCCATTGTGGACACTCGGATTCCGAAGATGAACAGCGCCCGGCATCTAGACATGGTGTCATGCATGAAATCGGGGCGGAGGACAACAATCACCTCCAATGGTGGGCTGAAGATTGCGGAGGTTTGCGAACCTTCTTGTTCATTGAACATGGAGGTAACCTGGCGGAAATCAGTCTCAGTTGTTTTGCAGAGAAAGCGCGAAGACAAACTTGGGGTGGCGAGAAAGGAGGTGGATGGTTTGAATGTCGATTTTCCTCAACCTATAACGTAGGATTGGTGAGGAGAGACAAAGGTACGGTTCGGTTGATACCTGAAATGAGGAAGAAGGAAAAGTTTTTTTGTTGCATTCACTTGGCTGCTCGATCCTGAGTGGAGGGCTTGTACTGCGAAATGTCTGCATCTCGTCTCAGCTACGTGACTCGGGATCCCTTGGGATAATCATGCCACTAAAGGAAAGGGAACCGATTCTAGTGGAATCATATTGGACTGAGAAAGTTTTTTGCGCTCGGGACCTAGGAATTAGCAGCGGAAATCCACAATTGACAAGGACATGTGAGTCAACAAACGGGGCAATATAATTGCGTGCGTGGTTGCGGGCCTACCTCTACTTCGGAGCCTGCTGCGCATATTGAAATAACAACCACCCACCGAAGGAATCTCCATTAATGCGGATCGTAATGATGTTGGACAGAAGCGAGCAAGTTGAACGTACCTGGAAAAACACGGCCTCCATTGCGATGATGCAAAATATCATCCTGTGATTGTGTAAGAAGAATGCGAGACTGGGATTAATACGCCAGACGTACTACGAAGCGCGGATAGTCCGTGGATGAATTCTGCGTAAGCCATGTGGTCATGTGTTCGATCCCGCCTAAGGTCAACACTTTTTGGGGACATTTATTTTCATTACAGTATGTAGACACTCATGTAAAGGTCATCTCTCTAGTAGGAGGAGGTATATAGTGTTAATTTTAATTTATTTCAGCACGATTATCTTGGCACATGTGTGTACCGGTTCAAGTTGCCGGCAAACAAGGCCAACATCAAGCATAGCCACAAGGACGATCAAGTCAAGACTTAACGTCGAATAGCTTACTTCGGACCTTGAACCGCTTACTTGGAGGCTTCCTTCGGCACTCAGGTTGACTTGTCAAGCACGCCATATCTAGATGATGTCTCTATAAATTGGAAATGACTCGGTGCCCATACTTGGACTGTCGCCCTGAGCCTGCGCGCCTTGTGCGCGCCGCTCGTGCCATCCGCACTCGACGCCGACACAAAACTCGAGGTCCCCAATCGCGCTGATCGTCTGAGTCCCAAGACGCCCCGAGCCAATCATCACCTGCACACCCACGCTCGGCACACCATTGCCAACCACCACGAAGAGCAAGGGGCAGTCGGGTTTCGAAATTCGGATATGACGTCGAAAAGTGATTTAAGACCTCGATCCTGACCCCCCCCCCCCCCCCCCCCCCCTATATAGGGAAGGAGTTTCCCACGGGAAGCCCGCATCAGCGCTGCCGTGGGCTGCCGCGTCACGTGAAGTAACGGCCGTCTGATGCCCGACTTCAGTCCGAACATGTCCGAACGTCGAGCGACTCGCCACTGAAGCATCCTGTGGTCACAGTAAGTGTTTCTAGGCTTATCTGTGCCCACAGTTCGATGATATATTACATTTAGATTGCTGTTGTAATCTTCTGCCCTTCCCCACTGGTTACTGTAGCTCAATTGTAGCTGGTAACATGCCAACTGAGAGCTGAAAAACACTTCTGGTAGGTCAGTTTGTGCCCTCTGAACTCCCCCTAGCCTCCAAAGTGGCTTAAGTATCATTCTGAGCTAATTCAAAATCTACTATAAAAAGTTTTTTAAGGCCCCGCCGGGGACCCCCCCCCCCCCCCCTCCCCATATCCGGTATTCGGATCCCGACTGCCCCTTGACGAAGAGCAGCACAGGGCCTGGCGCGAGGATCGCCGAATTTTATGCCTGATTCAGAAATCCACGCATTACCAAGGCAACCAGAGATTATCTTCTCCTTTGGCGGTGCTTCTTTTAAGTGAAACAGCGGCAATCACCAATACCGAGAGCATTTCCGGATCCTTCCGCATCTTCGTCTACATTTTGGAAACCAGACCGTTAATAAACTGGGTTGTCTTCGTGCAAGTACTTCTAATAGAAGCATTGAAGGGTATGTTCTGCATGCTTGAGTTGCCTTCAGCAGAATCACAACATTCCACTATGACGGTTAAAAAGAGGACGGAATCATTTTATCGCAAACATGTTTCACCAGACTTATGGACTTATGGGTAAGGCACCATTTACAGAGCCAAATTCATGGACAGACCGCTTTGGTTTCTCTGCCAGTAAAATTGCGCTGAACTGTTTTTTTTGGTCGTGATTTTAGAGGTATAAATACCTGGCTTCGTTTCAAAATCTTTAGCTCTCCAATAATGTCGGCCGCTTTCAACACCATTCCTTGTGGCGGCATTGGAAATATTGAAGACGGATGCACGGAAATCTTCCCACGTTCTCCTCCTGGTGTTCTTTGCCAGAAGTGCAAAAAAATCAAGGCCGCCGCTACACCGGCTCTCCAAGCAGAACTCCGACAGGTTCATCTTTATTTTTGTTCTTCGCTGCTACTTATATCCCATGCTTACATTATTTTAACAGACATTGAAGTCTTGCCAGGACTGCGGTATCTGTGGAAGCATGATCGAGAACAAGATGTGTGGAACATGTCGCAGAAAAGGTATGTTCGCATTTTTCCTGTCCCATTCTAGCCTGAAATACTTGTGTTAGACATGGAGGAGCATGGTGAGGAGGATGCTGATGCTGCTGCTGGTAAACAGCGGCGTTACGACCGACTGCACCGTTCTATTGGTGGCCCCAAACCCCTTCAGAATGTGAGCAACCACCAGCTTGGTCTAGCCACTCCGCTTCCGGAGCTCGAAACCCTCAAGAGCGCTAGCCAGAAAGGTAACTGGACAATTTTTGTCACCCCGCGGCGCGGTAAGACGGTGGACGCTTCA